>JAFEMH010000951.1:0-573291 GCA_022495995.1 Adenophora triphylla var. japonica
CAGAAGCTTCCTCCAAAGCACAAGTGTGTTGCACTGACCTCACTGCTACCTCCGACAAAATACCTCCTGCCATGCGAATGATGAGAAAAATGGGTTATCTTCCGGGGCTCGGATTGGGCAAAAGACTTCAGGGTCGCAATGCTATCATTGATGTGAAGGAACAGACTACCCGATATGGCTTGGGGTACAAACCAAATTCTCGGGAAGACAAAAAAGCTAAAGGCACAGTTCAAGAAAAACGAAGTGAAGGGGTCCGTCTCCATCCTTACAGCTTGTCTCTGGCCCATTACTTCACAAAAGGTGGGACTCAATATGATGAAAATGATAATCAAATCTCCTTGAGAAAAACTCTTCTGGAAAACCTTGAGAAAATTCAGGGAAAACCAGCAAATCCCGTTCGGAGAATGTTCCTTGACTTGTCGGACATTCCTGGGGCTACCACTACTGTTCAGAACAAGTATGCCTTCAAAGGAAACCCAGACAGTTTCAAAGAGTCAGCACTCTTCTCATCCGGGGTAATGGATTTCTCCGCCTTTGAGTTAGCTCTTTCGAAGATCAGCCAGATAGAAGCTGCCGGTAGTGAAGACAGTGAGTTGGGTTTGCAAAAGCTGTTTGATGAAGAAGCGCAGATCCCTGATTTGATCGACTTCAGCTCAGATGATGAGGTAGTTGCCGTAATTGGAGACGGTGGTGAAGAGCCTTTTGACCCCCGCACTTTGGTGACTAAGACAGAGATGCCGTTGAATAATTAGGAGACATTCTCAGGGCCGATAGCCAGTCGACACCAAATGATCACGGAGCTTGGATTGGTACCCCGTCCTTCTCAGCCCAGTCGTGTCAAACACCTTGTCATCCATATAATTGAGTCAAGAATCTTTGAATTCCAGTCCTCCGAGTCATCCGAAGGCCTCATGCCTCATGCCTGAGGATTATGAATATGTAACCAATGTCATCTTTCCTCTTGCTTTGAATGAAATGACAGATATTTCTGAGTATCACCTTATTGCCAACTTAACAAATGATAAATTAACTCAAAACTTAACAATAGTTAATAATGAATCATTTGAACAAGATGCAAACACACTAAATGAACAATACATCCAAGAAATCTTTAAGCAGGTTACAGAAAAAGAGAAAAACCGGGCCCAAGTTGCCGAGGAGGTTTTGACAAGTGTTAACTTGGGTACTATCGAGGAATCTAAAGAGACACAGATTGGAAATTTCTTCCAGGGGGTTGAAAGGGACAGACTGGTCAATCCGCTCAGAGAATACATGGACGTGTTTGCATAGTCGTACAGGGATATGCATGGGGGGCTACAGGAGTTCGATAGTAGAGCACAAAATCCCTCTCAGCACCGAGATGCTAAGCCATTAAAGGAGCGAGGAAGATCAAGCCAGAATGGTCTCTACAGGTCAAAGAAGAGATTGAGAAGCTACTGCGGGTAGGATTCATCAGAGTCATCGAATACCCGACATGGTTATCCAACATTGTGACTGTAACTAAGGCCAATGGGAAGGTGCGCTGCTGTATAGATTTCTGAGATCTGAACAAAGCCAGCCCCAAAGACGATTATCCCTTGCCAAACATAGACATTCTGGTGGATGCCACTGCCGAATACGAAGTCAAATCCTTCGTTGATGGCTTTGCTGGCTACAACCAGATCAAGATGGCCGAGGAGGAACAGGAAAAAATAGCCTTCACCACACCGTGGGGAACGTACTGCTATACAGTGATGCCATTTGGGCTTAAGAATGTCGGGGCTACTTATCATAGGGCAGCGACCGCACTCTTTCATGACATGATCCACAAGGAGATTGAGGTCTACGTCGACGACATGATAATCCACTCCAAAGGCGAGGACGGACAGCACTTTGTTGACCTGCGAAAGTTCTTTGAGAGGCTGAGACAGCATTCCATGAGACTGAACCCTGCCGAATGCACCTTCAGAGTGACAAGGGGAAAATTGCTTGGGTATATGGTCACAGAGCGAGGTATCGAAGTCGATCCCCGAAAGATCAAGGCCATTATGGACATGAGGCCACCTCAAACCCAGACATAAGTCAAAAGCTTTATGGGCAAACTACAGTACATCAGCTGCTTTGTCAACCAGTTGACTACCATGTGCGAGCCCATCTTCAAGCTCATGAAGAAGAATGTAAACACAAAATGGACCGAGGAATGCCAGGATGCCTTTGACCAAATCAAGGCGTACTTAGTACATCCTTCGGTGCTATACCCCCCACATAGACAGAAACCTCTTCTGCGCTATCTCACTGTCACTGATACGGCAGTTGGGGCTATGCTTGCTCAGGATAAAAAGGACTCTCGGGTACAAAACGCCATTTACTTTATCAGCCGGAAGCTGCAGGGAAGTGAGCTCAATTACTCAGCATGTGAAAAGACTTGTGCAGGACTGGTCTGGGTAGTCGGTAAGTTGAAGCATTACATGCAAGCCCACCCTGTGAACTTGGTCTCGAAAATAGACCCCATCAAGTACATCTTCGACAAGCCTTCCCTCTTGTAAGTGCTCCAATTTGAGCTTGTTAGAATTTTCGTTAGAAAATTAACGAAAGTTATAACATTTCTAACAATTCCTAACATTCCTAACATTTCTAACCAAGTAAGGGTAGATTAGGGATTGCCAAAAAAGGATAAACCAAGGAAAGGAATCAAAAAAGCAAAAGAAATAAGAAAAACCAAAAAAAGAAATGGCTGGAACATAATCATTTGTTTAATTTGAATTTTAAAAAAGATTATTCCTTGTGTCCAAAGCCCGACGGCATTTAATGAACGGTGCAGCGATCGATCCTATCCGCGCGGATAGGTTTGTCATTTCCAGAGGGCTATAAATTGAGCCCTCCAGTCACAAAAATAAAGAGGAACAAGAGCACAATTCACAGTATTTGGCGAATATACTCGAGAAAACAGTGAGAATTCTATAAGAATTGTCACCTTTTTCTCTTGAATCTTCCCAACTTTCACTCACTCAAATCAAACCCAAACACTCTTGCATTTAAGCCTTCAAACACAAAGCACAAAGAAGATAGGTATAACCTCCCTCTTCTTACCCTAAATCTCTCATCCATGCATGCATCTTCAAACTACAAAATGTAGTTCATTCATCTTCTTGTCTTAAGATCCAAGAAGATCACCATGGAAGTTCATCTCCATGGATGATCTTCTACAAGGATCTACATTATTTTCAAAGTGTTCTTACTTTCTTGCAAAGAAAACACATTTTCAAAACCCTAAAAACCATTTTCAAGCACCAAATCTTGATTTCAAAGGATAAAATTCCCCTTCCCAAGCAAATGAAATGTTTAGTCCTAATGTACCCCAAGAATGGTTTGGTATAGTTGATTCACCACAAAAATGTCAAGTGATCACTATGTTAGAACATGGATTAATAATATGTATTATTTAATTCCATATGTTATAATCATTTAATAATGTTAAAGTATAGACCAAATATGTAGAATTCCATTAGGTGTAAGTACCATTAAATGATGGGCATAATGGTAACTTCTCACCGCCTTCTTTACGAAAGGGTGTAGTCCCTAAATGAAGTGCCCCTTCTCTATCTATATAAAGGCTATCCATCAGCCATTTAGAGACACTTATTTATTCACAAAATTCAGTCACAAATCTTCTCTTTATTCACTAAGAAGATCAAGTGTGGGCACTATCATTTAGAAGATCTACTCTTCCCTACTTCGAAGTACTATCTCCCTACTGTCTTCTTTCATTCAAGAACAAGATCAAGAACACAATCATGGAATCACAAGGTACACGCTTCCGTATTATTATTCTTCTTCTTCTCCTTCTCTTCTTAATCTAGTTGTGAGTCGGTTCATGGTTAATGGATCGTTAATGTTCCAACAATTGGTATCAGAGCCTACTCATATACTAGATTGAGTTTGAAATTCTTATAAAGCCTTATGCTTTAATTCTTGTATGATTTCATTTAGTTTTTGTTCTTGTTCATGATACTCATCTTGTCTAAGAGTATTATATTCATAAACTTCATTCTATTTCTGATTTTGGTTTACTCAAAGCTTTCAATTCTTAATGTAAGATTATCCTATTTTGGACATAGCCACCATCATTTGATGCGTTGTGAGTTTGTTCAAATGTATAGCCACACATTTAAAAATGTGATGTGAGTATAAGGATCTACTTGCTTTGGTTGAATAATCATTCACCATTAAGTTAAGAATTGATAGTCTAAAGGGTATTGGATGTTAAGTCTCGTTGTCCTGGCAAAGGGCCCGGCGCCCTCCGAGGGCGCGGGCCTAGCCGACGTGTAGACTGGTATCGGACCACAAATGGTGACTTTTCGTCAAATCTGGGCACTGGGCACATGGGCGGTCGCCCATCTTGATCTGGGCGGTCGCCCATGTGTACAGCAACTTCAATGACTGTGAAATGCAGCTTGGGCGGTCGCCCATCTTGACCTGGGCGGTCGCCCATGTGTACAGCGACTTCAAAATTTGTGGAATTGAAGCTTGGGCGGTCGCCCACCTTGACCTGCGCGACCGCCCATGTGTGCAGAAGCTTCAATGTTTATAGAACTGCAATTTTTTTGGTCATTCATACCCTTTTGGTCTTTTGTGAAAATTTGTTAGTAAATTATAGTATCTGGACACCAGTCGCGCTTCGGCGGTTCTTAGAGTTATCGAACTTTAAGAATGGACGGGTAGAACAAAAGGATACTATCTTTTAATGATAAATTTCACTTATTTATTTACCCTTTAAATTTTCAGAAATAACCTTAAGGCCTTTTGTTTCCGATTAATTATATCCTTAACATTTTTTGATATAATTAACATGCTTGTTTCCCAAAGGAGACCTTGTTGATTAAATTCAAACTTGTTAAAAGATGAATGTAAATATTGATATGTGATAACATGCTTGTTTCCCAAAGGAGACCTTGTTGTTGACTAAGTATTTACATTCATGGGGTAATAATTGAACTAAACTTTTGGTCATTTTAAATGCTGTGAACCATCCCAAAGGAAGGCGGGTGTTTAAAGTGAATTGTTTATATTCTTTATTGCCGGGGAACAAGTACCTTAAACTTTAGGACACCTTTTGTACTTGATCCGGCCCAAAGGAAGGCAAGTATTTAAAGTGTGTTGTTTAAGCTATTTGTTTACCTTAAGATAAATCAAATTGTGAGTCAATTCGTAATCCAAAGATTAGTCTTGATGTCATGTTGATTATCTTTTATTTTGATGGAATTCATTTGATATAATTAATCATTATGTAGTTTTCTTATATATGTTTTATTTCATTCTTGTTCTTCTCCTTCAGATTTGATTAATGCTTCATCCGTAACTACTGCTATAAATGATGTACCTTTGCTTACTGGGACTAAACTTAAAACTTGGAAAAATAATATAACGATGATCTTAGGCAATATGGACATCGATCACGCATTTGGGGAATCAAGTCCCGCTGCTCTCACTAAAGGAAATACCGTTATAGAACGGAAAAATGTTGAGCAATGGGAACGGTCCAACCGCGTGAGTCTAATGATCATGGAAAATGCAGTTTCAGAGACATTTTTGGAAAATGTCTCTGAAATCGAAAATGCTGAGTTTTTTCTTGAATTCTTGTGGAAACTTGTTTCCATTCGGTACAAGGGTGACGAAAATCTTCGGGAGTACATTATCGAATTATTTCATCTTTCGATCAAACTAAAAGCACTTAAGTTAGAGATTTCGGAAGATTTGCTCGTGCACTTAGTTTTGATCTATCTTCCTCCTCAATTTGGTCCTTTTGAAGTGACCTATAAATGTCAAAAGAAAAAGTGGAATATTAATGGATTACTTTCACATATGACATTAGAGGAAGATAGGATGAAATATCTCAAATTAGAAAGTACTCACTCATCATTTACTTCTTCTCGTGGGATTAAGAGAAGAGGGAAGGAAATTGCGGTTGCAAGTAAGAAGCATAAGGGATCATTTAAGGATCATAAAATCAAGAAATGCTTCTTTTGCAAGGACCTTACTCGCATGAAGAACGACTACCATAAATATCGCGAATGGCGAATTCAGGATGGTATGTCATTTGGTCTTGTTTGTACTAAGGCAAATTTGGTTTCAATTCCTTAATATACATAGTGGTTGTATTTGATGCAACAACTCACATTAGTTCATGTATGCAAGTTGTCATTTCGAATTACCGAATCCCCAGTGAAGATGAGAAATACATCTATATGGAAGCTGGAAATCCGGTTGAAGTTATAGGCATAGGGATTTTTGTTAAGTACTGGCTATTATTTTGTATTAAATAATACATTTATTGTATCGTCATTTAGGCGGAATTTGATATCAGTCACAGTATTAGATCGGGAAGGTTATTCCTGTTCATTTGGTAATAATAAATGTGATCTTATTTTCAATTCCGAGGTTGTCGGTATTAGTACTTTATCTTAACAATGACAATTTTATTTACTTCAAACAGTAAATACTATTAATGAGTCCCATAATAATGAAACCAAAACTAAAGGCACTAAGCAAAAGTTATCAAGTGAAAATTCTTGTATTCTATGGCATAGGCGTTTGGGTCATATCTCCAAAGGGAGAATTGATAAAGCTTATGTCGGAGGGAATTCTAAAAAACAACTTGATACTCCGGATAAAACTTTTGCATTAAAGTGTTTTAAAGAATAAATTTACAAACATTAAAGGAAATAGAATTTTGAGAGTATCAAACGTCTTGGAACTAATTCATATGGACATTTGTGGACCATTCATTAACCCTTCATGGAATGGTCAACAATATTTCATTACGTTCATGGATGATTACTCTCGTTATGGATACATTATTTTCTTCATGTAAAAGTTTCAATCATTGGTCGTTTTCAAGTCTTTTAAGGCATAAGAAAAACTATTAAGAACGTTAAATCCGATCATGGTAGTGAAAACTACGGACGGTATAACGTATTGGGTGAATAACGTCCGGGTCCTTTATATTCGCTATTTTGAAGAGTGTAGGATTGTCCCTCACTACACCATGTCGGGTAAACCTAGCATAGTATATTGGAGAGACATAAATCCTTAAGGATATGGTAAGAAGTACATTTTCTTGTACTTCTTTACCTCACTCATTATGGGCGAAGCATTAAAAACCGCAGCTTATATTCTCAATAGAGCACCTTCAAAAGCTATCGACAAAACCCCTTATGAGTTATGGACGAATAAGAAACCGTCCTTAAATCATCTTCATTTATGGGGGTGTCCAGCAGATGCTAGACCTTATAAGGTCTAATGAGGGCAAACTGGACCTAAATACTGTTAGTAGCTATTTTGTAGAGTATGCCGAGAGATCTAGGGGATAAAAATTTTATGACCCGAAAACTAGAACATTTTTTTCGAGACTGACAATGTTAGGTTCCTTGAGGATGTTGAATTTAGTGGGAGAAATAGTAATGATTTTGAATTTGAAGAGTTAGAGGAACCACTCTTTATTCCTCAAACTTTAGTTCCTGTTGGAAATCAAGTAATTGTACCTGAAATTCAACAAAGAACATACAATTCAAAATAGAGACTCCCGTAAATAACGGACAACATGAAAATGTTGGACATAATGAAATTCAACAACCTCAAAATGAGGATGAACCGGTGCCCTTAAGAAGATCTACTAGAGAAAGAAGAAATGTTATTCCGAATATTTATGATATGTATCTTGCGGAGAATGAGGACACCTTAAGTTTAGTGGGAGATGATCTAATCACCTTCCATGAAGCCATTAATAGTCCTAATTCTCATAAGTGGATCAATGCCATTAATGAGGAGTTAAAATCAATGAAAGACGATGACATTTGGGATCTTGTCCCATTACCTGAAGGTGTAAAACCTATTGGTTATAAATTGATATTTAAAACCAAAAGGGATTAGCAAGGTAATATGGAAAGATATAAGGCACGTCTTGTTACTAAATGATTTACTCAAAAGGAAGGCATTGATTATAAAGAAATTTTTTTTTCCGGAATCTTCTAAAACCTCTTTTATGATCATTATGGCATTAGTTGCACATTATGATCTTGAGCTTCATCAAATGGATGTTAAGACAGCTTTTCTCAATGGCAATATTGAGGAAACTATCTATATGAAGAAACCAGAAATGGTGACTAATTCGGATCAAACTAGTCAACTGGTTTGTAAACTTAAGAAATCCATTTATGGGCTTAAGCAAGCATCTCGTCAATGGTACTTAAAATTTAACCAAATTATTCTTTCATTTGGCTTTGAAATGAATCTTGGTGAAGATTGTGTGTGCCATAAGTTCAGTGGGAGTAGATTTATTATTTTGGTCTTATATGTGGATTTGAATGATATTTTTCTTGCTAGTAATGATAAGGACCTTCTAAAAGAAACTAAGAAATTTCTCAAACAAATTTGAGATAAAAGATCTTGGTAAGGCATCTTTTGTATTAGGAATCCAAATTCATCGTGATCATTCACGAGGTATTTTGGAATTATCACAAAAGAGCTATATAGAGAAGGTATTACAAAAGTTTAGCATGGAAAATTGTAAACCACATGACACCCCTATCTCTAAGGGAGATAAATTCAGTCTAAAGCAATGTCCTAAAATTAATTTTGAATCCAAGTATATGAAAAATATCCCTTATGCACCGGCAGTAGGAAGCTTAATGTATGCGCAAGTCTGTACTCGTACAAACCTTGTATTTATTATTGGGATGCTTGGTCAATACCAAAGCAATTCGAAAAGAAGAACATTAAGTCGCATCCAAAAGAATGATGAAGTACCTATAAAACATTAAACTACATGCTTATGTATATAAAATCGGATCATTTTGAGATCATTAAGTATTCCGATTATGTTTTAGTGGATGCAAAGATGTCGAAAGACATCATATGGTTATGTCTCTTGTTGAAGAGAAATAAGTATAAAATGAACAAATAGATATACAACTTATAGGATCAAACTCCATGTTATTGGATCCATTTTGTAAAGCATAATCTCTTTTGATGTTTCACGAGCATACTGCTCATATGGGTGAAACAATTTTGATAATGCTTAAATCAGTGGGAGTTTGTGTTGTTTTCTATTTTTTTTTATGTTGTTTTTATTTATATTGATCTCATTTGGTTAAGTAGGACTAGTTGGAGAATATATATATGCATTCTTCATATATATTCATTAATATTCCATGCTACATATCTATACTTAATCTATGTCATTTAGTTGGATATATATATGTGATTAATGTGGGTTTAGTTGCGAATCAATTACAACGATCGCCCTTTAGTCCCCAGGTATACTTATAAGACTAATGGACGGGATTGTGTTGGATGACAATAAACGTGCACATAAGGGTTGTCATTCATGTTATAAATGATTAAGGAATTTATTTAGTAAAAGATACATATTAATATTAATCCAAGTGGGAGATTGTTAGAACATGGATTAATAATATGTATTATTTAATTCCATATGTTATAATCATTTAATAATGTTAAAGTATAGACCAAATATGTAGAATTCCATTAGGTGTAAGTACCATTAAATGATGGGCATAATGATAACTTCTCACCGCCTTCTTTACGAAAGGGTGTAGTCCCTAAATGAAGTGCCCCTTCTCTATCTATATAAAGGCTATCCATCAGCCATTTAGAGACACTTATTTATTCACAAAATTCAGTCACAAATCTTCTCTTTATTCACTAAGAAGATCAAGTGTGGGCACTATCATTTAGAAGATCTACTCTTCCCTACTTCGAAGTACTATCTCCCTACTGTCTTCTTTCATTCAAGAACAAGATCAAGAACACAATCATGGAATCACAAGGTACACGCTTCCGTATTATTATTCTTCTTCTTCTCCTTCTCTTCTTAATCTAGTTGTGAGTCGGTTCATGGTTAATGGATCGTTAATGTTCCAACACACTAACCAAAACCTAGGGAAATGGGGACAAGCATGGATGCAAAACCCCCCTTAAAATCATATTTTCTTTCTTGAGAAGTTGCTGTCCAGTAGCAATTTTCCAAGATCCCAGTCCATTGTCTTAATTTTTGGACACAGATAAACTTGAAATTTGGTGTTCACTACAAAACACTTTTTGTAGCCAACATCCATAGATTTCCAGACATATTTTTACTTTATTTTTTGGGTGAGTAAAACTCTCTTTTTCAAATTTTCTTTTAGAGGCTAGTTCATCAGCTTCTGGAAATCCAGATTGCATATCTGAGATTTCCAGAAGGTTTTGACCCCTCAAATCTTCTCCAAAATGGAAAATTCCTTCGCACAAATCTTATTTAATGGGTCTGGAACAACTTTCATTCTCTGAGTTTATCCATATTATGATGTTTTAAGACCCTTGAATCCATTTCAAAATCAAAGGTCCACTGCCTTCTTCATTCTGGCAGAAGTGACTCTCAACTTCAAAAGGTCTTTTGAGTACCAAATCTCAATCCAAAAATCTTCCAAAAAATCATGGGATCAGTTTAAAGTCTTAAAAAGATATCCCAATTTTTACTTTTCTGAGTTTCAAATTATTTTGGCCAAACACACACACACACATACACACACAAATGATTTTCAGCTTGGAAGACTCGTTTTACGAGGCATTCCGGGTGCACACTAACGTCCTTCCCGGCGTGTAACATGACCTCCGAACCCAAATCTCTAATCTCGGGCATTTTTCAAAGTTTTGGCCCTTAAAACAAAAATGGCGTGGCGACTCCGTTCTTTTTCGATTGGTTTTCAAAGAAACAAAAATTTCAAAGCAAAACCCTTTCGGAAAAATTTTAGGTGGCACATCATCACAGTGGCGACTCCGCTAGGGATTCAAGCTTTTTTCTAAAAAAAAATGATATTTGGTATATTGGTGGAAACCATTAAACTTCCCGTTACCGCCTCCTAACACGAGTCGGGGATAAATTGTGGTTTAATAATCCCACGTACCGGTATCACCGTTTCCAAAAAAAAAGAAAAAGCTTTTGAGGGTCAAGCTTCCGTCCCGGCTTTGAAAATCATTTGAGTGTGTGTGTTGATTTTTGCACATTTTTCGTGTTGTTTTGGCCGCCTCGGAAAAAGTCAAAATTTTGACTGTCAGAATCATGTCCCTAACTGTCGGAATTTTCGTGCTTATGTGTTCATTAAATTTCAAAAAAAAAATTTCAAAAAAAGGATTTTCAAAAAAGAAAATTTTCAAAAAAATCATGCATCATATTTTTAAGACACATAAAAAAAATTTTCCTATTTTACTCGTAAAAGAATATAGATCGCTTGCACACTACGCGCACGTGACCGTACACCGCACACTACGTCCCTAACCCGGAAATCCTTGTCGCGGTCCGTTTGGTCTTATTACGCCTCTCGGACGAGCACAGACTACCCAAACAACCCATGGAGCCTCGTGTCGACCATGCACTTGTCCGTGACACACTTTGTCCGAGACCCGTTGGTTTTTAGTCCGGTCCGTGTCATGCCCCGTCTCGTGTATAGACCTTTCCTTTCAAGCCTTTGTCGGCATACCGACTCAATATCTTTCAGGGACCCTAATCAGCCGAAGTTCTGCCGGTTTTCCGCCGCAGACTTTGACCAAGATATTGACCGGCGCCTTGACTTCGGCTCGATCGGCACAAATTATACACTGACTCCCAAAGATTGACACCGAGTCATCAAGGATTAATGATTATTCCATGCCTAATTACGACTTAACCGACGACAAGTCAAGATCAATTGTGGACGCTTATCGTCCAAATCATGCCGACTTTTCGTCGAGCTCCTGGACATGATCTTGACTTTTGACGTCGCCTTTGTCCGTAATTTACATCGAATGATCGTTAAGACTCGATTACCCGCCGACTTTTAGGATCGTTTTCTTTCTGGTCGGTGGGACCCGCTTGCCCTATAGGACCCTCGCCCGGGCCGTCCACCCCGGGAGGTCGAAATACAGTGGAATACGAGGGGCTTATAGACGTAGTGACGGGGCCCACTGATCCAGATCCGCAGTAGTTGGCGAAAAGAAGAGCAATCTTTTCCAACCGATTAGGTTAATAAAACATGTTTTAAGTAAACGTGAACAAATAATCGCATGTTGCATGAGCCTAAAGCCCAAACATCTACCCTCCTTCATTCCTGCACATCTCGAACCTCGTGCCTTTTCCCCGCAGCTCCGCACAAAGCTTGGTTTTGGGCACCGGGTCATCGTTTGATTAGTTGGATAGAGTCAAGCGTGTCATCAGCTTCGCCGTTTGTTCCGACTCCGGGTTTCGTAATGTCTCGCATCGCCCGGTAATGATGGGGATAACGTCACTCCGCCTCCCGGACCCTCGTACAGAGCAACAAAGTGGAATCGCTAGCGTAACGTATGAGGTTACGACAGAAGCACGCTAAACAGCCTTATGGAGGCTATTAAGAGCCATGGTCCGGCCGCCGGCCTCAATCCGCATGGCACCTTCACCGTGGAAGAAGACGAGGATGCCAACCCCACTCTCGCCGCCCGACTACTCCAGGATGCCACCACCCACCTCCTAAGGTGCCACTACCGTAACCCATGCTCCTCGGCCTTCGGGTCACCAGCCTCCCCAACCACGTATCACCGGATCCATGCAGCCCGACTCAAGACAAACCGGGCCAGCCCCTCAGCTGGGACAAAGCCAAGACGGAATGTCTTCTCATGGTTGGGGTTATCTCGAATGCCCCAACAAATTGGAATGCCACCTCGCCCGGAACCGATCAATCCGGACCTTCACAAAGAATAAATGCCTACAGCTCGAATGCCCCAACAAATTGGAATGCCACCTCGCCGGAACCGATCAATCTGACCTTCACAAAGAATGCCACAGCTCGGAATGCCGCACACGCCTCGATTCGGGCCAGCCAGGGGCCCTCCTCGACAGTACTAGTTCAATCAAGCTCCTCACACAAATCCGTTCCTAACTCGTACTTCTATGGGTTACCAAGCCTCCATCCCGGAGTCATCCGAATCACCAGAACGCAGCATTCCCCCGGTTATACACCTCGCCTCACGGCCATGCGCAATTCAACAAATAGAACGGCGGCCCGTACCTAAGCCTACTTACGGGCCCCACTCTGAAATCCAAGTTATCCGGCTACATCGGGCTGCCTCCACCAACTTTACCAGCTTGAAAATCAACAAAGAGCCGCAAGGTTCTATCCCTTCGCCCAAGCTCCTACTCATGCTCCCCAGGGTAACTCACCCGTGACGTTTTCACCTACGTCCCCGGATCGGCCGTTCCCTCCACCCGCCCGCTCCAGTGGTAGCTCCTCTCTAGCTCGCCCACTAGCTCGAATGCCATGGTTCCACCACAAGACCCTCACTTGGCCTGGTTCATGGAACAACACAAGGAAATGAAAGCACGTATCGCCGAACCGATCGCCAAGAAGTCCGCCTTCCGGCCTACGTACCCGGACTCCATTGTTCCTTTGCCCCACAAATTCGTGATGCCTAATCTGGATCTCTTTGATGGGACCGCATGCCCGAAACCCATTTGGACACATATACCTTGGCGATGAAGGCCAAAGGGTGCACCAATCAAGAAGCTAGCCGACTATTTCAGCCTATCCTTGAAGTCCAAAGTGCCTTAAAGTGGTTCTTCCGTTTGAAACCCGAAGCCGTGGCTACGTGGGACCAGATTACCAATGCCTTCACAGAGAAATATAAGGCCAACTTGGAGTGGGAAACAAATAGAGTTGACCTACAAACAACAAGTGCAACGTCCGATGAGAATGTTTGGGGACTTCTACAAGCGGTGGAATCTCGAAACTCGGAAATGGCCATCCCTCCTTCCGAAGAGGAACAACCGGACATCTTCCAGTCATGCTTGAAACCACATCTCGAGAGCCTCCTCGGCCACTTCCCATACTCGACTTACGGGCCATGGTTAACTTTGCAGCCTAAGTTTGAAAAGGCCTACACCGCAAGAACCCGCCGTTGCGCCTCGCTACGCATATCGAGCTCCTCCTTCAAACACCGCCCTACTCCCGCCAAAGGGAAAGAAATGATTAACTATGCGGGACAGAATGTAATAACACAACTCCTTTTGCTCCCGTAAAACCAAATGAGCCTGCACTCACGGTCATGAATCTCGAAAACTTTGGAATGCCTCTCGAATGACATCTTTAGGGACTCGGTGAAGGAAGGCTTGCCGCGGCCTTTGGAGAATTTCCAACCCAGAATCCGAATGCTCCCGTGGATACTACAAAGTATTGTGCTTTTCATCAAGCTCACGGACATCTCGATCGACAACCGCTTTACTCGAAAAAGGCAATCCAGGGGCTAATAGAGCAAGGAAAGTTGGAAGGCCCCGAAGGACCTAATACAGTAAAAAATCCTCTGCCAAGGAACCATAATCAGGTGAATATGATTGAATGCGGAGAATCTTCGCATGCCCATGAAGATGCTGATGAAGGTCCCCAAATACCCGTGGCCAACCTTGTCGAGGATCCTGAATTCGGATTCCCCCTCAGCCTTGAGGACATTGAACGAATCAACCCATCTTTGTCTCATGTCATAGACTTCCTGCAAGAATACGAGGCTCGCTATTTCTCGGATGAAGGGAAGGCCAATACCGAAGAGCTGGGGCTGTTCCGGTCAAAACATGAGAGGACCATTTACACAAGATGGTTAGAACAATCGAGAAGAATTAAACAAGAAAGCTTCAGACGGGCGCCTGTACTGGGGCTTATTAGCAAAGAAGCCGAAGAACATCTGGAGCTAGTACACTTCTGCAAACTGGCTATTGGAGAAGTCAAATACGATCCCGAAGACAGTGAAACTGAAGAATCAGAGGAGGAAGAACCCTTCTACATTCTACCCGGGTGTCAAATATGTGCCACCCTCTCACTCTTCCCCCGCAGCTTCGGGAGGAGAAGCCGAGTCACGACTACCACTTCCGGAATGGGAGCATATGACAATTTCTGCGGCCGCACGCACCCATATTCCCTAACGGGTTTGATCGACGTTCCTCTCCGCCGAAATCCCGGTAGTATGGGAAGAAGATTCCGATGACACGACGACGATGATGATGACGAGAGCGAAGAGTCAACCGAGGCCCCGCATCCGGAAACAACTGGAACAATCACGCCGGAAATGAGCCCATGGGAGCCGGGCACAATGGTTGGTTGTCAACAAGTGACGATGAAGGACCACCGAAAATGCAAGTCAAATGCCGATAGGGGTGGACTCCCAAGAACCGCACCTCGTAAGATGCACATGCGGTCAATGTCCTGGATACTTCGAGGATGAGGGACAAAGAAAGCCCGCGCCCGCATCCGTACATATCCGAAATCCTAGAACACAACATTCCTTATAAGAACTCGATCGGTGAATGGAAAGGGTTCATTGAAGCACTGTCGAGAATGGAGGGTTTCACCACCGTAAGATGAAGAATTCGTAAACGTTATCGGATCTTTTTCTTCTTTCCCGAGAACGGATGGCATAACAACCGTAAGGGTCACAACCGGGCCGCTCGAGCGCCGAGTGCCCGCAATCACCGAAAAGGGTTATTGATCCGAACGTCTCCCCGCAGCCTTCATACCTATGAATCCACACGACGCCTTCCTAATTGCTCCAAATGCTCGACAATGGACCCCGGTGCTCCTTATTTGGACACGCATCTATCGAGCCGCTACATCAAACTCCGAAGGGGAACGTTGCCTATCCTTCACTTGTGGCCTGCCCTACTTGCAAGATTGAAAGAAAAAGGATGTACGATGAAATGGAGGCCGATAGCCATAACTCGCTGGGCTATCCAGGGATGAGATCGAAAAACCCCGAGCCCCGACAATAGCGACTCTTGTTGCATGATATCTATGAGCAAGGCAAAGCCATGAGAGTGAATCGGAGGACGCCCTAGCTCGCTGGGCCATCCAAGGGGCAACAACACAACCCTGCACTCAAAAGCCTCGCGACTTGGGAAGCGCTTATAAGGGCCGCCCAGAAAGAGCCACATGCTCGGCCCCTCACCGTTGCTAGACTCGTCGTAACCATTGGCCGATAGCCAAACAGGCTCCCCTTTAACATTGGCGGCCTTGAAGAAATCCACCCAAGAAGCGACCGATGAGGAAGTTAATCGTTGACCCGATCCGGCATCTTCCAAGGAAATCCCAAGGCGTATAAGAAGGCCACGTATCAAGCACCGAAAGAAGATCGCCGCCCTATGCTAAGATAGCCGAAACTCCGCACTCGAAAAGAGGATCCCGTGCTCACCCAAATGAAGCACAGCCAACATTTCCTCTCGGTCTCTACTCACTTCGTCCTATCCCCATAAGCCGAAGCCGGAAGAAAGCCCGGCTCGCACTCTAGTGCCTATTGATGCTACTCCCGATGATGTGGTACGCCTAATTGGAAACATCCATTACGGGAATATAATCACTTTCACGTATCTCGACCTCCCTCAATTTGGGGCCGATCATAACGAGCCTCTCTTCATCACACCCAATTGGATGAACGACGCCTCCTCGGGTCCTGGTTGATAATGGGTCCTAATGAACATTCTTCCCAAGAAAGATCATGAGCCTCGCTTGATATCAAGACTACGTACTTGAAGCCTTCCTCCCTCACACCAAAGCTTACGACTCAACATCTCGAGCAGTCCTTGGAGTCGCTACCTTGGACCTCTGGTTTGGACAAAAATTGATACCTGTGGAATTCCAGGTTATTGACATCCCGATTACTTTTAATGCCTTATTCGGGAAGACCTTGGCCGCACCAGTCAAGGGGTCGCCTCAAGCCTCCACCAAGTGTGTGAAATTCGCCTTGAATGGGGATCTCGACGACCATTTACGGGGATTTAGTCACTTTGGAGGGCACAGATACGGGCGGAATACCTATTCTCGAAATCAAACATGACGAGGAAGGTCTTATGCTAACGGGCTTCACGGCCGAGCCTCCCAAGGCCCAAGTGTGCAACATAGATCTAACTGGTCACTGGGATAAAATCCCACCGGTCTTGAAAATGATGAGAAAAATGAGCTATCTACCCGGCCTCTGGGCCTGGGAAACACCAACAAGGAACTCACAAACTCATCGAGGTGAAAGGACAGAATACTCGCCACGGCCTCGGGATATGAGGCCTCCTCAAATGGACACCGCAAAAGGAAAAAGATTTGAAGCCGCCATAGGAAGGGTCCCGGCCGACGACCCTAAATCTCTCCCCTTCACCCTAATTTGGCCGACTACTTTGTAAAGGGTCCCATACAACCAGGAAACATCACAGAGCCCACTCCTACTAAGTGGTGGCCAAAGCTACAAGGATAGCCTCAACAAGTTCGGGGGAACCAAAGCTAACCCGGTCCGCGTAATGTTCCCGGACCTACCCAAGCTACCCGGGCTACCACTACCATGAAGAGTGAGTACACCTTCAAAGGCGTGCCAAGCCTAGTGGAACAGCCGAGAAACTCACAACCACAATTCCTACGCCCATGAAGGTCCGAAACCCGAATTCGAATTAACCGTGCCGAAAGCCAAAGCCACGAAGTCTTTTCGTATGATTGGGATGGCCCCATCATGCAAAGAAGCTTATTCGAGGAAGAGATCCAGTGCCAGATCTGATTGATTTCACTCACCAAAGAAATGGTAGCGATGATCGAGGGAGACAGCCTCCCGAGTCATGAGGCCACCGACAAAGAATGCTGCTAAAGAATCGGGAAACTCTCTCAGGCCCGTCCGCAACCAAAGAAGAAATGATCACCAAGCCTGGATTGGTCCCCCATCCCTTTGTGTCAACCTAGGAAAAGTCCTCAGATTCTTTCATTGTTAAGGTCGAGTCTCTAGAGTCGTCCGATGGCCTCACGCCTGAAGACCACGAAATTGTAGCAAGTGCTGTATTCCTTTTCGTTTTCAATAAAATGACGAACCTTTCTGAGTATCCCTTGATTGCCACTTTAACTAATGATGAATTAATTAATAAAAATTTTTAATAATAATTCATTAGATAAAGAAGCAGACACATTAAACAACAAAAAAAAATCAAACAAAAAAAGGAAGAGGATCTTTAAGCAGGTTGTCCGGAAAGAGGAAAATCGAGCCCAAGCTGCCGAAGAGATTTTGACGAGTGTGAACCTGGGAACTGCGGAAGAGCCTAAAGAGACGCAGATTGGTGATTTCTTCAAAGGAACTGGAAAGGATGCTCTGCAAAATCCTACAAGATCCTCAACTCAAAGAAAGTTGCCCTCTTCATCAAAGAGAACATCATATGCAGATACGGGTTGCCAGCCAAAATCATTTCAGATAATGGATCCCACTTCAAGGGGAATGCGACAGGGCTGCCGCCGCGTGCAATTCGACAATAACCCGTCACAAGTCATCTCCTTACATGTGCCCCAAACCAACGGAGCCGTCGAAGCAAAGAAACAAGACTCTCGGGAAAATATCATCCGAAAATGGCCGTCCAAGGCGTAGATTGGCCCGAGAAGTTACACCCGGCACTCGGGGCTACGTAACATCGCCGAACGGCAATCGGGGAAACACCGTTTGCCCTCACATACGGAATGGAAGCCATACTCCCAATCGAGCTAGAGATCCCCTCGCTCCGTATACCGCCGGAAAGCCGATCAACGAGGTCGAATGGCTCCGTAGTCGCCATGATGAATTAGCCCTGCTAGATGAACGCCGATTGAAAGCAATTGAACACATCCGAGCCTACCAAGGAAGAATGGCCAGAGCCTTCGACAAGAAAGTAAAGCATCGGGAGATCCGAGAAGGGGATCTCGTTTTAAAAGAAAAGCCCCGACCCGTATCAACCCCTCGGCAAATGGGAGCCTGTATGGGTCGGGCCATACGTCGCCCGTAAGATCTTCTCCTGAGGAGCCATGCAACTTGCAGACCTCGACGGGAATCCCTTTGTACACCCAGTGAATGGTGACAAGCTGCGCAGATACTACGCGTAAAACAAAGAAAAAAGAAGAAGTCAAAAAAAAAAAAAAAAGAGTGCTAAAAGAGTAATGCCCAACTAGGTTGAAAACCCGAAAAGGGCGGCCTAGGTAAAAAATAGGGTTGCACCAAAAAAAAAACAAACAAAAAAAATCAGGTTGAACTACGAAGACCTGAGCTCCTCAAAATGAGGGGAACGTAGGCAGCCGGAAACGGTTCGGTCTAAAACACAAATAAAAGTCATACTTTGACATCAATACACTGATCAGACCATGAAAGCGTCTCGAAAAACTCTGAAGCAATTCAAATATTCATTACAAGTTAAAAACTTTTTGATGAGTCTAAGCCCGATTCATTCCTACAACCGGCAACCTCGCTAAAAGAAAACTAAGATACATAATCAAACTAACGTGTCTGCCATGACAAGAAAGGGATACTCGGAAACCTCGTAGTCACTCCATGCCACTCGAACCGGCCTCTCCCCTCTTCTTCCCCTTCGAGTCTTCTTTCTCGAACAGAAAAATGTCGGTCTTCCTCCTACCAAGCTCGTATAGGAACAGGATCTATCAAACCAGCCTCTCGCCAGGGCCTTAGTAGCCCTAGCGTCATCTCTCATCTCCTCGTAGCCTAGCCGGTAGCATAGGAGCCCTCCTCTCCGTCTCTTGACGTAAGCCTCATAGTCGGTCACAGCGTCTCCGCTCCCCGCCATGAGGGGCTGGCCCTCGCCTCGGCCCTCCTCCTCTCGTAAACAGTCAGTCCTCCGCACCCACAATGGCCTCACGCCGCCTCAAAATAGCCATCTCGAGTCTCTCCTAAATGCCTCTCGTACTCAATCCAGTACCAAGTGGTCAGAACACAGGTCTCTGACGCTCGAGAATAACCCGAGGAGGAAAGGCGTCATACCTCCATGCTCGGGAAAGAAATGGAAACACCGAGGGATCATCCATAGAAACAGGAGCCACCACCCCGATGGCTATATCATCAAAGTTCTCCAAAGGAACTCCGCTCCAGCCGAACTGTCTCGTAACCAAGGACGGAATATAGAAGCCGGACCGAGAAAGCCCCTAAGCATGACCACATGAGACCCGTCCCGAAGCACTCGCGAGTCTCCACCCGCCAACAAGGCACCGACCATCTCGATATCTTCTCGTCCGGCGACCACCATCCAACGCTCCCATGAGCCCCGATCATCGAAATCCACAAAGAACCCCCTCCCGGCAAATGTCCAATGCTTGATCATGTCGGGAGTTTCCCGAAGAATCCCCAAACGCTCCATCGCCCACAGTGGTCAAGAGGAACGGGCCGCCCGCGCATATACCGCTTCCCGGTAGCACCTATCGAGAGCATGGAAAGTCTCCCCAGATCGTAGGTACAACATCTCTACCCAAGCGACAATGAACGACTACATCCAGCAGAGACCGATGACAGATCCCAAAAGAATAGACCATGAGCAAGGTCCCGAACATGCAAAGTGCAAAGGCATCCCAATAGGCGTCGTCAAGCAAACCTAAGCCCCTAAACCTATCAGGGAGACCGGAAATATCAAAATGATCGGGACCACGGATCATACCTTGCGCTTCCTCCGGGGAAAGATGAAGGAGGACGCACACCGTCAACAAAAGAAGCCCCTCCGGGCAAAGGAACCGCTATCTCTTCCACCTCCGGACCTCCAAGCAAGGCCCGAAATTCTTCGACGGTTGGGACCATCTCGTTGTAAGAAAGGCAAAAGACATGCCTCCTAGTGTCCCAAAATGAGGAAGAAGCCCTCAAAAGACCGTAATCCGGAATCAATTCCTTGAGAGACCATAAGCACTTCACCTTACACCTTTCTTCAAAGAAGGACCTCCTCTCATGCATAATCTCCCGGGACCAAGCCTTGAATTTGTTGAAAAATGACATTTGGGATTCTTGGGACAATTTTGATGGAGCTTTTCTAAGGTTTTCCATGGATTTTCGCTCTTTCTCCCGAAAATGGCTGTTGACTGGAGGTTGAAGAGGATATTTGAATTTGAAATAAAGTGAGACCAGATTCGTAGCAAAATTAAAGGACAATGTCGATGCAAATTCCTCATCCGCGCGGATATGTTTGCTTTCCATCGAAAAATCTGCAATGTCCCAAGCCGCTACACCAAAAGAGGAATATTCCGTCCCGCTGCTCGAAACCCGTGCAAAACCTCCCCAAACCAGTCCATATACCAAACACTAACACCCTTGCCAAAAAAAAAAGAACCAAGGCTCATGCAACATTGCATTAATACTGCATTGCATCCATAAAAGAATAAAATCCTAAATTATTACATTCCAAAAATAAAGGGAGTGTGCAAAAAAAAAAAAAGAGAGAAAAAAATCAAATAAAAAAGTAGGTAACAATAATCCTAAATTATTACATCAAAAAAAAAAAGAGAAAAAAAATGTGCATAAGCCGTACAAATCTCAATCCCACTATAAATCTCAAAATCTCGTAAAATCGTGGGGGTAATCAATCGTAATCCCTAGCGCCCGACGCCCGTCCCCGGCCCCTCTTGCGACTCGGGCCCGCCTCCTCAGAGCCCCGAAAATCTCGGGCTCGTAATCGTCCTCGTCTCCAAAGAGGCTCGTCAGACCAACCGGCACGCCCGATAGGGCAAGCCGAGATCTCGCGAAAAATCATATCCGAAGGTGAAGGCGTCGGATTCCCGGACGTACGAAGACGACCCACCATGCCGCCAAACGTGTCCCCGCCCGTGTGGATCCTCGAGAATGACGTGATCCGAAGGCGCACCGCGCGGATCAATGAGAGGAGACAGAGGAGTCTCTCGAAGAAGTCTCGAACGAATAGGGAAGCCTCCCGCCCGATGTGCGCCGGCCGTGGTCGCCTCGCTCTAGCTCGAGGAGCCCCGCAAGCGACCATCCTCCCGATGAATCTCTTAGCTCCGATCACTTGCTTCGTCGCCTTCTCGACGACCACCTCTGAAACCGCACAAAAGGAAAAGCGTCGAAATGCTGAAGCGAGAAATGATGACAGAAAGAAAAGAAAAGACAAAAGTAAAAAAAAGAAAGAGAAGCCATACTCTTCATACCCTGACGAGGCCGGAAAGCTCGTGGAAGCCGCTCAGCCGAGGGATCTCGCACCCTCAATCGGACCCCATCCTCGGGATATATGAAAAATCCGTCCGAGGGTATCGCGGGATCCCAAGCCCCTCTCTATCCGTAACCCGGGGCATCCTCGCCTCCTCAAAACAAATACTGGTACGGCTCAATCGCCACAAATGCCGAGAAGTGCCGGGCCGGCTCAGAATCATCCTAGGTCACGTATGCATCACTCCGGTGTCCTCAAAGGCGAGTTCACGCCATGCCGGCGCGTCACCCTCTCTCCCGCATAATAGGCATCGCAGTCAGACCTCTCGAATCCTCCGCCGTACCCAAATCTCGCCGCCCTTCACCGCGCCACCTCGACACGATCCTGTGGATAAAATATCATCCTCTCATCCGTCTCACCTCCGTCAAAGGAAGGCAATCCGCGTATCCGAGAGTTGTACGCCCCCGGAGCTTATCTTCTCCCGGCATGCTTGGACCAAGAGCGCATGGCCGGATACGCCCGACGTACTCCGCCGGCCGGCCGCCACATCGTGACGTGGAAAAACTCCAACGCCCATACCTGAAAGGTAAAAATCCAATCAATCCAAAGGCAAAAGAAAAGTGTGTGCTCAAGAAAAAAGGGAAAGCAAAAAGAGAGCTTATACCTCCAGGGCAAACTCAAAGCAAGACAAGGAGCTCACAGCTCTTCCTACCGTACCTATCGAGAGCAAAGTAAAGCTCTTCCAGCCCGGCTTCTCCCCAGGAGACGTCTCCAGCCATCTCCATGTCCTCCAAGGACCTCAACAAGGCAAAGACTGCCGTCCCCTCAGCATGTCCAAAAAGGGTGCTCGAAAAAGCAAACCATAAGAAGGCCCTGGCAATCTGATCGGCGCCTATCCTCTCCTCCCCGACCTCGTAGCTCATAATGGTCTCCACAATCTTCCCGTAGACCACCGCATACTCCATCCCCATCCCCTTTTGGGAATAGGGGAAAATCCCGTAAGAGCTCGTAGATCTGCATCGCTGTAGCCATCCCGCCACTCAATGCTGCGTCCATTGAAGGACAAACCCGTGATCGCAACATAGTCAGAAGGCGTAACCGTAGCCTCGCCCCAAAAGAAGTGAAACGTGTTGGTCGCATCCCACCAGTGCTGCGCCAAAGCAAACATCAGGCCCTTGCTCTTAGGAAACTTGACCAATCCCCTCAAGCACTCAACAAACTCCCAAAGCCCGGTCTCAACAACAATCTGTCTCGGACTCGGCAAAGCTCCTCGGCCCGCATTCGGAAGCCGGTCCCACAAGTCAACTACAGACTCCACCGATCCTCGAGTCTTCATCTTGTTCAGCTGCTCCGTCACGTAGTTGTTTCCACCCTGCAATAAAACAAAAAAAGAAATTGCATTTGCATTTGCATTTGCACGAAAAAAAAAAAGAGCATACATATGCATCATGAAATTTCAAAGAAAATTCGACAGCATAACAGCATACAATGAGCATAGCCCCATTTTTCTCGCACAAAAAAGACAGTTTTCAGCGAATCCCAATCAACATTCATGAAAAAAAAAATCTTTCATATATCCTACGGAAGTAAAAACTCCGTCCCATTTTCAAAAAAAAAAAGAAGTTCCTATGCATGCATGCATATCATCCATCATCTCAAAAAAAAAAAATCCTACATTCATACATCCTACGGAAGCAAAAACTCCGTCCCATTTTTCATAAGACATACATACATGCATTCATCAAAAAAAAAAATGCATTCCTACGGGAGTAAAAACTCCGTCCCGTTTTCATAAAATAACATGTATTCAATCAACGGGAGGAAAAATCCGTCCCACTTTTCAAAAAAAAAAAAATCAAAAAATCATACATGTTGGCAAAATGCCAATTCTTTTCTCAAGCAAAATGCACATTTTGGAACACCAACAAATTCATTGCAACATGCATATCATCCAGATCAATATTCAAATTTCAAAAAATCACAATTTTCGGATACTAAAAAAAAAATGGCGAAAATGCCAATTCTTTTTTCCAAGCAAAATGCATATTTTGAGATACCCACATAATCATTACAACATGCAAAGCATCAAAATCAAGATTCAAAGCCAAGAACATCAATCATTCGAATTTTCAAAAAAAAAAAATTCAAAAATCACTCAAAATTCAAGCAAGAAATCAACAAAGGGAATGAAAAGATTCGAAGTATACCGTTCGGAGACTCGGATCAGAAGCCCAATGTTGCCAAGCATCGGGGTATGGCTCCTCCGCAATCGATTGCGAAAGAGTATAATGCCTCCCCATTCGGACGAGCTACAATCGTCTCTCCGCTACCGGGCCACGTCCTTGGCCTTGAAAAACACCTTCCTCGTGTTCCATTGCTTGAAAATCGAAGAAAATCGGAAGATTTTTGAAGCTTTTTGGACAATAATGGCGGCTTGGGGCATTTTCTCTCTTCCTCTCTCGTAATTTTCAAAAAACTGAATGGGGAAGAAAAAGGGCGTTGGACCCTCATTAAGACCCTCTGACTTTCAGATCCCCTCCGCGCGGATAGGGTTGTAAGGGTCAAAATGACCCTTTTGCCCTTTAAAATTCCAGAATTCTGCAATTCGGTCCCCAACTTGACAGAGTTAACCAAAGTTAACCAAAGTCAGCCCCTTGTCAAGAAAATCATCAAACGACAGTCAAACGTAAGTCCGATCTTCCCGAGAAAGATAACGGAATTCCGTATCTTTCATCAAAATCATCAAACGGCAGTCAAACGTAAGTCCGATCTTCCCGAGAAAGATAACGGAATTCCGTATCTTTCATCAAAATCATCAAACGGCAGTCAAACGTAAGTCCGATCTCTCCGAGAAAGATAACGAGATCCCGTATCTTTCATCAAAATCTTCCCACGGCAGTCAAACGTAAGTCCGATCTTCCCGAGAAAGATAACGGAATTCCGTATCTTTCATCAAAATCATCAAACGGCAGTCAAACGTAAGTCCGATCTTCCCGAGAAAGATAACGGAATTCCGTATCTTTCATCAAAATCATCAAACGGCAGTCAAACGTAAGTCCGATCTCTCCGAGAAAGATAACGAGATCCCGTATCTTTCATCAAAATCTTCCCACCGCCAGTCAAACGTAAGACCGATTTCCCGAGAAAGATAACGAGATCCCGTATCTTTCATCAAAATTACCCCTACAGTCAAACGTAAGACCGATTTCCTGCATCGAATACGTCCGATTTTCCTCAAAGAAAGGCTAACAAAATCCCCAAAGAAAGTTAACGGAATCCCAAAAGCCAACGAAATCTCGAGAAGATCTCGAACTACGAAAGGGCTTGATTCCCCGCTAGGGATACGTAGGTAGCCTATCATTAGGTCCAGCCCCCCGACCAAAACGGTCACCCTCTCCTTCGGCAGCAGACAAAGTCCATCGAAAGGCCATTTCACAATCAAGATTCGAGGCGCCTAAAACGCCATTTCAAATCAAGGTCCGAGGCACCTAAAAAGCCATCATCTCCAAGGTTCGAGGCACCTAAAACGCCATCATCAAGGTCCGAGGCACCTAAAACGCCATCTCCAAGGTTCGAGGCACCTAAAACGCCATCTCCAAGGTCCGAGGCACCTAAAACGCCATCTCCAAGGTTCGAGGCACCTAAGACGCTATCACTAGGAAAGCGATAAATCGCAATCATCCCCAGCAGAGCGGATAGCCATCAGACCGAAAATGGTCATTCTTATCCCCAGCAGAGCGGATAGCCATCAGACCGAAAATGGTCATTCTTACCCCCAGTAGAGCGGATAGCCATCAGACCGAAAATGGTCATTCCTATCCCCAGCAGAGCGGATAGCCATCGCACCGAAAATGGTCATTTCCTATCCCCACAGAGCGGATAGCCATCGACCGAAAATGGTCATATCTTATCCCCAAAGAAGTTTCTCTCCAAAGAACCGATTGCGTAACTCGCTCATCAGGTTCGAGGCACCTAAAACGCCATCATCTCCAGGGTCAAAGACCCAAACTACGACTAGCTTTATTCCCATTCGGGATACGTAGGTAGCCTATCACTAGGTTTAGCCACCCGATCACTCGATCATCCCGCCAAATATGGAGCCTTACTCTTATCGACGACCCCGCTTCCTTCGAAAGTGCCGTCGCCGAGGGGCTACTGTAAGTGCTCCAATTTGAGCTTGTTAGAATTTTCGTTAGAAAATTAACGAAAGTTATAACATTTCTAACAATTCCTAACATTCCTAACATTTCTAACCAAGTAAGGGTAGATTAGGGATTGCCAAAAAAGGATAAACCAAGGAAAGGAATCAAAAAAGCAAAAGAAATAAGAAAAACCAAAAAAGAAATGGTCAAACATAATCGTCGTTTAATTTGAATTTTAAAAAAGATTATTCCTTGTGTCCAAAGCCCGGGCAAGATTTAATGAACAAAGGCACGCGATCGATCCTATCCGCGCGGATAGGTTTGTCATTTCCAGAGGGCTATAAATTGAGCCCTCCAAATACAAAAATAAAGAGGAACAAGAGCACAATTCACCATTTGGCGAATATACTCGAGAAAACAGTGAGAATTCTATAAGAATTGTCACCTTTTTCTCTTGAATCTTCCCAACTTTCACTCACTCAAATCAAACCCAAACACTCTTGCATTCAAGCCTTCAAACACAAAGCACAAAGAAGATAGGTAAACCTCCCTCTTCTTACCCTAAATCTCTCATCCATGCATGCATCTTCAAACTACAAAATGTAGTTCATTCATCTTCTTGTCTTAAGATCCAAGAAGATCACCATGGAAGTTCATCTCCATGGATGATCTTCTACAAGGATCTACATTATTTTCAAAGTGTTCTTACTTTCTTGCAAAGAAAACACATTTTCAAAAACCCTAAAAACCATTTTCAAGCACCAAATCTTGATTTCAAAGGTTAAAATTCCCCTTCCCAAGCAAATGAAATGTTTAGTCCTAATGTACCCCAAGGATGGTTTGGTATAGTTGATTCACCACAAAAATTTCAAGTGATCACTAACCAAAACCTAGGGAAATGGGGAAAAGCATGGATGCAAAACCCCCTTAAAATCATATTTTCTTTCTTGAGAAGTTGCTGTCCAGTAGCAATTTTCCAAGATCCCAGTCCATTGTCTTAATTTTTGGACACAGATAAACTTGGAATTTGGTGTTGACTACAAAACACTTTTTGTAGCCAACATCCATAGATTTCCAGACATATTTTTACTTTATTTTTTGGGTGAGTAAAACTCTATTTTTCAAATTTTCTTTTAGAGGCTAGTTCATCAGCTTCTGGAAATCCAGATTGCATATCTGAGATTTCCAGAAGGTTTTGACCCCTCAAATCTTCTCCAAAATGGAAAATTCCTTCGCAAAAATCTTATTTAAGGGGTCTGGAACAACTTTCATTCTCTGATTTTATCCAGATTATGATGTTTTAAGACCCTTGAATCCATTTCAAAATCAAAGGTCCACTGCCTTCTTCATTCTGGCAGAAGTGACTCTCAACTTCAAAAGGTCTTTTGAGTACCAAATCTCAATCCAAAAATCTTCCAAAAAATCATGGGATCAGTTTAAAGTCTTAAAAAGATATCCCAATTTTTACTTTTCTGAGTTTCAAATTATTTTGGCCAAAACATACACACACATACACACACAAATAATTTTCAGCTTGGAAGACTCGTTTTACGAGGCATTCCGGGTGCACACTAACGTCCTTCCCGGCGTGTAACATGACCTCCGAACCCAAATCTCTAATCTCGGGCATTTTTCAAAGTTTTGGCCCTTAAAACAAAAATGGCGTGGCGACTCCGTTCTTTTTCGATTGGTTTTCAAAGAAACAAAAATTTCAAAGCAAAACCCTTTCGGAAAAATTTTAGGTGGCACATCATCACACCTCTCAATGCGCCTAGCAAAGTGGTCTTTCTTCTTAGCTGAGTATGACATCAATTATGTGACGAGAAAGGCTATCAAGGTTCAAGCGTTGTTAGACCATCTGGCAAACTTCCCTAGCAATGAGGACCGTGGGCCTGAACCCCAATTCCCAGATGAAGGGATCTTCGTAGTTGAGCCTGAGAACCGATGGCAGCTATTCTTTGACGGAGCTGCCAACAGGAGAGGAAATGGCGTAGGGATGCTACTGATCGATCCGAAAGACGAGCACACGCCCATAGCCCTTAAGTTGAACTTCCCTGCCACGAACAATGTCGCCGAGTATGAAGCTTGGATTGCTGGTTTGGAAGCTGCCTTAGAAAGGAATGTCAAGGAGCTCGAAGTTTATGGAGACTCAGCCCTGATCATCAACCAGGTCTCCAATAAATGGAAGACTGTGGACCCTAATCTTCAGAGATATCATGCCTATATAGAGGAGTTGACTGAGCAGTTCAGAGAAGTGACCTTCCATTACCTGCCAAGGGAAAAGAATAGATTCGCAGATGCCCTAGCTACTCTAGCCTCACTGGTAGAGATCCCCGAGGGAAAGGCAATAAACCCTTCAGAGTGGGTAGAAGAGAAGCCCCATCTATCTGTTGTGAAGTAGACCTGGGACCATAGCCTGTCAAGGAACCCTGGTACAGTCAGATTTACCAGTTCCTCAAAGATGGAGAGTCAACTTTCAGAGACGAAGAAGGTAGACCAAAAGAAGGCATTAAGGCCAAGATCTTGCAAGCCCTGAAACGGTTGGCCTCCCATTATGTCATTCTACGGGGTGACCTGTACAAGAAACGGTACCAGGGACCACTCCTCCTGTGTGTCACCCAAGAAAGGGCCAGAGAGTTGATGACAAAAGTCCACAATGGTCCCTGCGGTCCTCATATGAATGCCAGAGCATTGATGCAAGTGATCCTCAGAATGGGTTACTACTGGATCTCCATGGAGACAGACTGTGTCCAGCATGTTCGAGCGTGCGACAAATGCCAATGGTTTGCCAACCTCAACCATCTCCCGCCTCATGACCTGTACTGGATGATGACTCCTTGGCTGTTTGCAACTTGGGGTATTGACGTGATAGGGAAGATAGCCCCGGCAGGAAGCAATGGGCATGAATTCGTGTTAGTAGCAGTCGACTACTTCACCAAGTGGGTAGAGGCCAAGTCCTACAAGGTCCTCACTTCCAGAAAAGTGGCCCAATTCATCAAAGAAAACATTATGTGCAGATATGGGGTGCCCAATGAGGTCATTTCAGATAACGGGTCGCACTTTGAAGGGGACTGCGATAGATTGCTGTCAGAATTCAGAATCACTCGCCACAAGTCATCCCCATACAGACCTCAGACTAACGGAGCCGTGGAAGCTGCCAATAAGACGCTCGAACGGATCATCCGGAAAATGGCCACCCGTGGTCGTGACTGGCCTGAAAAGCTGCATCTGGCACTCTGGGGCTACAGAACGTCTGTCAGAACAGCTACGGGAGAAACTCCCTTTGCCCTAACTTACGGGATGGAAGCAGTGTTGCCCGTGGAGTTGGAAATCCCATCACTAAGGGTCCTCCTGGAAAACAGTGTCAACGAAGTAGAGTGGCTGTGCAGCCGGCACAATGAATTGGCCCTGCTCGACGAAAGAAGGCTAAAAGCCATGGAGCACACCCGAGCCTACCAAAGGCGAATGGCCAGGGCATTCGATAAAAAGGTCAAGGCCAGGGACATCAAAGAGGGTGATCTAGTACTGAAAGTGAAGCCCCCTACCAGAGACAACTCCCTGGGAAAGTGGGAACCTGTTTGGATCGGCCCGTATGTGGTGCACAAGATACTATCGGGAGGAGCAATGAAGCTTGCAGACCTGGACGGCAATCCCTTTGTCCACCCAGTCAACGGCGATAAGCTCCGAAGGTACTATGTCTGAAAATAAAAAAAAAAGAAAATTAAAAAAAAAACAATAAAAATCCTAGTGCAAAAAGAGTAATACTCAGCTAGGCTGAAAAACCCAAAAAGGGCGGTCTAGGCAAAAGACAGGGTTACACACGAAAAAAAAAAGAAAAAAAAAAGAGAAAAAAAAAAGAAAAAGAAAAAAATCTTAGTGCAAAAAGAGTAATGCCCAGCTAGGCTGAAAACCCAAAAAGGGCGGTCTAGGCAAAAAACAGGGCTGCACATAAAAAAAAATATAAAAAAAAAAGACCAAAAAGGCAAAATCCCGATAGTTCACCAGAATGAACTACGAAGACCTGAGCCCCTTAGTCTTTCTTGTAAAAGGGGAACGTAGGCAGCCAGCAATGGTTCGGTCTAAACAATAAATAAGACAATAAAGTTTCCATGAAATGTGTCTTATAAATTTCTTAGATAATATCTCTTGTTCATTACAAGTTAAAAACTTCTTGATGAGTTCAAGCACGGTCTACTCTTGACTCTGCTAACCTTCTACAAAGATCTAAAATACAATAAAATGCCTAATAAACTATTGTGTTTGTAAATGTCAATAAGGGAATCCTAAGAAAAGATCTATCAGTTGTCATTCACTGAGTCTTCTTTGGTCTTCTTCCCTTTACCTCGACCTCGTCGAGTGTTCTTCCTCTTCTTCTCAATTATGTCGGTCTCCCTCATCCCGACCTCAGGTATCCTCACTGGAGCCTCCATCAAACCTCTGTCAATAAGTGCCCTCTCAACCCGGGCACGAGTCCGCACTTCCTCCCTCTGAGCCTCAGTCAAGGGAGCGACTTCAGAAAGCCTCTCGTATCGAGCCTCCAAGTCTCTAATAAGGTCACCCGACTGGTTATGGCGACTCGCCTTAGCTTCAGCCTCCCTCAAAGTCCTACTCGAGTCACAGTCAGCCCCCAATAAAGCCTGACGTCTCTCTCCCAATATGACCTGGGTCGCTCCCATCTCCCTCTCGTACCAGTCCAAGTAGGCTGTGGTCAAAATGGTACTCTTCCTGCTTTTGAGAATGGCCCTGGGTGGGAAAGCGGTATATGTCCAAGCCCTTGAGAAGAATGAGAAGCTGGCTGGATCCCTCATGCCTAAAGACACCACCTCCATGGTACGGATGTCCTCCCAATCGCCCAATAGCTCCTGTAAGGCCCCGAACTGCCTGGATACCAAGCAGGGTATGTAGAAGAATGACCAAGAAAGCCCTGGAACCCTTATCATCAGCTCCCAGCTACCCTGGTCTTGCTGCCTAGGTGCACCCCTCTGGGAAATCACCCAAGGGCACTGAGTAGGCGAAGCCCCTGGCAAAGCCCCAAGCCTCTCCTGTAGCCACAAAGTCAACACTGCCGGGCTCCCAGACCTCATGAAATGGTCTCCCCTAGCCATCCTGTCAATGCCATGCAGGGTCTCACCCAAAACCAGTGGGACAATGTCCTTCCCAGCCCTGCAGTCTCTAACCATATCCAAGAGGCCACCATGACAAATCCCCACGGACTCGGTCGTAAACAGAGATGAGAACACATAGAGGATAAAGGCATCCATAGCCACAGTGGTCGTAGCCGTATCCGGGAACCCGAAACTGCCTGGGATATCAGAAAGGTCAATCCGATCAGGGGCTACCATCATCCCCTCAGCCTCTCCTAAAGAGATTTGCAGAAAAGATGCCAACTTTACTGCTACCGCACGTCTTCGATCAGAGGAATCGATATTGCCTCAATTTCTGGACCCCCAATCAAGGCTCGGAAGTCTTAATAGGTTGGGACGAGCTCGTTGTAAGAAATGTAGTAAACATGTCTCCGAACGTCCCAAAACCTCGCAGCGGCCCTCAAAAGGTCCCAATCGGGCGGGAGATCCTTCAAATGCCATAAAGACTTGATCTTGAAGGTGGTATCAAACAGCCTCTTGTTGGATTGGAAGTTATGCCTCATCCAAGATTGAAGATCGGACAGAAAACGGTCTCTTTTCCCCTTTTGCAATCTAACGGGTTTCTCCATTGCAAGGTGATCAAAGTTGATGTCTTTTGGTCAAAAATATGCTCTGGAATCAGTTGGGACAAGTCTAGGGTAAAAATGGAATGAAATGGCCAAGCCTTGGTTTTATTTTGAAAAAAACCAGTTCAGACAGAACTGTCAACCGCACGGCTTCATTTTCCCCAGGTCCTGGCCGGACGGCCTCATTTGCCATCTGCAGAAAAAATCTGCAGCAATCAAAGCTGCTGCCCAAGTGTAGTTCTCACCCCACTTTCTCAACAAAACCTGTACAAAAACATGTCCAAACACCAACCTTACAATTATATGTCATCACAAACCATTTTGGCCCAGTTTCAGCCCCAATTCCAAGCAAAAAACTGCCCCGAGGCTCAAGTAATATGCAAATTCATAAAGCATAAATTAGAAAAGCAAATAAAATACCAATACATTGTTTTCGCCCCATCGGCGCCCAAATAAAATGAAAAACAAATAAATTGTGCATAAAAAGTGTTCATTGTTTGTTTCCTGCCTCCTAGGTCAATTCTAAGGAATCCTAAGCCTCCGACTCCTCATCGTCGCTACTCAGCTCGTAGAAGCTAGGATCCTTCATCAAGTCCTCGGCGTCGCTCACGTCCGAAAGGTTCACATTCACATGCTCATACTCTGCTAGTTGCTCCAGGATGCCGGTGTTGGGTCCCTGTCCCCGAGGCATGGCACTAGAAGAATACCCTGAGGCTGATGAGGTGGATGCTGTGCTCCCAACGTGACTTCTTTTGCGCACGGGCTCCTACACATTAGCCCCAGCCCTGGAAGAGCATGCCAACTTCCTCAGAAGGGGCCAGCACACGTCCTTCCAGCCCCTGTTCTGCCGTACCAATCCATCGTATGAGCGAGCAGGAACCTGAGAGAAAAGAGAAGGAAAACTCAAAAAATCTCAGAAAAAATCTCAGAATTGCAGAAAGCAAATAAATCCGGAAAAGGGAAAAGACCCTAAAGGTACTCACAGTGCTGTCAAGCGGCAGAGTATACCGAGGCTCCCTCGTGTCAGGAACGGGAATCATGAACCTCCTCGGTACCTCGTTGACCACATAAGAGAGATGAGCAGGAGGCATCGGTGGGTAAGTAGGCTCAGCTTTCCCGTACCCCTGAGTGACAGCTAGCTTTACTATCTTCTGTGGCGTCCTCAACCGCTGCTCCACGAAGGTGGCATACGGGGTAGCCAAGTCAAAATACTCCACGGCCGCCACGCCAGCCTGGTACCTAGCAATATCATCCTCTGACCAGTCCCTGGGCTGCAGCATACGAGCTGGAGGATCATGAGGTGTGTCCAAAGGAGGGACATGGCCATGCTTCCTGGAAAACCGGTCCCCCAAGTAAATGACATCACATGTCAAGCCCGTCAGCCACCTCCTCTGCCTAGTCGCCTCCACGGCATCCCCTAGCAGCACCTCCGGGTACCTCCCCCAAGGATAAAAGTCAACCCCATCGTGTCCATCCCTGTTGATGACCGATCTAACCATCTTGTAGTCAAAAGTGATCTGGGAATCGGCATTTAGTATTGGAGGAAATGTTTTAGATGAAAGGCTTTCCCAATTAACTACCGAAAATTTGGAAAATCAATTATTACTTGGTGATTGGGTTAGAGCGGAAGGGAGAGATCAAGATAAGCCTTATGAGGAGGATATGTTAGATCCAAAATATCAATATGATGTGGATAGTGATGAGTGAGAAATGATGTTTAGTTTATTAGACTAGGTTTTTAGGTAATTTTATTTTATTTTATTATTGTAATAGTTTTTAGGATGAGGTAAGGCTCCTAAATGTCCCCCCTTAATTATAAAAGGGTAAGGTTGGTTGTCCCCCTCTTTGTAATTTTAATTTAATTAATAAAATTTAAGGGTACCGTCCCTTTTTTCTTTTATATACTTCCGTTTCTTTTAAATCCGTTAAGTTTTCATTTCTTTAAAAATTCATACCTATTTTTCTATAACTTTTTGCAAAAAATATTAGTCTTAACAACTATTTAAAATAGTTTTATTTATCCAAAAAAAAAAAAAAAAAAAAAACGGTTCATATACGGCTACATATTTAACGAAACTGTTAAATATTTAACTGCTTTTTTCAAAAAGAGTGTTAAAAGCTTAACTTTTTATTCAAAAAACTATTAAAAAGTTATTTTTTTTAACTTTAGATAAAAATCGACATTCTTGGAAAAAAAAAAAAAAAATTAACCGTTTATTAACCGGGTTAACCGGATTAACCGTTAACCGGTTATAGAACCGTGACTTAACGGTTAACGGTTAAGTCCGGTTAATAATTTAAACTACGTTAACCGCCGGTTATTAACCGGTTAACCGTGGTTAATTAACCGTGGTCACGTCTAATCTGGGTCTTCCCAGTAAACTTGTCTCTAGCATCCCCCCTCCAACGGATCATGGCCGGGAAGATCTCCGGATTACTCTGCTGGTTCCACGGAAAGAACCCAATCACCTCGCAAAACTAGACCTGCATGTTCAACACACAAAAGGTCATTTCTCTCATAAAAGTCACAAGACAAAAAGTAAAAGAGAGAAAAGAAAGTGAGACTTCCTCGAGAGCAAAAGAGAAGCAGTCCATGGAGGCAGCCTTGTTCCGGCTGTACATGTCTAAGGGGAAGTAAAGCTCCGCCAATCCGGCCTCACCCCAAGAGACCGCCCCAACCTCATCCAGATTCTCCAAAGAATCAAGCAAACAAACCATAGCCAGCGTCCCAGAGTTCGCAAAGATGGTGACTGACAACATCAACCACAGAAAAGCTCTCGCGAGCTGGTGGGCGGTTACCTCGTTGGCAGCAAATCCCTGTATGTAATCCTGGATCGCCACCTCCACATTCCTCGTCTCCATCCCGAGCCCCTTAGGACGGAGATCAAACCCAACCAGAGCCCTGAACTCCTCTGCCATGATATGGTCCCTCCAAGTCACAGGCCTCCAGTGAACTGCAGCCGCACAAGCAGCAGAAGTCGGCAGGCGTCACCGTAATCTCCCCCCAGCTAAGGTGAAAGTTGTGGGTGGTGTCCCACCAGAACTCTGAAAGGGCCTGAACTAGCCCCTTACTCTTGGAGGTCACGTGAATACCTCTGCCAATGGCGTCAATGAACAGATCTAAGCCGGTAGCCATCACAAGCTGCTTGGGGTTCACCCCATCCTTCTCAAAATTGGGCATCCTTTCCCATAGCTTCACTGAAACCTCAGAAGGTCCCCTAGACTTGTTCTCCTGTAGGAAAACACAACAAAAACATGTCAGTCCTTCATCTCATTTCAAAAGCACGCATATATTCAAAATGTGCACATATATTCAAAGAAAAGCATTCATAAAAGATTTCTAGCATCTTTTGCCTAGAAAGCGTGTCTTTCATCACTTGAAACACGTCATGCCAAGCACATTGCTTTCAAAAACACAGAATTCCAATTTTCAACATTCTTTGCACATAAGCATTAATTTTTTCAAAAAATGGCATGCATGAATCCTTTTCATCGTCCAAATATCCATTTTCTCATCCATGATCAAGAATTGACCTAGTTCTAGCACATGCAAGGACTCCGTCACATTTTAGACATTATTTTTCTTACGTCATTTTCGAAAAATGGGTCATTCTCACTATTTTTTCAAATAAATTGCACATGCGTGTTCATTTATCTCCTTAGCCTCATAGGTTAATCATCAAAATTCCAAAACCATCAACAAAAATCCTAGGAAAATTCGAAAAGTTCCTAAAAATCGGGTCAAGCCCTAAGTCAATCAAAATTCAATCAAAATTGACAAAATCAAGCAAATCAAGAATGCTTACCCCAACTGATTGAGGTTTCGTTGATTTGTGTTCTCCCCTACCGGGATAAAGCTTCGATGGAGGTGTAATGAAGTCATACTTCCTCTCCGTGCGAACGAGCTCCCTCCTCCTCCTTCTAGCGGCTTCGGATATGTTCCTCCGTGCTTGCCTAGGCATCGGGTTCCCTTCCGGATCCATCTTGATCAAGAGAAACAAAGGGATTGAAGGATTTTTTGAAAATTCTCTCTCTCCTCTCTCTCTTCCTCGGCAGTAAGAGGGCGGCAATGGCGCCCAATGCCCGTTCCAATTCAGTTTAAATAATCTGATGAAATTAAACTTCTAGCCGGATGGCTTCTTTTGCCCTCATCTCATGCCGGGCGGCCTCTTTTGCCCTGAGCAGAAATTACATCTTTGCCCCTGGACTTTCCACTTAGGCATATAACTCCTGTTATTTCTTAACTAGAGTAACATCGTTTTCCCAAGGATATCCATTATCTCCAAGAAGAATAGACTTTCCTCCCGAGTCGCCTCCGTTACTTCCGTTATAAGGGAATAACGCTAGGTGACAACCTCCGAATTGTCAAAACCCAAAACTTTAGCTACCTCTATCTCACAGATTGAGAAGTACGCTCAAGTTCTCCAAACTTTAGCTACCTCTATCTCACAGATTGAGAAGTACGCTCAAGTTCTCCAAACTTTAGCTACCTCTATCTCACAGATTGAGAAGTACGCTCAAGTTTTCCAAACTTTAGCTACCTCTATCTCACAGATTGAGAAGTACGCTCAAGTTCTTCAAACTTTAGCTACCTCTATCTCCTCGATAGTGACGTAAGCTTTAGTCAATCAGGTGACAACCTCCATTAATTGTCAATCAGGTGACAACCTCCATTAATTGTCAATCAGGTGACAACCTCCATTAATTATCAATCAGGTGACAACCTCCATTAATTGTCAATCAGGTGACAACCTCCATTAATCGTCAATCAGGTGACAACCTCCATTAATTGTCAATTGGGTGACAACCTCCATTAATTGTCAAATCAGGTGACTCCTCCATGAATCGTCAAAACCTCAAGGATCCTAGACACTGTTCCTAACTATCTAGTGAGACTTGAACTACGACCAAGGCTTGATTCCTCCGGGATACGTAGGTAGCCTTTCATAAAGGTCCAGCCATCCGACCGCAGTGGTCACCCTCTTCCTTCATCACTCCTCAGTGGTGAGGCAGCCTTTCATAAAAGGTCCAGCCATCCGACCGCAGTGATCACCCTTGTCATTTATCACTCCTCATTGGTGAGGTAGCCCCTCATAGAGGCCCTAATATCCGACCACATCGGTCACTTCCTTCATCTAGCGTATCCCCAGTAGGATCAGTCACTTGACCTCCCAGGTCACTTTCCCTTCTATTTCTCCAGCAAGAGACCAGTTTCTCTTCACCATTCCCCAGCGGATATATTCCAAACTACGACCTGGCTTGATTCCTCCGGGATACGTAGGTAGCCTACTTTAGGTTCAACCAATTCATCACATATGACACCCCTTTCCCCAGTGTATATATTTCGAACTACGATTATGGCTTGATTCCCATTCGGGATACGTAGGTAGCCTACCAAAGGTTCAGCCATTCGACCACCTTGGTCACCCAGTCTGTCTAGGCATTCGCCAGATCGGATCCTTTTCTATCGACAACCCCACTCGCTCTGCAAGTGACGTTGCCGAGGGGCTTCTGTAAGTACCCAAATTTGGCTCATGCCTTCTGGTTAAGTTTCCCGACAATTCCCCGGACTTTCCTAAAGTTCAGGGGTAATTCGGGAACTTTTCCAAACCTTCCGAGGGGCGAAGGACTTGCTAGGAATTAGAATTCCACGTAGTCCTTCACTGGAAAAGCCCTTCTAGAAGGCCACCTTGCATGGTTCTAGAAATGAGCTGAGTCATCTCAGGATAAAACCGCATGGCCTCATTTGCCATGGGGTGACAGCCGCACGGCCTCATTAGCTGCTGCCAGACTGCCTATAAATAGAGACCTCCTCTATTCATTTTAGAGGGGATTTTTCAGGAGTGTTACTCTGCCAAAATACCACCACGAAATTCCAGAGAGCTGAGAGTGTCAAAAACCACCTCCCTCCTCTTCAAAACCTTCCAAAGTTGGTCCTTCCCTAGGCAAACCTCAAGGAGAAAGAGGGACACCACCATTGGTAACCTCTCCTCCCCTTTATCTTGCATTATACTTGTATTTATGTGATATATTGCTCCTTGCTTTACATATTGCTATATACTTGCTTGGGACTTGATATATTGTCATTAAAGATCATATCTTTAGGCATGTAAATCATATTACCCCCTTTTCCCTATCACATAGGATCCATGGAGGATCCAACCCAAGGATGAACAAATAAGACCTCAAAAAAGGCTTGTTCTAGGGTTGATCTCTCACATGGTGATGTGAAAAGTAGCATCCTTTGCTCTTAAAATGACATTTTTACATATAAAGTAGCATCCTTTGCTCTTAAAATGACATTTTTATGTATAAAGTAGCATCCTTTGCATCAAAATAGCATCCTTTGCATTAAAGATGTCATCTTTGCACATCAAGTAGCATCCTTTGCACTCAAAATGTCATCTTTATGCATGAAGTAGCATCCTTTGCCCCTAAAATGTCATCTTTTCATTAAAAATGTCATCTTTAGCTTAAAAATGCATCCCCCATGTCCCTCATGGTTGGATCTCTCTCCTAGGATTGCCTAGTGACCTTCTTAAGGCACAAAAAGGCATAGGATGAGTATAAAGATCCAATTTTATACCCCTTCCCTAGTCCCCCTTGGTACTTATAGCATCTCTTGGAACGAGATGGTGTAAAGGTCCTATCTTTACATCATTTCTTCCACTTAAAGATGCCATAGACGGATTCTCCTTTAGAAAAGGATGAGCCCTAGCCGCATATCTCCGATCATCACTTGAGACGAGCATAAATGTCCCGAAAAGTCCAAATCATCTCAAGATGTAGGATTGATAGGCAAAGGTCATTCCTTTCTAAAGAGTCTCATACTTGGACTCTAAAACGGTGTCCCTATCTTGATCACATGTGACCCAAGGTCTCATCATGGTGATTATAAGTCCATGATGAGAAGGGGACCAAAGTCCCTAATACATAAAAATCCAAGGAATCCCGAGCGATAACCAACTCATGGTTTATACGTCCGGAAGACCACTTGGTACATTCCCCCCTTTTCAAAACTCACATCTCACACACGAAAGCACTAAGGCAAGTATGAAAGCGGATCCTGGAAGACTTGCTTCGGCAAGGCTCTTTGGGTGAACGACGATTCGTTCTTTCCAAAGGGTAACTTAACCTCCGGACCCAAATCCTTTTTTTCAAAGTTTTGAGGAAATCAAAATGGCGTGGCAACTCCATTTTTCAATTTAAACCGGACGTTTCCAAACTGATGTGAGGCGGTGATCCCCCTTACATGAGAAAGTGGTTCCAAAAAAAAGTAAATAAACAAAAAGAGAGCCGCTTATCTTGGGCACCACATTCACAAAAGGTCTTGGCCTTCTCAGTGCCCCTTGTTCAATTCTTCCCCTTAAAGCCATTTCCATTAGAAGCATGGTGAGTCCCAGCTGCTTCCGGCTCTTTCTTATCAGACCTCTTCTTGTTTTTCTCTTCCGCCATGGCAATGGCATAAGCCACATTGTATAAGTCAGGATTTGATTTTGGCTCTCTGGTGGAGTGTTCGTATATGAGTGGTCCGGATCTCAATCCGTAGTTGAAACAAACAATCACCTCCCTGTCTGTGAGGCTTTCTTCCACTTGATCCGCAATGGTTCGGAATCGATCTTAATAGCTTAAGGTGGTTTCATTTTTTCCTTGCTCGATGTTGGCAAGGTCAGTTAACCTCTTCTTCCTCCTTCCTGCCGTGGCAAAGTGGTCTAGGAACATCCTCCTCTTGCCCCTCGAGCTATCAATACATCCCTTTTTGAGCTCATGGAACCAGGTCAGGTCTGTTTCGTAGAAGGTACATGCGAAGGCTTTACATAGAACGTCATCAGCCTTAGTTAGGAGAGCCATAGTAAACTCGAAACTTTGCACATGGTCCCGTGCATTAATGGTTCCTGCATATTTTTCAAAACTCGGGACCTTGAAGGCAGGATTAGGTGGTATATCATTTATTCTTTGGGAGAAGGGACGTGTTGCACAAGTGTCATCATCTTCTTCGTCCTTCTTCCCCATCCCCATATCGTCAATTCTCTTTTTTATGAGTAACAGTTCTTTAGCATCAATCCCCTTCTCAGTGCTGGAATGAGTGCTTCGGTGGGAACTCCGGTGGAAACTACGATGGGACATTTCTCTTGGATGACCATTCACCCTACTGTACTCATCATCATCTCGATGTTTTTTCCTCGTCTAGAGGATGTTTTATCCTTCCTCGGCTTTGCCTCGTAACCACTGAGGACCATTATGTACGATGAGGATTCCTTGTCCTTGTAAAGTGTCTGGGACGAGGTTAATCATGCCGAGGATGATGGCTATGACGAGGGGATATGTTAAGACGAGGAGGGGATAAATGCCTAGCCAGACTGAGCCTCGCTCGCAAGTTGGCTGAGTATACCTCCTGCTCCCTCGAATTTAAGTGGCTTCTCACGTCTACCATATTTCTATCGTTTTCATGATTGTTCGATCAAGGATGAGCATCTCGGAGGTGTTGCCTAGGTGGTACGGCAGGCTCACGGGGAGGGGGATCTTGGCCACGAGGAGGGCTCATCTGGCTACCTCGTCTCTCACCCTGAGTTTCACTTCCACGAGATTTTCCTGTCCTCGAAGGCCTAATGAACTCGGTCATGCTATTTTCAGGATCCAATGGCAATAAAGCATTCAGAGTTTCATAAATTTGTTACAATGTCTCCATTCGCTGATGCAAGAGTGTACGTCGATCAGCGGGCTGGGTGTTCTCAGCTTGTCCTGCTTCTGTGTTCCTCGTCGTCTTCTTGCTTTTAACTCATCTTCCTCGTGGACGATGATGACGAGGAGGGTTAGTACCCTCCACCTCGGCAGCTGGCTGATTCCTGGAACGAAGAGTCATGCTGAAGGGAGGTATCCTGTCATTCAAAGGTGGAGGAGGTGGAAGCATCTCGTTGGTGGGAGGGATCATGTATCTCTGAGCTCGGTTCTCCTCATTAGTAACGCTGATGGTATTTCCGTCCTGCATTGAAACATAATTTTGGTGCAAATTGACTTGCCAAAAAGATAAAATCAGCCCAAATCTAGCGGTCGGTTGTACTCCGGTGATTGAATAGCCTGAAAAAGAGACAAAGCACGTAAACTAAGTCGAGGCTTCTCCGGTGAAGGCCTTCCGGCATGAGAGTAAGTTCACGTGTATATAGAGAGAAATCAAATTGATAGATTTTAGGGTCAAAAAGATAACGTACCCAATAATCTGATATATGGCTTGTATTTATAGGTAAAATAACGTAGAATCCATGTTGAACTTGGACTGTAAAGAGATAAGATATAAATCCTTTGAGGATTATATCTGTTTGAGGAGTCCTTGTTGGATCTGAATTTGTATAGGTGTAAGTACCCCAATCCAATTCGCTACCCAATAAAAGTGTCTTTTACACAATAAAAGTACACTAGGGTGCATTTTGGTAAATTTTCGGTCTATTTCGAGATTTCTGGGAGCTTTTTACAAGTTTCTTGCTAAGGAAGTGCCTTTCAGTCCTTTTTTAATGCAGAAGGAACTGTAAGGAATTACACAGGTTGGACCTATAAGGAATTATCAAAGAAAGGTCCAGAATACGCCAACTTGCATGCTTCCAGAAGGAAAACAGTTATGCTTCCTTAAGTCGTGCGACACAACAAGCCATGTCGACCATTCCAGGCTGCCACCTTGCATATTCTAGAAGAAAAACGGTTACCTTCGTTCAGTCGTACGACACAACTAGCCCCTCACCATGCAGCTATAAATAAGACCCTCCCCCTCTCATTTCTGGATCCCTTCCGGCCTCCCTAAGGTTACTCTGCCAAAATCTCTCCAGAACCTCGTTCCTCTCTTCATTCATACTCAAAACACACACCAACCCTCCCAATTCTCTCTCTCATATTCAATTCAACCCATACTTCACATACACCTTGAAGATCTAAGTCCAGCACTCCATCTGTGTTTGAATCCTCATCCTGAAGCTGATTGAAGGTTCCCTATACCGACTTGGTATAGTGAAAGTGGACTACAAGGGTAACGATCTCTATCCCTCTCTCAATCTCTCTCCATTTTCTCCATGATTTCATGCACAAGCTGCAACTGATAATCTGACCGCAATCTCTCTGTTTAAAGTCCCTAATGATGTAGATCATTACATGTAGTTGTTTGGTTTATGAGATAAGTTGGTACAATTGTTCTTGTTCATCAAGAGAGTGTGGATCTCTCATATCCACACCCTCTTGAATGTCATTTGTTTTCTCCATGCTCTCTGAGTTCAATTCATGATGTAATCTGATGTTATAGTTACTTGATGTTTCTATAATTTGAGCTTTGTAAAACCTCTGCAAGGTGACCATTAGTGTCACGTGACACAACTGGACCTGTGGTGTCCTGGGTCGTGCGATATAAGTAGCCCCTTGCAGAAGGTTCAGTTCAGTTGTAATTTCTATTCAATCTTCATGGTATTTGGGATGTGGCCTCCCTTCCCAAATGGTTCACAAGTTGTAGTTCCTCAGTTTTATCAATAAAAGTAAAGCATATTTATCATAATTTGTCTCACACATATGCACACATCTATGAATGATTGGATGTTATTTTTATAGAAAGACTCGATTATGAGGCATGTTGGGTGAACTCTCGGTTCTTCCCAACATGTAATCTGACCCCCGAACCCTATCTCTAATTTCAAAAGGTTTTTCAAAGTGTACCTCTTAAACATGGCGTGGCGACTCCTTTTCAATTCACTTTTACATATCTCCCGTCCTATTTTCTAAAACTATTAAAACATTTTCAAATTTCGAACGGGGTATGTTCAGTGGCGACTCTGCTGGGGATATTTGAAACTTGCTTTCAAAATAAGAGGGTCAAGCTTTCGTTCTTATTTAACATCCTTATCATTCATTTGTTGTGTTCTTTGTTGTGTGACTTTTATGTATATATGCTTTGCTTGCGTTGATTGCTTTGCTTTGTATTTTCGTTCCTAATTTGATATTCTGAGGGGGACCATGATATGTGTGTTTGCCATGCTTGGAGGCTGGGGATTGCTCTGTTTTTGGTTCTGAAAACTGGCCTGCCTAGTCATGCGACACAACCAGCCAGGTCTCTCCTGTGTCACGCGACAGAAGTGGCCAGTTTGCATAATTGTTCAAGTTTTGATTTTGGATTAAGGACTGTCCTTTGATCAGTTTGTTGCTGTTGCTTATTGTACCCTGTTGGATTCTAGGGTGTGAGTGGTTTTTCCTTTTTTAATCTAATTCAAAATAAAAAAAAATAAAAAAAATTATTTTCGCAAATAAAGGAATCTAGTCATCCTCACACTACATCACTAGATCTAGAGCCCATTTGGTGCGATTGACGGCATCGCGGACGGTGATGTATGTCGCCTACGCTTGAGCGCCTAAAATCAATCCTTTCCCCCTAGCGCATCATAGGTGGAACCACACTTTTTTTTTCAGCTTACCCAACGGTTGGTTTTGACACAGCGTTTTCAAAATATACTAAAATGAATTGTTTCAAAAATAAATAATAGACTTTCATGCTTATCACAAAACCTAGCACGTATGGGCATGTTGCCAACGCAACATGGTTTCACGTAAGGACATGTCGCCCTCACGACATGTTCTAACGAGAGATCATGTCACTTTGTCAACATGCACCGACGAGAGGTCATGCCGGATTTTTTCTTGAAATTCTTCAGGAATACCCATCATGTTGCCCAAATTTCTCCAGGAATTTGGACTGCTTGTCCGTCCCATAAACGCTTCGGTTTTATTTAGGTATTATTGCCTATTATTAATTTTTAACCAGTGCATTAGGTATATATTTTGGATGGTGTGTCCCTAGGTTTCCCCGAGGATTAGATCGCGAAAATAAAGGCTTATCCTTCTCCAATCGTTCCTAGGCCTTAAAAGACACTGATTTCTACTTGAACATAAATAAAATGCTTGCACAAGTCCGTCTCATTTCTCATTCTTCCCTCTCCCATGCATTCCCAAGGTTCTTTCCTCTACCACCTTATACACCTCTTTACCTCTGCAGCAATGGCAAGTTGGGTGTGTGCTCCCGTTCCCGGCGCTCATTGGGTCCGTATTCCCGAGACAGAGGCAGTTCAAGTGTCCAAGTGGCCCTTATCTAATTCAGAATCCGAGATGTCTGATGCAGAGAATGTGTTGACTAGCCATTCTGGAGGTTCCCCTGCTTCGGGTCGCCTGGATTTGAATGATATGTCTGCTGTTGAGTTGCGAGCTTCTCTGGAGGCCACTCTGGTTCGTGAGCATAAGGCTCAATTACGCATTCAAGCTGCTAGGGCTCGAGAAGAGGAAACGATTGCTAGATTTTTGGAAGCAATGCGTGTCCGAGGGATTGCCGTCATTCGTCGTAAAGATGGGTCTTATGAAGAAATCCCCGGCGCTTTCAGCTTGTCACCCATGCAGGGTCAGTATCCGGGACCGACTCCGTATTTGCCTGCTAGTGCTCAGTTTCAGAATCAAATGTCCTCCATTCCCATCATGACTCCTATTCGTCAAGTGCCAATACTCGAGTCACCTCCAAGGCCGGTTCAGATGAAGAGGGAAAAATGACATTATGATGATGTGGGGATGCCTATAGAGGAATTTTTTGAAATCTTAGCGAGCGGAGGACTTGTCCAGCCACGGGTAAATTATAGCCCTGCTAAGCCCAACCCAAAGCTGGACATGATCAAGTTTTTCCTCTACCATTAGTATCCCAGCCATGTCACCAATGACTGCACCCCTCTGAAGTCGCTCATTCAAAGGCTCATGGATGAAGGGAAGATTGAGAAGGGTCCTTACCCCAACGTTGTCACCAATCTTTTTTCATGATCCAAGGGGCCTCCAATCCAAGGTTGATGCAGTCAGTCATGGTAGGATCTAGGTTGTCTGTCATGTCGTAAATAAATGTTGCTTTTGAGTACCTAGTCTGTTAAGTCCACGTTGGACCAGTCTTTTTATTTCAATAATAAAGATCTTTATTTCTCTTCTTTCTAGACTCGAGACATCACTTGCCCACCACATTACACCTAATTGAAATGGTTTTATTCTATATGATCACTTGTGCTGCTCAATCACTAATGCATTGAAATGATTAATATTTAAATTAGTCGGAGTGAGAAAGTCAACTGATATCTTTCCTAAATAGGGGCTCGCCAACTCCCCATTTGTCATCTCATATGCTCACATCTCTTTCATCATCTTCAATGTTCCGCTGCTCAATGAATTTGCATTAATCTTTCTCCAATCAAGTTTAAGCAAGCAATGAAGCCTTAATTTTATTTAGATCGTCCGGTAAGAATTGCAGCTGAAGCCTTTCACCATAGGAAAGCCATTACCTCACCCTTACCAAACAATATCCCTTCATTTCAAGATCGGCATGTTTTGAAACCCCGTTTAGCCATCTCCAAAAGGAAAAGAGACTATCCCCGAGGCTCCCATAATTCAAGAAAATTGACCGCCTCCAAGCTTAAAGAATGGCAGAATGCAAAGATCCATACTAGCGGCTAGCAGAAGCTCTATCTCTCTCTAAAAAAAAAGAAAAAAGAGGAGAGCCTAGTCCCTATGCAATGTTCTCTAAAGCAGATAAGGATCTAGTTGTTTATTCAAAGGGAGTCTCCAAAGCAAATAAAGAGACATCATGGATGTCCCCTCACCATTACCTTCAACCAATCTCAAGCCATCCTCTTATTTTTAGAGGATATTCCCATTACCATTACCCTTGTCTTTGGGCCAAAGTCAAGAATTGACCTCTCATTCTTAGAGGCAGTGACGATACGATCACAATTCCCTCACCTTAGGAATCCCAAACACATCCTTGAAAGCCAACCTCTCATCTTTAGAGGTTCAGTCAGTAAAAGGCCCAGCCGACCTCTCATCTTAAGAGGTCATGATACAATCACTATTCCAAATCACCCGACGGTCGATCGAAGCCCTGAAACCCAGCTACAGTTCCTACCGGATAGCATTTTCATCCTAATTTCATCAGAATCTAAATCAAATTAATGCTTCATTGCTTGCTTAAATCGGAGCCAAATCCATCTCGGCTCAAAAGATTAGCAATCAAAGATTGTGCAACTCCAATTCATTTGACATTTCATGTGAGCATATGTCATTTCTTCTCCACAAACACTTCCCGTGAATGCTTCACTGGGGCTTCACATCCGTGTCTTTCATTGACACTCCAAGGAGACATGTGCTTCAATCCTCCAATTCGCAAAAGATCCTCGGGTTTTCACATTCCTTCTCTTTCAATCGGGACTAGCCCGAACTATGGCGAACTGAGCTCCTCACAATGAGGGGAACGTAGGCAACCAGAAATGGTCCAGTCACAAATACATTCAAATGTCAGACAATCCGGTCTCATCAAGGGCCGTCCTTATACACAAATCCTCTTTCCATCTTTCCAAATTTGATCCATGATATCAGTTGGTTCTCTCCTCACGATTAATCAAAATATTTGTTCATATCAACCTTGTAGTTGCAAGCATCACCAATTCCACCAGAAGCGGTTGGAGTGGGGATCTTGCCAACTCCATAAGCCATATCCTCTGCATCTTCACTCTCAGAATCCTTTCCTTTCATCTGAGAGTTCTTCCCATATTGTTTCTTTGGGTAGACATAATTGAAATTAAGTTGTCCTTTACCCTTAGAATTAGCATGCTTCCCCTTAGGAATTTCTTTAGTTAGTTTTAAAATTTCCTCATCCTTTTCACAACAGGATGCACACTTCACTTCTTCACCAGATCTAAATCCCATACCTTCTTTAATTCCACTGGTCACTTGCTAAACTATGAATTGATCCATGGTGGATTTTGACTTGAGCCACCCATCAATAATCTTTTGGATATCGTCGATTTGGGTAACCAGGTCATCATTTCTAAGCTGAAGTGCAGCAACCTTAGTTTCAAGGATGCGGTTTTGATCAGCAAGAGGAGTCATACTTTTGATTTGGTCCTTAAGATTGGAAATTTCTGACCTCATCACAGTTTTCTCCGTCTTGTACTGAAAAATTTCATCATGAGCTAATCCTAATGCTTTCTTAACATTGGAGAATTTTTGGATCATCATTTCTGCTTCCTTGAACATCCTTTCATGTTCCACGGGAGAAACTTCTTCCACCACCTTTTTCAAAATTTTCTTATTTGGAATTGTTTTTGAAGGTGGAGCATTATTAGGAGCAAAAATAGGACGTGAATACGAATAATTTCCTATCTTAATGCTAGGAGTAAGTTTGACATCAGCATCCAATTAAAACATGGAATTTTTGTAGAAACTTCTTCATCCTCCATATCTAGCGACTCGATTGACTCAGTATCTGACTCATCAGAAGCATCTGCAACTAAGCAGAGATTAACCTCTTCGGTTTCTTCATCACTTCCATCATCAGAATCTGTTTCAATCCAAGTTGCTAATTCGTAGAATTCTCTTCCTCCTCAGCAACCATTCCCTTGCGACGAGAAAATTTCGCATGAGAGGTTTTCTTTTTCAAGTATTCATATGTGGGCTGTGGACACTTAGATGCAAAGTAACCAGGTTTTCTACAATTATAGCAAACTAGATCACTCTTTTTCTTTGTATCTGCAGCCTTAGAAAATGTTGCAGGAGGTTTGCCTTTAGAAAATATTTTTGCGAAAGGTTTTTGAGGATTTTTAAATTTTTAAAATCTTTTCACAAACATGGCAAAATCATCATCACCCATCTCGATGAGTGATGAGGTTGATATGGAAGATTCAACTATTTGATTGGATGTGGTTGGTTTCTCCTCATGTTCCACTACGGACATAGAAAGTGATTTGGTTTTCCCTTCAATCTCTTCAATGTGATTCAATTTAAGCTCATAGACTCTAAGATTGGCATACAAGTTACTTAACGACCAAGTACCCAACACTTTGGAGTCTTCTAGAGAGGTTGCTTTATTTACCCATCTAGAACCTAGACCAGCTAGGAAAGTTATATTGATTTCCTTATTAGTTAAAGTTTTGCCAAGAGATTTACAAACATTAACTAACTCAACATAGCGGTCGTAGGTTTGACGCAAGGTTTCGTTGGATTTTCTGTTGAAGTTGTTGTAGGATCTCTCAACAGCATATAATTTGTTCTCCTTGCATTCGTCATCACCTTTGAGGTAGCTCTCTATGGCATCCCACACCTGCTTTGCGGTTTTGAGATACATCACCTTTTGAAGGGTTGAAACGGGAAGGGTTCCAGAAATGATATTCCTTGCCTTGCTGTCCAAGGCAGCTAATCTTTTCTCTTCATCCAACCACTCGTCTTTTGGCTTTTTGACTTCTGGAGTATCTCTACTGGTGACTGGATCTGTGTTGGCCTTCATGGGAACGAACGGGCCATTGATCACGCATTCCACCAGCATTTCATCTATAGTTTCCAAATGGATAAGCAATCGGCACTTCCGGATGTCAAAGTGGTCTTCGTCCAAAACTGGAATGTGTGAATAGTTAACAGTTGTCATTGTCTTTGAGTTTGCCATATCGAATCGACACACAGGCTATTAAGCTTGAAAAACAGTGGTTTTAAAATGTGTTAAGCTCTGATACCACTTGTTGGTCCCAAAGGTGGCAACAAGGGTAAAAAACAGCTAGAGGGGGGGTAAATAGTTGTTACAAATTTTTCGCCCTCTTTTTAAAACTAAACCTCTAAGCTTACGAAACTGCTTGCAGTTGATAATATACTGCAAGAAGAGATGTAAAATGCACAACGGAATATTTGAAGGTACAAAGCGGTTTTGAGGTGCGGTTTGTAATGCGGTTTTGATAGTACAGTTTTAATGAGTGCAGTTTACAAACAAGTGAGGTTTTGACAATGTTAACTCCAAACACAATTCGTAATAATGGATAACTATAAATAAGATCAAACAGAGATAAAGATAGATAATCAGTAAGCACAGTAAATAATAAATGCAGAAAAGTAAGAACACAATATTTGGAGTGGTTCAATCGATAAACGATCTACGTCCACTACCAAGATGGTTAGTCTTGGATTTCTAAGAGTGATTTTACTATTGAGTATGAGAGATTACAAGTTACAAAGATTGATACTGAAATCTAAAATCTATTCTATGAAAATTGAATCCTAGACTACAACCAGTGTATCTCAAATGAATAATCTATGTGATTAAACAAGTGAGGTGTGTGTGTGTGTGTGCAAGATTAAGGCTCTTTAAATCTTTGAGATGGAGAGCACAATGATTGTTGATGTGTATAAGGCTTGATTTCTGGGCTGGGATATTTTCTTGAAGTAGAAGATGAAGATTCAAAGGACTTAGAATTTTTGCGCAGAGCTTCAGCTTCTATGAACACAGCACTTTCAATTTTTTCAAGCAATCTTCAAATGGTTAAGATTAGGGGTATTTATACCCAAGCATCAAAGATATAGCCGTTGGATACAGCTGTTGCAAGAACAGTACTTGATGCTATCCCATTGGTCCACAGTAACCACTTTTGTCCTTTGGTACTGCAGTTGCAGATAAAGCTAATCAGGCTTCAGATGCAACCAAGGTAGTTAGGACACCTGTCACCTTTTCAAGATCCTTGCAGATCTTTTCTGACATTGAATCTCGTGACAAGATTTAGTAGTTGACATTTGATATTTCTTACGTGGATTCCAACGGTTAAATGTGGTTCACTTCAAGTCTTCAATCATTGGATGTGGTCTGGTGTACATGCGGTTTGACAAGTGTAGTTGGTTAAACCAGTGAGGTTGCAGAGTGCGGTCGAGATATTGAACTGCACAGGTGCGGTTCACATGTACGATTGCACTGCAGTTGTTTAAAGGAATAGTTTCAACAAGATAATTCCACAAGGCGGTTCAGCACAAGCGGTTGCTGTAGAGCGGTTTGAAACTTCTTGAACTGCAATTCTCAAATCCAATGAGTCTTGTGCCAGTATTCAAACCTAATTTTAACCTATTCTATAAAGTGGGCTTAGCTAAAAAATTGAAGTCTAAGCTTCATTACATATGGTCCTAAAGTCCTTTAAATAGACAAGAGGTTATGGTATCAATCAAATCTATCTAAAATAGGAGGATTAAAATATGCATACCCAACAAGCTACTATCCTTGGAGAGTCAGGGATGAGTTTCCAGCCGATCCTTATCCTGCACTCAGGCGCTGGAATAAAGATACCAGGAAGCAGACTCGGGCATCTGGATCGAGGGGCAGGGTGACGGCCTCATATGCTGAAATGATGCCACTTCTGAAAGGAGCTCCCCATAACCTCTCCTTGTTACCATGTGCTGAATGGTATCAGGATGAGGACTTGGATTATGTGATTTATTTTAATGGGTGCCGCAAGCTTTTGGTGGGCTTGACTGGAGATGCCTTGTACTTTGCAGAGAGGGTGTTTAGACAGCATGAGCCCCATATGCATGCTCGAGTCCCTAATGATCCTATGGCTTGGATGTGGTTGCCTTGCCAGCTGGAGAATGTAGATGCTTTGATTGTAGGCATGGCGGCCCATCACTTTGCCCGGGATGGAGATTATACCCTGTATGTGGCTAGGAGGCTGTAGTCTCCCCAGGTCAGAGCTGGTTATGACGTTCAGGGTGCAGAGCCTTCGACTGGACATGTGGCTAGGCCTCCTCTGCCCCCGACTTTCATTGATTATCAGGGTGGCGGCCGCACACGGCGAGCTCACATTGACATGACACAGACCCATCCTCGCCTGTAGCTTCCGCGGGGTTCTAGATCAGTAAGTACTGCCCCCTGCCTCTTTTTTAGACTGCTTGCGCTCCTTTCTGATATCAAGAACTGTATCATGAAATTTCTTGTGTTTATTTGTAACAGGTGTCGGCCCAGGCTTACAGGCATCTAACTCGGGCTTTCACCGGCGCTGTGGGCATGATTGGCAAGCTCCAGAAAGGCGCGAGCTTTTGGAAGAACCAGTGCCGGTCACAGGATGCAATAAATATCTCCCCACCCGGTCAACCAAGGAAGAAGAAGGGGCTCTTCGATAATGTGGGCACCAGTGGCCCGAAACCTCAGACAAAGAATCCGAATGTGCCTCTTCCTAGACCCATCGAGAGCGATGATGATGATGACGACAGTGATGATAGTGATAATGATGATGACGAGACCGCTGTCGATTACGAGCTCAAGTCTACTGTTATCACTGGGGTTGATGATTATTATAGCATGGGGCCTGTAGCATACGAGGCACCTTCTGACGATCCTGATGACGAGCCCGAGGAGGCCGAGGATGACGATGAGGAGGATGATGAGGAGGAGGATGACGAGGATGATTCGGATTAGCCTCTATATTAGATTTATGACTTATTGCTTATTGTACCCCTTAGGAATCAAACACTCTAGGCTAGGTTAATTTTCTATGCACTACTATGAACAAGACTTTAACTTGGTTATTTGTTAGCTTGCATTTACATTGTTATTTTTATTATTGCATGAGTCCACCTCACTTTGGGGAATGAAAGTTGATGGGGTGATGGTTATGATGAGTGTGTATATGGTTTATATGGTTTGATCGTTTATGTGAATGGTAAATGTGTATATGGGGTGAATGAACCCTCTCCCATGTTGTTTACGAAGTGGTGGCTGATTAGGGATGGCCAAACCGGACCGAAACCGGACCGAAACCGGAAAACCGGACCGGAAAAGCCCGGAACCGCCATGAACAGCCACAAAAACCGGAATCGGGGTAATCGGAATCGTTTTGGATAAGGGCCGGTTAAGGTTCAAATAAATGGTGAACCGGACCGGAACCGAAACCGAAACCGGACTGGAAATTCCTTGTTTTTCAATAATTTTAAGCTTCTTTATTCATTATTGACCGGAACCGGACCGAAACCGGATCGGAATCGGAACTGTACCAGAACCGGATTGTGGTAACCGGAACCGGATCCGGGGTAAGCAAGGGTCGGTTAAGGTTCACCCTTTTGCCAAACCGGAATCGGGCCCGGAACTGGTTTTGGCCATCCCTATAGGGCTGATGGTTGCAGCGTTTGACAAGTCGGGGAGTGCCCTGGTAAGAACTGAATGCAGTAGGTTGCTGATGTCTGATGTTGAGCTAGAAGTGTCACACGGATCAGGACAACAGATGGCAAGTTCTGTCGCGTGACACAAGTAGCCTCACTGACAGGTTTTCCCAACCAAGCTTCAAATTTGTCTCAAGACAACACCTTTGCCTAGGGCAAGAATTACAGCAGCTCCTGTTTTGATGAAATCTCCAGGGGTATTTATGAACTCAAGAAGCAGATTCCCGAGTAAGCCATGGACCAAGTCTGGTGCAGCCCCAGTTTGACAGAGTTCCCATGTAGCCCCAGTGCAGACAGAAACATCATATGGCCAAGGATGCACCCTTCTTTCAAACTTTAGTCAATCAGTCATTGGACAAGACTCAAAAAGTATACGTGCAGGGGCACATCTTTCGAAAAGTGGGAATGAATCCCGATTTTGTGTATAAAACTTGCTTTAGGTTTGACTCTTTTGAGAGAGTATAAGCATCACAAGGTGTGGAAAAGTGTATGGAAGCCCCTGCTGACAGAAAGACATTGTTTGGCTCTATTCTCCTATGTGTAGAAAAAAGAAGACTTGTCGAGACATTTGAAAACTTGTCTTATTCATGATGATCGCCCTTCTTCTTCGACCGCTCCTCCTGCCTTCAAAAGCAAGAAGAGCGTTCCTAGAAAACCCGCGGTCAAATCAAAGACTACCTTTATCAAAGATGTAATCGCTGCTCTCAAACCGCATGCAACTCCTAAGAAAAATAAGAAGTTAGTAAAACCTCATGATGCTTGTAGTTTTTATAAATGCTCTGTGTGTGATGGTTTAGGTCACAAGGCTGCAGAATGCCTTTTACGGTTCACACCCAATGCCAGGAAGAGTAAACCTCCTTCTGTCAAAAGGTGTGGATTGTGAAGGGTTGCTAACTTCAAGACCCAAGGAATAAAGGGGGACCTCGTTCTTAATGTTTACATTTCAGGTCCTCTGCTTAATGGCTGGTCACTCTAAGGATAATGAATGGTATCTTGACAGTGGCTGCTCAAGACATATGACTGGAGATAGATCATTACTTGAAGATGTCATTGAAGCAAGTGGTCCGTCTGTAACATTTGGTGACAACAACAAAGGCAAGACCATTGGATATGGTGTAATAAGGAGAGGAAACCTAACCAAATTGCTTTATCAAAGATAGCATTTTCGGAGTCACCCTACTCACAGGGATTCGTAAGAGTAATATTTACATTATTGATCTAAATTCTGCATGTAGTATTACTAATCTCTGTTTTATAGCTAAAAATGTGAGCGAAAATAGTTGGTTATGGCACAAGAGGTTGAGCCACTTGAACTTCAAGTATCTTGCAAAGATTGGTAGGGAAAACCTCGTTCGTGGTTTACCCAAAGTGGCTGACCACCATCCTGAGAAATGCAGTGCATGCCAGCTTGGTAAGCAATCCGCGTCGTCTTACACCAGCAAGATCGCTCCATCAACTTCAAGATGCTTACAACTGCTTCACATAGATTTGTTTGGACCCATTACCACTGCCAGCATTGGAGGAAGTAGATATACTTTAGTGGTGGTGGATGATTATTCAAGATATAAGTGAGTTGAGATGATGATTTCCAAAGATGATTGCTATGAGATTCTCACCGCACTATTTAGACGGCTCCAAACTCAGAAAGAAGACGACATCGTTAGTGTTCGATCAGATAACAGAACAGAATTTAAGAGCAACAGTGTTGCTCAGTATTGTGATGACCATGGGATTGATCACAATTTTTTGACTGCTGGTGTTTCACAACAAAATGGGGTTGTGGAAAGGAAGAACAAGACGTTGATTGAGGCTGAAAAGACAATGATATCTGAAGCCAAGCTGCCTCAGTATTTCTGAGCTGAAGCAATCAACACAGCATGCTTCACTCAAAACTACTCTCACATCAACAAAACCTATAACAAGACTCCTTATGAGCTTAGGAGAGGAAGAACCACCAACATTGCATTCTTCAAGATCTTTGGCTGCAAATGCTTTATCCTCTACAACAGAAGAGAAAATAGAGGTAAATTCGGAGCCAAGGTCGATGAAGGTATTTTTGTTGGGTATGCTAAGCATTCTAAAGATTTTTGTGTTTTTAATAAAACTAATTTAAAAATAGTTGAATTTGTCCATGTTACTTTCGATGAGCATTCTCTCCTTGAACCACATTTGGCTCCAAATGTTGCTGATGATTTTGCTGAGCATAATGAAACAGGTGAACCCTCTAGAACCGCACCTGAACCTCAACCGCAAAATCCAGTACCCTCAACTGAACTTCCCTCAAACCTCACTTTTGAAACCGCACCTGAAGTTTCCACTCCAGATGCAACTCCAAGGGAAGAAGAAGTTGAGAATTTCCCCATCTAGCTTGTTGAAACTCTTCGTCAACTTACCTTCCATGACTTCCCTGAAGGATCTAACGATGTTCTAATTGAAGATCTTCAGCAAACCTCAGTCCAACCAGACTTACACCTGGAGGTTCGTGAAGTCAGTAGTCACCCCCTCACAAATTTGATTGGTGATCTTTTTTACGGTGTTCAAACAAGGAGATCGAACTATGATGAGCATACTTCTTTGTTATCTCAAGTTGAACCCAAGAAGATTGATGAAGCACTCCAAGATTCCAGTTGGGTCATTGCTATGCAAAAAGAACTCAACCAGTTTGAAAGATTCAAGGTCTGGACTTTGGTGCCTAGACCTCAGGATCAAGGAGTGATAGGAACTAAGTGGGTGTTCAGGAATAAGATGGACGAGAATGGAAGCATCACAAGGAATAAAGCAAGGTTGGTTGCACAAGGATATAGGCAAGAAGAAGGAATCGATTATGATGAAACATTTGCTCCAGTTGCAAGATTGGAGGCTATCAGAATCTTCTTAGCCTATGCCTCTTTCAAGCGTTTCAAGTTATATCAAATGGACATGAAGAGTGCTTTCCTCAACGGTGAACTGCAAGAGACCGTGTATGTTGCTCAACCACCTGGATTTGAAGACTCCAAATTTCCCAATCATGTCTACAAACTCCAGAAGGCTTTGTATGGACTTAAGCAAGCTCCAAGGGCATGGTATGAGACTCTTTCTAAATTTTTACTAGAAAAAGGATTTAAATGCGGTAAAATCGATACAACTCTTTTTATTGCCAAATACAATGATCGTACTTAACTTGTTCAAATATATGTTGATGATATCATTTTTGGTTCTACTAATGAGTTACTTTGTAAGTGTTTCGAGAAGCTAATGAAAAGCAAGTTTGAGATGAGCATGATGGGAGAATTAACATTCTTCCTCGAGCTTCAAATCAAGCAATGCGAAGAAGGTATTTTCCTCAGCCAAGCCAAATACACCAAGGAGTTAATAAAGAAGTTTGGATTAGAAAATGCTAAAGCGTATGATACTCCAATGGCCACCGGCAATAAGCTAGATAAAGATCTAAAAGGTAAGAAGGTTGATCAGACTTTATATCGAGGTATGATCGGCTCATTACTCTATTTAACTTCTAGTAGGCCTGATATCATGTTTAGTGTCTGTGTATGTGCACGATATCAAGCAGATCCTAGAGAAGCACATTTAATTGCAGTCAAGCGTATAATCCGCTATTTATCTAGAACCATAACCTTGGACTTTGGTATTCCAAAGATTTGAACTTCGATATTATAGGTTATTCAGATGCAGATTATGCAGCTTGTACTATTGACATGAAAAGCACTAGTGGTACTTGTCATTTCCTCGGGAATAGACTAGTTGCTTGGGCCAGCAAGAAGCAAGCATCAGTTTCAGTGTCAACCACAGAGGCTGAGTATATTGTTGCTGGAAGTTGTTGCTGTCAAATCCTTTGGATGAAGCAGTAGTTGGTGGACTATGGAATTGAAGAAGGAAATTGCCCTATCATGTGTGACAACACTTCAACAATTTCAGTCTCCAACAACCCTATCATGCATTCCAAGAACAAACATATAGATATCAAGTATCATTTCCTCAAAGACTATGTGGAAAAGAGGAATATTCATTTAGAGTATGTGGGGACAAACAACCAGATTGCTGATATCCTCACCAAAGCTCTGGACTCCAAGAGGTTTTCTTTCCTCAGAGGAGAAATGGGTATGCTTGAACTTAAATAAATCCATAACTTTTTATTTGCTAACTTGTGTATTGAGTTTTGGTTGTATTTCCTGTTGAGGTTTCAAACCTCACTTTGTTGAGCCGCGTGTATCCAAATCGCAAGCAGTCAACCGCTTGCAGCCAACCGCGTAGTTCTAACCACATGCTGCATTCTGACCGCTTATCTATCAACCGCGCATTCAACGCTTGGAATTTTCAAATGTTTCTAACCTTTCTTAGCTTTAAAGAAGCTATGCGGTTTGAATCTCTAACTACTCATTCTTTTTCAACCGCATATGCCACGTGGACTCCAGGTAAGTTTTCTTTTTTCATTTCAGTCCTCATTTTGACATAAGGGTATTTTTGCAAATGTTTTCCCACGTTATTTCAAAATTTAAATGCATTTAATGCAAAGGGAGCATTAGCATTAAAAGCTCTCTTGTCAGCCGTCATTGGCTAAGGTGTAGAAGATGAAAGGGTGCAATAGAGGAAATGATTTCTTTTTTGGGATAATCAAACTATCTATTCAACTGTTCACATTCTGAAAATTACCTATAAATAACAATCAAGCACCACAATTCCAACTCTTCCAACTCTGTTAATTTTTGCACACTGTCCTTTCTACCAACTCACTCTCTCTTTCTAAAACCCTCCAAAGGCTTCATCTTTAAAATCTTCAAGTTTTAATGGCTCCCAAAACTCCATTTACAGACATGGTATGATTTGTGAAACCCTAACTCTTTAATTATTATCTGCAAGTCACTACTTACCAAGTTGAATCTTCAAAGTTCCATGGATAAATTCTCTATAAACTGTTCGTCTGCCATGGATGACCTTTTCGTGCTTAAATCTTTATTTCTTGATCATTCTTGATGAAATCAATTGGGTTGTGCTCGGATTATATTTTTGATTCTGATTATGCACTTTATTTCATGATCAATGCTTGTTTTGGACACTGATTTTGGATTTTTTGTTTGAACTCTTCGAAAACCCACTTTAGTGTTCTTGCTTGTTCTTGTTGATTATGAGAAAAGGTTGAAATTTTATTGTGATATTGTTAATCCCTTGCTCAATGTGATCATTTTGATATATTATTTGTTGATTTTGGTGGACTTTTCATGAATCTCTATTCTTGGTGTTCATGAATGTTCTTCATGTTCTTCGTGAGCACTATTCACCATTTCTCAGAAATTTCATATATTTTGGTTTCCTGTGATTCATTAATTCTGTTAGCCATACTTAGTTTTTCTTTAAATTTGGATCTACTTATTGAACATCAACCGCATGCTACTTTGTTTGAAACCACTTGCTTGCAACTACTTATCTTTGTTTCAAACCGCATGCTCAATAAAAGTGGAACCGCATGTCAGTTAATTGCTTGTATTAATACTTTGTAAATGCATGCTTAATATTTTTGAGATTTTACTTAGTATATAGGCTGGACACCATAACCTTCCCCTCCAAAACACTGCTTCCATGTGTGGGATAACTTTAGATTACAATGCCACGTACTAGTAATATCTCTTTTAATGGATCTAACCTCTATATTTCATTTTGTAGGAATCAAGATTTTTCTTGCCTGGGTATGAGATCATAGAGACTGAACTTCAGAATGATGCCCTAGGCAGGGAGTTGATTAGAAGGATGGATGCTTCTGGGATCCTTCCTCTTTTCAACAAGAAGCAATCTTTCACAATTCCTTCATTTGTTGACCAGTTTTATACAAACGCAAAGGCTGGTGAAAGAGAGCTAGCTGATGGAAAGAAGATCAACTGCTTGGTTGCATCTGTTGAAGGATTTGATGTTTCGATTGACTACTTGGATATTCGAAACACCTTTGATTTCCATGTTTCTGGTGCCCCTGAAGAAGTCAGCCAAGAGGTGATGGATCAAACCGCTCTTTCTACAGTTAAACTCACCTCATTATCTGGGTATTATAAGAAGAAACCAAGGAAGGAGTTTGGTGAGATGATGAGCCACTTGTGCTATCTTGTAAGGAAGTCTATTTGTGGTAAAATTGGGAACCACAATAACTTCACCTCCCAGCAGTTGATGTACTGTTGTACCATATATAATGTAATCAAACTCAACTGGCCCAAGATCATCATGAGAGAGCTAGCAAATTCTATTGACACCTACCAGTCCAAGAAGAAGAATGAAAAGATGAGATGGAGACCCTTCTGCGGACTCCTAACCGCCCTTTTTGGCAGCTACCAACATTTAGAAGATCTGAGGATTTCCACTCCTGATCTATCTGTGCCTTGGGATGATGAAGAATCTCTTGGACTTAGGGTCTGTCATAATTTCACATACTCTTTTGAGAATGCTGAACAAATTCTTGTATGATGCTGATACTCATCATCAAATGGAGTTCTATGTTGAGATGACTCCTGAGACTGCGGTCACAGCTATTGGGAAAGCTATCAAGAAAGTCTCTAGAAGGAAAATCCTACAGCTGAATCGCCAGTCAAAAGAACTAAGACCACCTCAGCAAAACCGCATGCTGCAACCGCTGGTGCTGGTCCCAGTTCTAAAGGAAAGAAGAAGATGGATCTATTGGATGAACCTGATGAAGAAGAAGAGGAAGATGCTGGAATTGCCCCTCTAATTTCAAAGGCCAAGAAAGCCAAATCTGCAACTTCCAATCTATCAGAAGAGGATAAGGCTGCTTTCTACAGGGCCAAGTTAGCTAAGTTGGAGAGAAAAGCTGAGTTAAGGAAAGTTGCCAAGGGTAAATCAACTATTTCTGAACCCCAACCGCAAGCCCAACCGCAAGACAAACCTCAAGCTCAACCGCAACCCCCTCCTCAAACTCAACCACCTCCACCTCCAACTCAATCTCCAGCTCAAACTCCTCCTCCCTCACCTATTCAAAACCAACCTCCTTCACCACTTCATAACCAACCGCCTTCATCCTCAAAATCTCCTTCACCCAAACCGCTCTCCCCTACTCAACCGCCTAGAGATGAAACCGCTCCGGGGGAGAATCCCAAAAAGAGGAGATATAAAATGATGGCCAAGAAGACAACTCCCACCAAAGGTCCAAAACGTTTTCAACGTGTTGCCCAAACCAATGTAAAAATTCCTTGTGAGACCTCTTCTTATTTTGATAAGTCATCCTCCTCTCAATATCATTCACATTCATCCTCTCATTTTGACCTCCACACCCCTCTGAACCAAGATAATCCTTTACCTCGTGCCTTTGCTGAATGGACCTCCAAGCCATCAGCAGGTCCAGCCTTCTCTACTTCAAAATGTAGGGATCCAACTCCTTCACCATCAAATTCTCCCATAAATCAATCATCCCCTCCTCAATCAAACTGCGCTCAAACTCCTTCACCATCAAATTCTCCCATAAATCAATCATCCCCTCCTCACTCAAACCGCGCTCAAACTCCTCCACCTAGATCTCCTACCCCTCCTGCCTCACCTCAAAAACAAACTACCCCACCTCCTCACACAACTTCCCTATCACCTTCTACCTCCCATTCCCCTCCTAAATCATCTGACCCCCCTACCTCCTCAATTCCTAATCCTCTAACCGCCCCAATCCCAACTGATCCTATTCCATCTGCCCCTGCTACCTTACCTCAAATACTAGCTATTCCACCATCAACCACCCCTTCCTATACCATTCCTGCCTCTCGTATCTTCCAAACCCTTTTCACCCAATTACCCCAAACTGCACCTCCTACCTTTTCAGAACTGCCTCCTGCTTTCACCCAAATTCCCTCTACTTCAACCGCCCCTCCTCCAACTGACTACTCCCAAATTCTTTCAACACTTAAACTCATTCAGAACCAGCTTATTATTAACCAAGGCCACATTATCAAATTGACTACATCTAATGCAACTCTTGAGGCCACCAACCGCTCCCTTCAGAAGATAGCTGAGACTCAGTCCCATCTGATTGCCTCCCAATCCCTCCAGATGGCTGAACACAAAAACTCCTTGAAACAATTTGCCCTGAAAATTGAAGCCATTAAGGGGGAGAAGGATATAGCAAACATTGTTAAATCCTCAGCTGAATCCTGTTTTGAAGGATTTCGAAAAGATTTAGCTGATGGAATCATTCAAATCCAAACCTTGGGAGACAATGTATCAGCCACCCAGCTTAAGGATATGCTCACCCAATTCTCCAACTCCTTCAAGACAGCCTTAAAATCTCTTAAAGTTGAACTGCTTCAGTCAATCAACTCTCAACCGCCTCCCTCTCAAGACTTTAAAACTGCTTTGGATGCAGTTGAGACAAATGTTCTATCTGAAATTGATGAAGTTAAATCTCAGCTGGAAGTCAAGACAAATACTCAAGAAGATTCCTTAAAGGCTAAGCTGAATGAAATCCAGGATGAATTCAACGACCGCCTAGACAATCTCAAGACAGGCTTCAACTCCAAGCTTGAATCTACTATTCATGAGTTGAAAACCTCCTTTAAGGTGTCTATTGATCTGGATCCCATGACAGAAGCTATTTCCTCTCAGGCCGCAGCAGTTCAGGGGGAGATCCATGTTATGTTCAACTCTTTGAATACCGCCTTCCATACCTTAATCGAAGACCTGACTACTCAAGTCAGAGGAAATTCTAGGGCAGTCACTGATGCTAATCTTAGGCTTGCAACTCAAGAAAATACTCTTGGAAGATTAGTGACCACCCAAGGAAGAACTGCTAAAGAAGTCAGAAAAATTTAAAGAGCTTTGAAGACTGAGACTTCTGCATCAAATCAAGCTCGTGATCCAGAAGTTAACTAACCGCAACATCAGCAGCAGCAGGGTCAACAACCGCACCTGCAATGAACCGCTTCTGCCCTGTAATTATTTTTGGTGAACTCTTTCTGTAAGTTAGACCGCACTCTCTTTGTATTTCCTTAGTCCAACTCCTTTTTTTTTTTTTAACCTTGTATTTTGCTTTTCTACCTATGTAATATGTAACTGCAAAGGTAGTAATGAAAAATGCATCATTGGTTCCAAAACCTTGTTCATATCAAACTGCTTGTTTGTAGAACAATGAAACCGCTTATGGTTTATAACCTCATTCAAATATTTTCTAACTTAAAATCATATTTTTGAAATGAAGGTTAAACATTCAGTTTAAACCGCACTTTAAACTTAAACTCATATTTTTCAAGTGCACTGAATGCAATTCTATACTTTTCAAATTGTAATTTTTCATCTTTCAAATAGTATAGAAATCTATAGCTTAAGCTAGTGTGTGCATTGACTTGGGACATGACTTACCATGTTTATTCCTATGGACATATTTTTACCAAGTACAATGTTTGCTTTTACTATAGTAGATAATGGCATCAATCAAATAGGGGGAGATTGTTGGGTATGCATATTTTAACCCTCCTATTTTAGATTAGATTTGATCGATACCATAACCTCCTGTCTACTTTAAGGACTTTAGGACCCTATGTAATGAAGCTTAGACTTCAATTTTTTAGCTAAGTCCACTTTATAGAATAGATTAAAATTAGGCTTGAATACTGGCACAAGACTCATTGAATTTGAGAATTGCAGTTCAAGAAGTTTCAAACCGCTCTACAGCAACCGCTTGTGCTGAACCGCCTTGTGGAATTCCCTTGTTGAAACTATTCCTTTGAACAACTGCAGTGCAACCGCACATGTGAACCGCACCTGTGCAGTTCAATATCTCGACCGCACTCTGCAACCTCACTGGTGTAACCAACCGCACTTGTCAAACCGCATGTACACCAGACCGCATCCAATGAATGAAGACTTGAAGTGAACCACATTTAACCGTTGGAATCCACGTCAGCAATATCAAAAGTCAACCACTAAATCTTGTCACGAGATTCAATGTCAGAGAAGATCTGCAAGGATCTTGAAAAGGTGACAGGTGTCCTAACTACCTTGCTTGCATCTGAAGCCTGATCAGCTTTATCTGCAACTGTTGTACCAAAGGACAAAAGTGGTTACTGTGGACCAATGGGATAACATCAAGTACTGTCCTTGCAACAGCTGTATCCAACGGCTATATCTTTGATGCTTGGGTATAAATACCCCTAATCTTCACCATTTGAAGATTGCTTGAAAAAATTGAAAGTGCCGTGTTCATAGAAGCTGAAGCTCTGCCCAGAAATTCTAATTCCTTTGAATCTTCATCTTCTACTTCAAGAAAATATCCCAGCCCAGAAATCAAGCCTTATACACATCAACAATCATTGTGCTCTCCATCTCAAAGATTTAAAGAGCCTTGATCTTACACACACACACACACACACCTCACTTGTTTAATCACATAGATTATTCATTTGAGATACATTGGTTATAGTCTAGGATTCAATCTTCATAGAATAGATTTTAGATTTCAGTATCAATCTTTGTAACTTGTAATCTCTCATACTCAATAGTAAAATCACTCTTAGAAATTCAAGACTAACCATCTTGGTAGTGGACGTAGATCGTTTATCGATTGTACCACTCCAAATATTGTGTTCTTACTTTTCTGCATTTATTATTTACTGTGCTTACTGATTATCTATCTTTATCTCTGTTTGATCTTATTTATAGTTATCCATTATTACGAATTGTGTTTGGAGTTAACATTGACAAAACCTCACTTGTTTGTAAACTGCACTCATAAAAACCGCACTATCAAAACCGCATTACAAACCGCACCTCAAAACCGCTTTGTACCTTCAAATATTCCGCTGTGCATTTTACATCTCTACTTGCAGTATATTATCAATTGCAAGCGGTTTTGTAAGCTTAGAGGTTTAGTTTTAAAAGAGGGTGAAAATTTTGTAACAGCTATTCACCCCCCCCCCCTCTAGCTGTTTTTCACCCTTGTTGCCACCTTTGGGACCAACAAGCTGAGTACCTCATAAGCCCAAGCCTGCAAAAGACAAATCAGACAAGGTCATAAATCGAAGATGATAACTATGGATGCGGATGTGTGTGCAAGGAAAAGTAAGGGTACAAAGCTACCTCAAAGGCCATCTGACAGCAATCTAACGACTTAGCCTCTCCCCGGCTAATGTCATCTAGAGACAAATACATCTCGGCCAGCCCGGCCTCTCCCCAAGATAAGTTGCCCACATTCCCCCAATCCCTCAAAAGCTCCAGATGGGCAGTCAGAGCAGTGGAAGCCCCATTGGGGAATAGCATGTCAGAAAAGCCTGCCCAGACAAAGGCTCTGGCCAGCCTCTCAGCCCTAAGTCGGCTATCAGCAGAGCCATCAAAAATAGGAGGGTAGGCTCGGCTCTGCACCTCAATTGCCCCATGAGTCTCTCCCAGCTCATACCCATTGCCCTTCCTATCCCAGAGAGAAAACCCAACCAACTCTAGCATCTCACCCTCATCCAGGGGCTCGGACTCATTGACAGGCTCGACAGCAAAAATAGGCTGACCAGTGAAAGGCAACCCTGTAATGACCGCGAAGTCGTAGGGGGTGACTGTGGCCTTGCCCCAAGTAAAGTGGAAAGAGTGGGTGGTCTCCCACCAAAACTCGCGAAAAGCCTTCATCAGCTCCACACTCCTCTTTGTGTCACCAATGGCCTCCGCCATCTCAATGAAATGACCAAGACCGGCTGCATATACTAAGCCTTTGGGCGAGTGCACCTCAGCTGCACTGCCAGGCAGGCTCCTCCAAAGCCGTCCAATCACCTCAGACGATCCCCGAGTGCGTAGCCCCTGCAGGTAAACACAGCACAGATATCAAAATCATCTCATTCAATTACATATCATCATGTTTTGAATGCAATCATCGTTCTCTCTGGGTCCGTCCCACTTTTTACAAAAATAATGGGTCCGTCCCAATCTTTGCACAAAAATAATGGGTCCGTCCCAATCTTTTCATAAAAAGCATGGGTCCGTCCCAACCTTTTCACAAAAGTCGTTATCTTTGGGTCCGTTCCACGTTTTTTCCACAAAATCGTCATTATTGCTTTGGGTCCGTACCAATTTTCTTTACAAAATCAATGATTCTCGTCTCGGGTCCGTCCCATTTTCTTTACAAAAATTAGTTTAATTCTTAGATTCAATTTATGCATTTTTTCATTACATTCATTTCAATTTTGTTTTTTTAAGCCATTATCCCAAGCATGCAATTTTTTTGAAAATTTCAAAATTTCAAAATCAATGAATATCATGTTTTGCAAGAATCTTACCTCAGCTTTTCTACCGACCGAGGTATGTTTGTCCTCCTGTGGGTAGAAATGTCCTCGCGGAGCTTGAGAACAAAGGGCCGAAAATTCCTCTTTATTTTCTTCCTTCGATCTGCCAACTCTACTTGTTGTTCCCCCTTCTTCGTAGGGCGTAGACGGGAAGGCATTGTTACAAGATGATTTCAAGATGGTGGGAAGAAATCTCAATCGAAACCCTAGTTTTTTCTCTTTTCTCTTCTCTTTCTCTCGGCGTTGTTTTGGGTGTTATCTTTCAAAATGCCAAACTGATTCAATTTATTTAAATTTGTCCGCCTGGCCTGCTAGGTCGTGCGACACAACTTGCCCATGAGGGCTGATTTTCCAATTTTACCCCTGTGACCTATTCACCCTTTCGCCCCTGTGGCCTGTGTTCCCATTTTGCCCCGTGGCCCGTCTTATTATTTTTCCCCTGGCATTTTCAATTCTAAATCAAAAATTCTCTGGTCCGTCCCTTTAGTCATAAAAATTCTCGGGTTCGTCCCTTTCGTCATAAAAAATTCTCGGGTCCATCCCTCTTGTCATAAAAATCCTCGGTCCGTCCCACTCCTCACAAAAAAAGTTCTCGGGTCTGTCCCTCTCGTAATAAAAATTCTCAGGTCCGTCCCTCCATTCAAAATTCTCGGGTCCGTCCCTCTTGTCAAAAAATTCTCGGGTCCGTCCCTCTTGTCAAAATTCTCGGGTCCGTCCCTCTTGTCAAAAAATTCTTGAGTCCTTCCCTCTTGTATAAATTCTCGGGTCCGTCCCTCTTGTCAAAAAATTCTCGGGTCCGTCCCTCTTGTCAAAAAAATTTCGGGTCCGTTCCTCTTGTCAAAAATTCTCGGGTCCGTCCCTCTCGCAATCAAAAGCCCGTTCCGCACGGCACATCTTCAGCAAAGCCCGTTCCGCACGGCAAGCATTCATCAAAGCCCGTTTGCATCGGCACGTCTTCATCAAAGCCTATTCTGCACGGCAAATCATCTTCAAAAAAGCCCGTTCCGTACGGGAAATCATCTTCATCAAAGCCCGTTTGCACCGACATGTCTTCATCAAAAGCCCATTTGCACCGGCACATCTTCATCAAAGCCCGTTTGCATCGGCACATCTTCATCAAAGCCTGTTTGCATCGGCATGTCTTCATCAAAAGCCCATTTGCACAGGCCCGTTTGCACCGGCACGTCTTCAATTAAAGCCCGTTTGCACCGGCACCTCTTCATCAAAGCCCGTTTGCACCGACACATCTTCATCAAAGCCCGTATGCACCGGCACGTCTTCATCAAAGCTCGTATGTACCGGCACGTCTTCATCAAAGCCCGTATGCACCAGCACATCTTCATCAAAGCCCGTTTGCACCGGCACATCTTCATCAAAGCCCGTTCCGCACGGAAAATCTTCATCAAAGCCCGTATGCACCGGCACGTCTTCATCAAAGCCCGTATGCACCGACACATCTTCATCAAAGCCCGTTTGCACCGGCACATCCTCATCAAAGCCCGTTTGCATCGGGGCCGTTCCACACGGCCAGTCTTTATCACAGCTACAGGTAAGCACAGCAAAGGTACTTAAACATATCTCTACTTGCACTACCATTTTCCTTTATATCCCTCATAGTCAAATTTCGGGCGACTTCCCCCCAATAGTCAATTCCCTCGAACTATGATTAGGCTTGATTCCCTCCTAGGAATACGTAGGAATCCTTTCCCAAAAAGGTCCAGCCATCCAACCTCATCAATCATTTGCCATACCCCCAGCACACTACCAGAAACAGGTGTTTTAACGACGGAATAAACAGCGACGGACTCATTCCGTCGCTATTTAGCGACGGAAATTAAGCTTTAGCGGCGGAATTATTTTGGCGTCAAATTTAGCGACGAAATTTAATTCCGCCGCTAAATTCCGTCGCTAAAACGAATATTCCTCGAATATTCGTTTAATTACCGCCACTATTTTGGTGCTTGATTTACCGACGGAATATTCCGCCGCTATTTCTTTATCAGCGACGGAATTATTCCGTCGGTGAAAATATATTATTATTATTTTTTTATTGATCAGCGGCGGAAATTTTCCGTCGGTGAAAATCAAATATTTTTTATTTTATTTTTTTGAAATATTAGACCGACGGAATATTTCCGCCGCTGATAAATTAAAAAAAATTAATTTATCAGCGTCGAAAATATTTCGACGGTGATAATAAAATATTTTTTTTTTGAAATATTACACCGCCGGAAAATTTCCGCCGCTGAATAATTATTTTTTTTTAATTTATCAGCGTCGGAAATATTCCGACGGTGAAATTAAATGTTTTTTTTTTAAATTAAACACCGATGGAATATTTTCGCCGCTGATAAATTAATATTTTTTAATTTATCAGCGACGGAAATATTCTGTCGCTGATAATAAAATGTAATTTTTGATTATTTTTAGAACTAATTAACAAAATAACAAACTAAAAAACTATAAAATATTTAACTACACCCTAACCCATAACCCCTAACCCCTAAACCCTACACCCTAAACCCTAACCCCTAAACCCTAAATCCTAAACCCTAACCCCTAACCCCTAAACCCTAAAACCTATTTTTCTGGTAGTGGCAGGTCTGGCAATTTGACCACTCTGGTCTACCTTTCCCATCAGCCGCTCATCGGACTTGGGATTCGTCTTATCGACAACCTCACTTCTTCCATAAGTGATGTTGCCGAGGGGCTCTGTAAGTACCCCCATCCAATTTGCAATCCAATAAAAGTGTCTTTTACACAATAAAAGTACACTAGGGTGCGTTTTGGTAAATTTTCGGTCCATTCTGAGACTTTCGGGAGCTTTTTACAAATTTCTTGCTAAGGAAGTGCCTTTCAGTCCTTTTTTAATGCAGAAGGATCTGTAAGGAATTACACAGGTTGGACCTATAAGGAATTATCAAAGAAAGGTCCAGAATACGCCAACTTGTATGCTTTCATAAGGAAAACGGTTATGCTTCCTTAAGTCGTACGACACAACAAGCCATGTCGACCATTCCAGGCTGCCACCTTGCATGTTCTAGAAGGAAAACGGTTACCTTCATTCAGTCGTATGACACAACTAGCCCCTCACCATGCAGCTATAAATAAGACCTTCCCCCTCTCATTTCTGGATCCCTTTCGGCCTCCCTAAGGTTACTCTGCCAAAATCTCTCCAGAACCTCGTTCCTCTCTTCATTCATACTCAAAACACACACCAATCCTCCCAATTCTCTCTCTCTCATATTCAATTCAACCCATACTTCACATACACCTTGAAGATCTAAGTCCAGCACTCCATCTGTGTTTGAATCCTCATCCTGAAGCTGATTGAAGGTTTCCTATACCGACTTGGTATAGTGAAAGTGGACTACAAGGGTAACGATCTCTATCCCTCTCTCAATCTCTCTCCATTTTCTCCATGAATTCATGCACAAGCTGCAAATGATAATCTGACCGCAATCTCTCTGTTTAAAGTCCCTAATGTTGTAGATCATTACATGTTGTTGTTTGGTTTATGAGATAAGTTTGTATAATTGTGCTTGTTCATCAAGAGAGTGTAGATCTCTCATATCCACACCCTCTTGAATGTCATTTATTTATCTCCATGCTCTCTGAGTTCAATTCATGATGTAATCTGATGTTATAGTTACTTGATGTTTCTGTAATTTGAGCTTTGTAAGACCTCTGCAAGGTGACCATTAGTATCACGCGACACAACTGGACCTGTGGTGTCCTGGGTCGTGCGACATAAGTAGCCCCTTGCAGAAGGTTCAGTTCAGTTGTAATTTCTGTTCAATCTTCATTGTATTTGGGATGTGGCCTCCCTTCCCAAATGGTTCACAAGTTGTAGTTCCTCAGTTTTATCAATAAAAGCAAAGCATATATATCATAATTAGTCTCACACATATGCACACACCTATGAATGATTGGATGTTATTTTTATAGAAAGACTCGATTACGAGGCGTGTTGGGTGAACTCTCAGTTTTTCCCAATGCGTAATCTGACCCCCGAACCCTTTCTCTAATTTCAAAAGGTTTTTCAAAGTGTACCTCTTAAACATGGCATGGCGACTCCTTTTCAATTCACTTTTACATATCTCCCATCCTATTTTCTAAAACTATTAAAACATTTTCAATTTTCGAACGGGGTATGTTCAATAGGAGGTTACAATCATAGGAGGATTGTAACTGCTCAATCTCCTGATTGGAATAGGACTGTACAAACTCTGCACGATAGTCAAGATGCTCCCTTCCTCGTCATACATGGCCATCTCGACCTACGATGAGCCGGGGAAGGGATGAGAGATAAATGAGAGCCATTCGTGATGATGTCTTGGCCGAGGAAGCCTCCTCGTCCTCAAGGGAGACCATCTTGGCCTTGGAGGGAGGTCTCCTCGGCCCTTGAGTTGGGCCTTGGTTATTTTCGCCTGTTGAGCCTTTGGTCGGCCTAGAGAGTGGCGAGATAGAGAATACGAGGAAGCCTATGCTTCACCTCATATCTGAGACTTTGATGGATTATGTTTAGGGCCCAAACCACTTGGGCCTTGCCCGAACAAGCCCACATTCGTGTCTCGATTTATACTGTTCACTCGCAAATATTGAACAACTTGAAGCATTAATCTGAAATCTGAAAAATAAAAATAAAAATTGCAAGATTAATTCAAAATTGGGGACGGATGAACATGGGCACTACAAGAATCAAGGTCTTTAGCTACGGTAGTCAAACCGTGGCAAATGAAGAATGAACCGAGGTAATTAGTATTTACCACGATTTCGCTACGTTTTAATGTTTGATGGCGTTGAAAGTGTCTCATATAATGGTCTACGTTTCCAAAGCTTGTTATATAGTATTTACAACGGTTTTTGTCATGGTTCAGAACCATGGCTAAAGTGTGGTATATGATAAATTTACATATGACACTCCATATTTGGTAATTGACGCAATGCAAAAGTGTTGCTACAAACGATAGAAAATGCATAATTTATTGTTTGTTACAGATACTAACCGTGGCAAATGACACTATAATATTTGATTTTCATAATTATCACACCCAATAAAATTGTACCATGAATGCAATTACCTACCATGTCGCTAAATATCATCCATTCATAACTAAATATTACCCATTCACTCTATTGCCTTTAATAGAAATAATAAAGAATTTACACGATTATTTATAACATTACTGACTTATAATATAAATCTAATAGTAAAAACATAATTGTTAAACTAAAAATCCTTGACAATTCATATTGATGACTAAAATCCAAAAAAATAATTACCATAATCATTAGTGTTTAAATATACACAATTTCTAAAATGTCAACTATCTAGAAACGTCCAACAAAAACAAAAGTAATTATGATCATAGATCTAGATGTATGTTCAAGATCAAACAGCTGCCATCAAAGCTTCACATATCCACCGGTCAATCCTTCATGCTTCTAGAAAAAAAACACAAGTGAATAAACACCGTGAAAATATGTAAACTATGACGAAATCGTCACAAAAACCATATTTTAGATGTAAAAGTAAAGAGGTAACATAAGTTTGAAATAAACTAGCAAAAAAGGGGTGAGGTATTAAAAAAACTTACAATAAAGCACTAGCTAGCTACACATCTCATCGAACCATTAATCAATAGATGTAGTTAAAACCAGTAAAGAAGGAATAATTTTTAACTGAGGTAATCCCCAGCTTTGTCCTTATAAATCCACACTTGAAAATAATTTTTGAAATAAATATTGTTATGTAGAGAACTCATTTTTATGTAATGTCAAAAACCTGACCAACGCTTGATGGAACACGAGAAGATCTATGCATAATATTATCCGAAGAATGAACAATCCCATGGGCCATTAATTGCCATTGTATTTTTGATACAATTTCTTCTTTGCAATTGCGCTCTAGCTCAGCAATTTTCTCTACGTGGTCTTGATGTAACTCTCTTACCTTAACATTTACCTTACTATCAACAATCCGCTATATCTATCAGAAGAAGCACTAGAAGAAGATGATTTTGAACCAAATGTTTTTGGAAGTTGGCCTATGCCAAATGTTTGAACACGACCATGCACATTAGGTCCCACAACCGCAGTAAAAACCTCATCTATCAATTTAGGGGTTTGCTCAGACTCGGGTATCTCAGACAATTTCCTATTCATTTGATCCGGTAACATTATACATTAGAATACAAAATGAAGAACATCTAAATAAATTTAGCCCTTTGGTTACAGTTACAAGTACAACATCTACTTCTTTTGTATGTGTTCCATTCTTCTTCATACGTGTACGATGAAACACATTTTGATGTGATATGTCTTCTCCTTTCTTCATCATCTATGATATGTCAAACCAATATATTACAAATGAGATAAAACTAATGGAAAATGACATGAATAAATGAATAGGAAGTTTCAAAAGGAACCAAAAATATTTCTTCACGCAATAGATTAGATGAACGATGAACGATGAACACTTGCCTCAAGACGAATATCAGCAAATGCGATCCTTCTAGTCTGATGCGAGAATTCTGATTGCCGACGGTTTTCCTTATTTCTATTTGCATCCTCTTGTTGATAAGATATCCAAAACGCATGTAAAACAACGTGCTCAAAATAATAAATTGTTGAATAAATTGAAATTTAGGAGCCTGCAAAACATCCCTTAAGAAGGCCTAAACAAATTACAAATTCTATGAGAGTAAACATCCCTTGAGAAGGCTAACCAACTTATAAATACGATAGTATAGAAGAACTACAAAATGACGAATATTAATTATTTGTTAGGAAACTAAGCATCTAACTTACACCCCCTACCCCCCACTTTATCTCTCTTTCAATAATCATTATCTCCATATTTCTATAAACAAACACAAAAAAAAGTCAACATAGACATGAAAATATTATAATTTTCGACATAATAACAATATCAACAACAAACATTTCAGAGAAAAGAATATCCAAAGATCATGGGAAGCATTGCCATAGCTTCCAAGACAAAGAAACTCCAGCAAGATCTTTGAAAAAATCAGTCTTCAACCACCAGATGATTAGCTATTAAATTTTGAGCAATTCAATAAACACCCTGGTATAGGTTTCAAGTGAATAGGATAGAGATCAAATTAAAAAAAAACTTGTAATTAGGAGAGATGAGTGACAACAACCATATTCACTAAATTCACAAGTAAACATAGTGACATCCCAACATTAAAAAAGTCGGATCAAATAAAAAAATCTAGTAATTGAGACAAGGAATTAGAAGCATAAATGCTACTCGGGGGAATGAGGGTAGGGACCAAAGTCAGCCTCACCAACTAAAAAGAGGAATTTGTAGACAAAAAATTATACTTCATAAAGGGAAATTGGAAATTAGGAGAAAGAACTGATTACAACAAGCCACTGGAAAAGAGAACACATGTAATAACCCTAATATTTATTTCATTTATTAAGTAAATATTTTGTAAATTGATTAATTGTGTTATTTGATTAAATATTGGACTATTTCTTTTCCTAGATGGACTAGAATTATGTGGGCTTAGTCTATTCAACTTGGGTTACCTAAATTGGGTTTTCCTCATTGGACTTGGACTTGGATTATTTTGGGCTTAGGTGTAGGAAACCCATAATATATTTACACTTCTTTAAATCCTTGAGCCTCTTGGGTTCTTGTAACGGATGGGAGCTCTTGGATTCTAAGCGGCCAAAGGATTAAAGAGGGGAAGCCGCATAGAAAAAAAAGAGAGAGCGACAATAGAGAGAGAGAGCGGGCAGAGAGAGGGAGCAGCCGAGGAAGGAAGAAGAGGGAAGAAAAGGACTCCATTGTTGGGGTGTAAGAGGTCCAAACTAAGGTGATACCAATTCTTCCTGTTTTGATTTTTAGATTAAAACCCTAAGAAAACCCTAGAAGTTTAGGATGAGATTAGAGTTTGGGGAAAATCAAGGTATTATGTGATTGATATTGTTTAACTTAACATTGATTAGGGTTTAGACATGTAAAAGGAATACGGTTTGACCTAATATTGCATGCTAAGGGTTATGGGAGAGATTAAGGTTTAGTGTGTGTGGGTGTGTGTGCCGTGAAGGTGTGTGTTGTGTGTGTTGTGTGTGTATGTTCTGCAGCCGTGTGTGTGTGTGTGTGTGGGTGGCAGCAGCCGTGTGTGTGTGTGTGGGTTGCAGCAGCCATGTGTGTGTGGGTTTAGGGTGTGTATGTGTGCTGGAAAAAGGTGTAAATAGTGTGGGTGATTGTGAAATAGAGGGTATCAATGGGAATGATTATAGAAACCTAGGAGTAGTTTAGTAACCCTAAAGGGGTGAAAGAGTAACCTTTAGGAGTGTTAAAGACGGATAACCCTTAGATCATCAAGGCTATTAAAATTAGTTTTGGGTTAAGTAAATAGGAATTACTTTTACCCTAAGAGAACATTAAACCGGATTTAGAGACGGAAATTTAGAGACGGACGGAATCCGTAGCTAATTTGGCGACAGATTAGAGACAGAACTAAAAATCAGAGACGGATTCGGATTCCGTCTCTAAATTAGAGACGGATTCAGATTCCGTCTCTAATTCAGAGACGGAATATGAATCCGTCTCTAATTAAGAGACGGAATCTGAATTCGTCTCTAAATTAGAGACGAAATCCGAATCCGTCTCTAATTTAGAGACGGATTCAGATTCCGTCTCTAAATTTTAGAGACGGGTTTTGTATCTGTCTCTAAATTAGAGACAGATTAAGAATCCGTCTCTAAATTAGAGACAGATTCAGAACCCGTCTCTAAATTAGAGACCGATTCAGAATCCGTCTCTAAACTTTAGAGACAGATTTTAACCCGTCTCTAATTTAGAGACAGATTTTTGAATCCGTCTCTAATTTAGTGACAGATTCAACATCTGTCTCTAAAATTTAGAGACATATTTAGTATCCGTCTCTAAATTTGACTTTTCTTCTATATACTTTCATTTGTTTAGTTTTTTTCTATCTTTTTTTATATAACTTTTTCTAAAAAAAACCACTAATTAACAAAGGATAAAATATTGTTTTCTAGTCAATAAAAATTTAAAAAAAAAATAAAATAAATATAGGGTAATCCGTCCCTCTTTTGACTTTTCTTCTATATACTTTCATTTGTTTAGTTTTTTTCTATCTTTTTTTCTATAACTTTTTCTAAAAAAAACCACTAATTAACAAAGGCTAAAATATTGTTTTCTAGTCAATAAAAATTTTAAAAAAAAATAAAATAAATATAGGGTAATCCGTCCCTCTTTTGACTTTTCTTCTATATACTTTCATTTGTTTAGTTTTTTTCTATCTTTTTTTCTATAACTTTTTCTAAAAAAAACCACTGATTAACAAAGGCTAAAATATTGTTTTCTAGTCAATAAAATTTTTTAAAAAAATAAATATAGGGTAGTCCGTCCCTCTTTTGACTTTTCTTCTATATACTTTCATTTGTTTAGTTTTTTTCTATCTTTTTTTCTATAACTTTTTCTAAAAAAAAAAACCACTGATTAACAAAGGCTAAAATATTGTTTTCTAGTCAATAAAAATTTTAAAAAAAAAAATAAATAAATATAGGGTAGTCCGTCCCTCTTTTGACTTTTCTTCTATATACTTTCATTTGTTTAGTTTTTTCTATCTTTTTTTCTATAACTTTTTCTAAAAAAAAACCACTGATTAACAAAGGCTAAAATATTGTTTTCTAGTCAATAAAATTTTTTTAAAAAAAAAATAAATAAATATAGGGTAGTCCGTCCCTCTTTTGACTTTTCTTCTATATACTTTCATTTGTTTAGTTTTTTTCTATCTTTTTTTATATAACTTTTTCTAAAAAAATCACTGCTTAACAAAGGCTAAAATATTGTTTTCTAGTCAACAAAATTTTTTTAAAAAAATAAAAAATAAATATAGGGTAGTCCGTCCCTCTTTTGACTTTTCTTCTATATACTTTCATTTGTTTAGTTTTTTTCTATCTTTTTTTCTATAACTTTTTCTAAAAAACCACTGATTAACAAAGGCTAAAATATTATTTTCTAGTCAATAAAATTTTTTTAAAAAAATAAAAAATAAACATAGGGTAGTCCGTCCCTCTTTTGACTTTTCTTCTATATAATTTCATTTGTTTAGTTTTTTTCTATCTTTTTTTCTATAACTTTTTCTAAAAAAAACCACTAATTAACAAAGGCTAAAATATTGTTTTCAAGTCAATAAATTTTTTTTAAAAAAATAAAAAATAAATATAGGGTAGTCCGTCCCTCTTTTGACTTTTCTTCTATATACTTTCATTTGTTTAGTTTTTTTCTATCTTTTTTCTATAACTTTTTCTAAAAAAAACCACTGATTAACAAATGCTAAAATATTATTTTCTAGTCAATAAAAAAATTTAAAAAATAAAAAATAAATATAGGGTAGTTCATCCCTCTTTTGACTTTTCTTCTATATACTTTCATTTGTTTAGTTTTTTTCTATCTTTTTTTCTATAACTTTTTCTAAAAAAAACCACTGATAAACAGAGGCTAAAATATTGTTTTCTAGTCAATAAAATTTTTTTAAAAAAATAAAAAATAAATATAGGGTTTAGGGTATAGGGTTTATGGTTTAGGTTATAGGGTATAGAGTATAGGATTTAGGGTTTAGGGTATAGGGTTTTTTTTTTTTTTTTTTTTTTTTTTTTTTTTTTAAACCAGGACGACACCTGGAAAATTTATTAATGGAAAATAAAAAGAATACAAAATGAGTGGGACTATAACCCAACTCTATCTCCCAAAAATAAAACAAAAAATTAGCCCAGAATTAAAACCAAAAAAACCCCAAATCAGCCCAACAACCAAACTAGGCCCAACCCAGCACAAAGGAAGGGCGGCCACCCAAGACTGGACGGAAACAAGGGCGACCGCCCAAGTTTTTTTTTTTGGCACAAGCACGGGCGTGCAATGCCACAAGCACGGGGGTGCACATCAGAAAAATTTCCAGCAGCTTGAAAAACCATGCATCAGCTGAAACCTTCACCAAATCCAACTGAAGGCACACCATTGTTGAACACTAAACAACCATACTTCAGCAGCAAATCAGTCAAATAGAATCACCTCCAAACCATGCACTCACAGCCAAGAAAAAGAAGATTTTCCAAAGCTTTAAAACCCAGATTAACAACCCCATGTTAATTTCGAACCGAGTAAATGCCCAAACCATCAAATCTCAAAGCATTTATCACATCCCCCGGCAAAACAAAAGCCGTATCAAACCTCATATGTTGACGATGATCATGAGCAATCGCTGCAAGCCTATCCGCCACACAATTTGCCTTCCTTAATACGTGTCTAATACCGAAACCACCCATTAAACGTCTGCACTCCCGAATCTCATAAATGCATTGCCACGGACACGAATACAAACCTCTCAATATTCCCACTGCCACCATCGAATCAGACTCCACCTGAACCGACGTTAGATGAAGATCCTGGCATAGCTTCAAACCATCTCGGAGAGCAAAAATCTCCGCTTGCATGTTTGTGCCCGTCCCATAGAAATTGGAAAAGGCACAGATGAAGCCACCCCTCCAATCTCTAATCACCCCTCCTCCCGAACACTCTCCATGAACTGAAGAACCATCCGTGTTGAGCGTATAACTGTAATCACGCGATGACTCCCATCTCAAAGATCGACTCCTCCTAATCTTCACCTCAGCAACCCTTAAACCCATATTGACCAAAATGATACGATTTGCTGCTGATGTTTTAGCCTTGGGAACCATGAATGAACACATATCCTCTAAAGCATTCCTAACCCCATCAATAATTGCCCTGCAATCCATCTGTTTGTTATCAAAAATCATTTTGCATCGCGCTTTCCATAACTCCCAGCAAACAAACATCATTATTCCCATTCGAACCAACCCTATTTGAGCTCTTTTTGATTGTCCTCCACACCAAACCTCCCATAAATGTTTGAAATTCGTGTAGTGAAAACCAAACCCAAAGTACGACGACCAATGCTGCCAAAGGGAAATTGCCATCGACGAATGAAGAAATAAATGCTCCCTAGTCTCCCTGTAACCACCAGAAGGACAACATATACAACGGGGAGGAATATTAAATCCCCTTTCCTCCAACCGAGCATCCACCGGAAGGCCATTGTGCATAAGTCTCCACCAAAATCCACTAACCTTAGTAGGGATATGCTTGTGCCAAATCTTAGCACCCCAATCCACCAACGGACTGCGAATCCTATGATGCTCCCACCAAGCAGCAGACTCAAAAACCCCGGACCGAGTCAAAGTACATGACACCTTATCAACCTCATTTTCATCAATAGATACCCTACTTATGTTATCATGCAAATGAATAGGAATATGAGGAAGCAAATCATTTAAAAGCATCAGTCCTTCACGAACTAGCAAGCCATTATCAACAGGTCGAGGACCCCCAATCCGCTCACCACACCAATTGTCCATCCAAAAACTGATGTCACCCTTACCAACAATCCATCTACTGCAATCCTCAATCTGTGGCAGAAAATCAGCTGCCGCTTTCCACACATGAGAACTGGAATCCGAGGCCTTCCACCCATACTTCTCACGAATGAAAGTAGCCCATAGAGAGTTACCATATACAGCAGTCCAAGCCAACTTAGCCAACATCGTATCATTAACATCCTTCAAAGCTCTAACCCCCAAACCACCTTCCTTAATGGGCTTGCACACCTCCTGCCATGCTACCCATTGCGGGCGCTTCTCTCCCCCATTACTCCACAGGAAATTAGCCATAATACCCTCCAACTTCCTTATAACACCCTTAGGAACCTTTAAAACTCCCATAGAATATATTGGAATGCTACAAAGCACAGATTTCAATAAAGTAAGCTTACCTCCAAAAGACAGAAGACGAGCTTTCCACCCGTTAATTCGATTCAACACCTTAGCCTCCAACTCCGAAAAATGCACCCGTTGAATCCTTCCTTTGAACAGTGGAATACCAAGATACTTCAAAGGGAACTGTTGATGCGTGCACCCTGACCACCTCCGGATGTTCTCAATCTCGAAGTTTCTCATCTTCTTCCCCACATAAAAGGCACTTTTCTCTAGATTTATAAGCCGCCGGATGCACGCTCATATCTAGACAAAACACCCCGAAGACCTTCTATAGAACCTCTCCGACCATTGCAAAAGATCAACATATCATCTGCATATAAAAGATGAGAAATAGGGACCCCACCTCTCCCATGCTCAAAAGGACGGAACGTATTCTCCCGAAGCGCTCTGTGCAAGGCCCTGGATAAAACTTCTTGCGCAATGATGAATAATAACGGGGATAAAGGATCACCTTGTTTCACTCCCCTAGAAGAAGCAAAATAACCATGTGACACCCCTCCCAGCCTCAATGAGTACCAATTACCCTGCACCAAATGCCACACCAAGTCCTTACACCTGCTGTTAAAACCAAAAGCTTCCAAAGCACGAAACAGAAAATCCCATTCAAGACGATCATAAGCTTTAGACATATCAAGTTTAAAAAGGACATTTCCTCCCACCACTTTCTGATCCACCCTATGAACAAGCTCATGAGCCAAAGCAATATTCTCTTGAATGCCTCTTCCCTTTATAAAGCCCGTTTGCTCCGGAGAAATCACCTTATGAATAATCGAAGCCAAACGAGTAGTAAGTATCTTAGAAATTACCTTATTCATGAAGGTCGATAAACTAATAGGCCTCAACTCCTTAAAACCCGTAGGCTTATCCACCTTAGGCAAAAGAATGAGGACATTCGAAGAAAATCCTCTAGGCAGTGCTACCCCATTATAAAAAGCTTGAACCGCTGCCACCACATCCGTTTTTATAATAGACCAACAACCCCGAAAAAACTGCCCCGTGAAACCGTCTGTCCCCGGAGCACTGTCCGCATTCAACGATTTTATAGCATCCCAAACCTCCTCTTCACTTGGTATAGCCGTCAGAAAAAGATTGTCCGCCTCTGTCACATCTTCCCCAATGCCCTCAAAAAGACTATCATCTATTACATGTGGAGAAGATCTGAAAATGTCCTCAAAATAAGCCGCACCCAGGTTGCCCAGAACTGACTCATTCGTACACCAAGAACCGTCTGCCAATTGAAGCTTCAAAGAATTCATTCTACTCCTTTCCTTAATACTCGCATGAAAGAAAGCAGAATTTCGATCCCCATCTTGCACCCATAACTGCCTAGACTGCTGCTGCTTCATCTCATTTTCCCACCTCAAAATCTGAGCCAATTCCACCTTCTTCTGTTTCAGCAATTGATCAATACTCTCATCCCACCCCTGCTGAAGATGGACATCCAAGACCAACATCTCATCCTGTAACTTATTGATTTTTCGAAATATATTACCAAAGACGTCCCAGTTCCACTGTCGGAGAGCTTTGCGAAGAGCATGTAATTTCCTATGTAATCTCTCAAGAGCATTCCCCCCATACCACTTATGCCAAATCTCAGCAACAAGACGCTTACAATCCTCATGATCTAACCACATGCGCTGAAACTTAAAAACATGAACCGGCTTTGAAATTGAAAGAAAATTTACCTTCAACGGAGAATGATCTGATTTATCCCGAGGAAGGTGAGTAACTGTCACGTTACCATGTTTTGAAAAAAAAGCCCCATTCACAAAAACACGATCCAAACGTTCCCAAATACGCCTAGCCCCATCATGGCCATTACACCAAGTGTAAATACTTCCCTCAAAATCAATTTCGGAAAGACCAGCAGCAACAGAACATCGATTAAAATCATCCATACCCGCATAATCCCAACCATTGCCACCCAATTTTTCTGATGGCTGAGCAATGATATTGAAAATCTCCACCACTAACCAAGGTTCGTCATACTGAACCGAGAGCTGCGTCAAATCTGCCCACAAAGATTTCCTATCAACCCTATCACAACTGGCGTATATAAAAGAGAATAAACCACAAACTTCTCCTCCAGACGTAATCCAAACAGTAATCTGTTGATTCGAACAAGAAACCAAACTCAAATCGAAGCCCAAACTCCACATGATCCATATATGAGTATTAATAGGATTACCATGTAAATAATGCCCAAAACCCAACTGCCTTGCGATCTTAGCAAGTCTATCCCCCGAAATTTTGGGTTCTAAAATTGCTAAACACCACGGCTTATTCTGAGACACCAAAAGCTTTAACGCATCCATTTTTCCTACATTCCCTACCCCCCTCGCATTCCAAATTATGACCGTCATTGGGAAACTTTGGCATTAGAAGATACCCCTTTACGCTTACTTCGGGTCCTCATTGGAGATACCTGAGGTTGCACGTCTTTATTGCCCTCTAGCCCTGCAATTTCCTCACCAAATGATGATTCCTGAGAAACAGATTCCTCCTTCGAACCATTATCCCTTGAAATAATACCAGCAACACCATTTACTTCCCCCTCCACAGGATCCTCCGATAGATGAACACCTCCCATATAACAAAAACCTATATCCTCCACTGTGTCCTTCAAATCCCCTGCTTTTTCCCCCTGTTCTGCATATCCTACATCACTGGCTGCTCCAATCATAGGTGATAATTGCGTTTTCTCCGACTCTTTAAGCTCACCATCCTCCACCATTATGATATCTCCCATCGGTTTAATCGACCCTCCATTATTATCTCCTTTACTCACCTCATCATCATTAGAAATCGATTTCGGTGAACCCTTCTCCAAACTAGAAGTCAATGAAGCCTCCTTATTTAATTGACATAATTCCACAGTTTTTTCACCTGTATCTCCCTCATCCTCCTCAGCAATATCAATTAATGCTGAAAAAGCATTCGAAATATGGACCTTATTGGTATCCATAACATTTTCAGCATTATCCCCTTTATTTAATATAGTTACCCCACCAAAAGACAATGTTTTCGAACTCCCCTTGGCAGCAACTGGCACCTTTGAAGGACCAACATCCTCCTTTCGAACCCCATTTTGTTTTTGTTCCACTACTGCCTTCCCTTTCCCCTTAACTTGCCATTCCTTCTGTTGTTTCCGCTGCCCGTTACCATTATCCGCAGCCTTGATTTCTGTCTTATGTCCCATATTCGTCTTAGCAAAACTTTGTCTTACCCGATTATTCCTTGGACGCATCTTACCCTTCCTACAGTCACCTTTTATATGACCCAATAAACCGCAGCCATCACAAAAGGCAATATTTCCTTCAAATTCCACTTCCTGTTCGAAAAAAGTCTCTTTCGACGTACCCAAATTCACATAACTGGGCAATGATTTGGAAACATCAATCTCCACACATATTCGAGCGTAACCATGATGAGTAAACCCAGTCGTTCGATCATCCGCCTTCACAAACGTCCCCATTGAATTCCCAATATTTTCCAAAAAAGCATACCAATGCAAAGGTAAATTTGGCAATTGAATCCATACCGCAATACAAGGATTGTCTAGGGTGAAATCAAATTCAGGTGTCCACCTAAAACACCGGAAATTGCTATTGGCAATTACGTTATAATCCCTAGCTAATGCTCTAGTGAAATCCTCCTCACTTGTAAGATAAACAAGTACGTGCCTTGGATCAAGCAAACCAATATTAAACTTGTTTTTCAGCCCCCAAACTTGGTAAATATGATCAAAAATTACCTTTAACTGAGGTCGACCGGTAGGAATTTCAAGACCAACGTGAATTTCAATCTATCCACAGCAGCTTGGACCTCCCTCTCCGTTAGAATTACTGTTGGGGCTCCATCAATCCTTGCTACTGATCGTGGTGGCGCCTTTAATCCAGCAAAGGGATTGATAAACGTTCCGTCTACCCCTTTATCACCTTGCACCGCTGCTGAATAAGATAAAGGAACCCTATTGTTTTCACCCCCATGCACATGCATACCACCTGAAGAACTAGTATCCTTAGTCTGTAAAACTTCAGCCCCAAAACCATGGTTATTGCCACGAATATCAGCCCTCTGAATCATTGCAGCCACCGAACCCGGAATAGACCCACCACCCCCATCTGCAATAGACGGCTGTAGAAGGCCCAAACCATTCGAAATCTGCCCAATTACTCCATCTCCTGTCTGAACTAACTTCCCACCATCCTTCCCCACCCCTTGCATCGAATCCCCAAGAGCAGGCGCCGGCTGCCCAGCCATTGCCGGCAACAAAATCCGGCCAAAACGGCCAAAAAAAAGATCTCCCAGAAAAAACCCACGTCGCCCTAGAGAGCCTTTTTCTTTTCCAAAATTTTTCCAGCCCTTCCCAAAAAATTAATTGAAAATGTAGGTAGCATAGGGTATAGGGTTTAGGGGTTAGGGGTTAGGGTTTAGGGTTTAGGGGTTAGGGTATAGGGTTTAGGGTTTAGGGGTTAGGGGTTAGGGTTTAGGGTATAAGGTATAGGGTTTAGGGTATAGGGTTTAGGGTTTAGGGGTTATGGTTTAGGGTTTAGAGGTTAGGGGTTAGGGTTTAGGGTTTAGGGTTTAGGGTTTAGGGGTTAGGGTTTAGGGTTTAGGGGTTAGGGTTTAGGGTATAGGGTTATGGTTTAGGGTTTAGGGGTTAGGGTTTAGGGTATAGGATTTAGGGGTTAGGGTTTAGGGTTTAGGGGTTAGGGTTTAGGGTTTAGGGGTTAGGGTATAGGGTTTAGGGTTCAAGGTATAGGGTTTGGGGTTTAAACCCTAAATCCTATACCCTATACCCTAAACCCTAAATCCTATACCCTATACCCTAAACCCTAAACTCTAACCCCTATACCCTAAACCTTATACCCTATACCCTAAATCCTAAACCCTATACCCTAACCCTTATACATTATACCCTATACCCTAACCCTTATACATTATACCCTAAACCCTATACCCTAAACCCTATACCCTAAACCCTATACCTTATACCATATACCCTATACCCTAAACCCTATACCCTATACCCCAAACCCTAAACCCTATACCCTAAACCCTAAACCCTATACCCTAACCCCTAAACCTTAAACCCTAAACCCTAAACCTTATACCCTATATCCTAAACCCTAAACCCTATACCCTATACCCTATACCCTAAACCCTAAACCATATACCCTAAACCCTAAACCCTATACCCTAACCCCTAAACCCTAAACCCTAAACCCTATACTCTAACCCCTAACCCCTAAACCCCCAGGTACCGTCCTGGTTCTTTAAAAAAAAAACCCTAAATCCTATACCCTATACCCTATACCCTATACCCTAACCCTTATACATTATACCCTATACCCTAACCCCTAAACCCTAAACCCTAAACCCTATACCCTAAACCCTAAACCCTAAACCCTATACCCTAACCCCTAAACCCTAAATCCTATACCCTATACCCTAACCCTTATACATTATACCCTATACCCTAACTCCTAAACCCTAAATCCTATACCCTATACCCTAAATCCTATACTCTATACCCTAAATCCTAAACTCTAAACCCTAAACCCTATACCCTTATACATTATTAAATTATTATTAATAAATTTAAAATAATTAAATTAATGAGTATTATTATTAATTAATAACATTATTATTTTTGATATTATGTATTATTACTAGATATTATTAATATTATTATTAATTATTCAATAATAATTACTAATATATTCAATTATATAATTGAATAATTAACAATAACATCATTATTAGTCTTATTATTAAGTATTATTACTAATTACTATTTTCTTTAAAGATAAAATTATTGTTATTGTTAATAAGTATTTTTTATAATTTATTAATATCAATTATTACTTAGGTATATTAATATTTCTTAGATGTTTAAATTATTAAATTATTATTAATAAATTTAAAATAATTAGATTAATGAATATTATTATTAATTAATAACATTATTATTTTTTATGTTATGCATTATTACTAGTTATTATTAATATTATTATTAATTATATAATAATATTATTATTAATTATATAATAATAATTATTAATATATTCAATTATATAATTGAATAATTAACAATAACATCATTATTAGTCTTATTATTAAGTATTATTACTAACTATATGATAATATTATTATTCTTGATATTAGGCATATTACTATAACTAAAATTTTGGGTAAATAAATTAAAAGCATGTAAATATTTTAGATAAATTTTTGTAAATTTCAGTAATAAAAAAATCTAAAATATTTTTTCCTATTCAATAAAAAATAATAAAAATTTCTAGTTATTATTAATACTATTATTAATATTATTACTGATTATATAATTAATATTAATATTAATTAATTAATTAATTTTATAATTTATAATTTATTAATAAATATTATTAATAATAAATATTATTATTTTTAATATTAGGCATAAATATTTTAGTTAGTGTATAATATAGTGTGAAATAAATATAAGTATGTGATGTGGGATTGTTTGATTGGATTTTAAAATTTCACGGGGATTAAGAGCCAAGCAAGATCCGACCCTTCATAACCTTCAATCCAAAGGCCCAAAATGTTTTAAACAAACCCACTTACTCCCTCCCTCTCCCTATTTCTCTCCTCATTTCTCTCTCTCTCTCTCTCTTCATTCAAAAAACGCAAAACCTCTGCAAATGGCCGGCACCCTTTTCTCTCTCTCTCACCGTCTCAGCCTCCTCCGTCTCCCTCACCGTCTCTTCAGCCTCCTCCGTCGTCCTCCGACGCCACCACAGCCACGGTCATCTTCGCCCTCCGTCACTCTCTCTCTTTCTCCATTTCCTTCGCCCTCCGTCACTCACAATACGCCTCCCTCTCCCTCTCTATTTTCCGGCCGGCGACATTAATAATCCGAACAGAGCATTTGAAGCAAAGGAATTCCGGCGAGGGCTATGGCTGTTCAATCGTCAATGGTTGTAAACTCTCTCTCTTTCGCTCTCTCTTGATCTAAATCAAAACCCGGATCTGATTTCGTTTGGGTTTGCTTGAGATATATATACCCAGATTTTTGTGTTTTGATTTCGATTTGGAAACTCAGATTTTGGGTTTGGTTGGATTTTGATTTTGATTTTTTTTGGTGATTTTGTAAAGATTCAAAATTTTGGAAACTGTAATTTGTATTTTTTCAGATTCGATGGTTGATTGGTCGCCGGTGGTTGCTGGTGGTTATTGGTGGTGATTGGTGGTGGAAGTTGTGAGGACTATTTGAGTATAAAATAAATTTAGGGGACTGATTTGATAATAATAAAAGTTAAGGGACTGATATGAAAATAATAAAAGTTAAGGGACTGTTATAAAAATAATAAAAGTTAAGGGATCGATTTGAAAATAAAAAAAGGTAAGGTACTGATTTAATATATATTTAAAAATATATATTAATATATATTTTTAAATATATATATATAGATATTTAAAATATATTAATATATATTTTTAAATATATATTTAATTTTTTTTTAAAAAAAATATCAATTTAGCGACGGAAATATCCGTCGCTAAAATGGTTCAAAAATAAAATGACAAATTAAATAGAGACGGAAAATCTGTCGCTAATCCGTAGACGGTCATATCTGTAGCTAATTTAGAGACGGACATATCTGTCTCCAATTTAGAGACGAACATATCTGTCTCTAATTTAGAGACGGCCATATCTGTCTCTAAATTAGAGACGGCCACATCCGTCTCTAAATTAGCTACAAAACAGCGACGCCCAATTTAGCGACGAACCTGCACCCACGGAATAGCTACGGAATAAATCCGTAGCTAAACACGATTTAGCTACGGAATCTTCATTTTAGCTACGAAATTTGCCGTAGCTAAATCCGTTTTTCCTTGTAATGTATGATTGTAGATTCGTGCGAGGATTCGTTGCAAGGAAAGTGCAAGCAACCGAGGTAAGGGATTATGTATCGTTTAAGTTAATTGTTTTTTGCTTTGTTTCATTATTTAGGCTTCCACATATTTCTTGGCGATGTACGTTCATTTGATACGTAAAAGCTGACCTCGCGTCAGTATTTGTTTTGACTCCCTCGGTTTGTTCGTTTGCTGAATCGTTCTTTGGTTTCATAAATACAAAAATTTTATTGTCCATGTGAAATTTTGTATTTTATATAAGATGAGTTTTGATATGATATGATTTTGTGTTCCATCAATGATCACTAAGTTAGACAACCTACTTCGGTGGGGTATATTTGATATTTGGCCTTCGAGCAAACTTAGTTCCTGCTTCAAATTAGTGGTGGAGAGTTTTGGAGACACTGTTTAGGACTCTGCGGAGTCATTTTTGTTCCCTTGTGGGATTTTGTTTGATAAGGTCAGTGGATCACTTTTGTGATCATGATGTCTTGAAATGATTTGATTATCTACAGCTGGTATGGGACGGTTGTAGATAACTAGATCACTCGAATTAGCTTTATTCAGCTTATCAGTCTTTTGAAATTCCTAAAAATTTGTTAGTGGTTTAGTTAGTTAAAACAGGTATGGGACAGTTTTAATTAAGTAAACCATTCGAGTCAGTTTGATTCGATTTTTTCATCATTTGAACCTCCAAAACTTGTCAACTCAGTTAGTGCAACCGCTGAGATTTTTGAAATATATGTGGTTTTGAGATTTGGTAAATAATTATTTCGAATTTGTACTTTGTTATGTTTTCGATTGTTACTTGGACTTTGTATTCTTTGATATTCCTTCAGGTCAACTCCTTCTTAGTAACCGGAGGGGCTGTATATGAACTTACTGGGCATTGTTCGCTCACCCTTTCATACTCTTTTCTTCCAGGTATTAAATAGGCAGAATGTGATTCGGTTCGGGACGCACTACATAAGAAGTTCAAGAAATTATTTTAGTTAAATTATTTTAGACTCTTTAGTTGGTTATTTCAGTTATTTGGGAGTTTGTAAAACTTTAAAGATTTTGTTGAATTCTAGTTACCTTTATTTGATTTGGATGTAATGAATATTTATGTTTTGGAATTTATTATTATTTTATGAATTATGGAAATTTGGGGTCGTTACAGTTGGTATCAGAGCTTTGGTTTTAGATCTTGGGAGTTTAGAATGTGTGAGGATAAGTTTGATTTGAGCCTTAGGATTGACCTTAGTATCATTCTTGGAGTGTTTAGTGCAGATTGATATGATAAGATTAATTGCTTCATCGGATTATGAAAGTTTAGAGGACTAAACTTCTTTTAAGGGGGTAAAAATGTAATAACCCTAGTATTTATTTCATTTAATTTGTAATTATTATTTTTGTAAATTGATTAGTTTTGTTATTTGATTAAATATTGTAATATTTCTTTTCCTAGATGAACTAGGATTATGTGGGCTTAGTCTATTCAACTTGGGTTACCTAAATTGGGTTTTCCTCATTGGACTTGGACTTGGATTATTTTGGGCTTAGTTTAGGAAACCCATAATATATTCACACTTATTTAAATCCTTGAGCCTCTTGGGTTCTTGTAACGGATGGGAGCTCTTGGATTCTAAGTGGCCAAAGGATTAAAGAGGGGAAGCCGCTCAGAAAAAAAAAGAGAGAGCAGACAGAGAGAGAGAGAGCGAGCAGAGAGAGGGAGCAGTCGAGGATGGAAGAAGAGGGAAGAAAAGGACTCCATTGTTGGGGTGTTCGAGGTCCAAACTAAGGTAATATCAATTCTTCTTGTTTTGATTTTTAGATTAAAACCCTAAGAAAACCCTAGAAGTTTAGGATGAGATTAGAGTTTAGGGAAAATCAAGGTATTATGTGATTGATATTGTTTAACTTAATATTGATTAGGGTTTAGACATGTAAAAGGAATAAGGTTTGACCTAATATTGCATGCTAAGGGTTATGGGAGAGATTAAGGTTTAGTGTGTGTGGGTGTGTGTGTCGTGAAGGTGTGTGTTGTGTGTGTATGTTCTGCAGCCGTGTGTGTGTGTGTGTGGCTGGCAGCAGCCGTGTGTGTGTGTGTGTGGCTGGTAGCAGCCATGTGTATGTGGGTTTAGGGTGTGTTTGTGTGTGTGTATGTGTGCTGGAAAAAGGTGTAAATAGTGTGGGTGATTGTGAAATAGAGGGTATCAATGGGAATGATTATAGAAACCTAGGAGTAGTTTAGTAACCCTAAATGGGTGAAAGAGTAACCTTTAGGAGTGTTAAAGACGGATAACCCTTAGATCATCAAGGCTATTAAAATTAGTTTTGGGTTAAGTAAATAGGAATTACTTTTACCCTAAGAGAACATTTTGTATGATTGTATATTCGTGCGAGGATTCGTTGCAAGGAAAGTGCAACCAACCGAGGTAAGGGATTATGTATCGTTTAAGTTAAATGATTTTCGCTTCGTTTCATTATTTAAGATTTCACATATTTCTTGGCGATGTACGTTCCTTTGATACGTAAAAGCTGACCTCGCGTCAGTATTTGTTTTGACTCCCTCGTTTACCGTTATTTGCTAATCTTTTGTTGTTCGTTTGCTGAATCATTCTTTGGTTTCGTAATACGGAAATTTTATTGTCCATGTGAAATTTTGTATTTTGTATAAGATGAGTTTTGATATGATATGGTTTTGTGTTCCATCAATGATCACTAAGTTAGACAACCTGCTTCGGCGGGGTATATTTGATATTTGGCCTTCGAGCAAACTTAGTTCCTGCTTCAAATTAGTGGTGAGGTGTTTCGGAGACACTGTTTAGGACTCTGCGGATTTATTTTTGTTTCCTTGTGGGATTTTGTTTGATAAGGTCAGTAGATAACTTTTGTGATCATGATGTCTTGGAATGATTTGATTATCTACAGCTGGTATGGGACGGTTGTAGATAACTAGATCACTCGAGTTAGCTTTGTTCAGCTTATCAGTCTTTTGAAATTCCTTAAAATCCGTTAGTGGTTTAGTTAGTTAAAACTGGTATGGGACGGTTTTAATTAAGTAAATCATTTGAGTCAGTTTGATTCGATTTTTTCATCATTTGAACCTCCAAAATTTGTCAACTCAGTTAGTGCAACCGCTGAGATTTTTGAATTATATGTGGTTTTGAGATTTGATAAATAATTATTTCGAATTTGTACTTTGTTATGTTTTCGATTGTTATTTGGACTTTGTATTCTTTGATATTCCTTCAGGTCAACTCCTCCTTAGTAACCGAAGGGGCTGTATATGAACTTACTGGGCATTGTTCGCTCACCCTTTTATACTCTTTTCTTCCAGGTATTAAATAGGCAGAATGTGATTCGGTTCGGGACGCACTTCATAAGAAATTCAAGGAATTGCTTTAGTTAAATTATTTTAAACTCTTTAGTTGGTTATTTCAGTTATTTGGGAGTTTGTAAAACTTTAAAGAATTTGTTGAATTCTAGTTACCTTTATTTGATTTGGAGGTAATGAATATTTATGTTTTGGAATTTATTATTATTTTATGAATTATGGAAATTTGGGGTTGTTACAGTTGGTATCAGATCTTTGGCATTAGGTCTTGGGAGTTTAGAATTTGTGAGGATAAGTTTGATTTGAGCCTTAGGATTGACCTTAGTATCATTCTTGGAGTTTTTAGTGTAGATTGATATAATAAGATTAGTTGCTTCATCGGATTATGGAAGTTTAGAGGACTAAACTTCTTTTAAGGGGGTAAGAATGTAATAACCCTAATATTTATTTCATTTATTTTGTAATTATTATTTTTGTAAATTGATTAGTTTTGTTATTTGGTTAAATATTGGATTATTTCTTTTCCTAGATGGACTAGGATTATGTGGGCTTAGTCTATTCAACTTGGGTTACCTAAATTGGGTTTTCCTCATTGGACTTGGACTTAGATTATTTTGGGCTTAGTTTAGGAAACCCATAATATATTCACACTTCTTTAAATCCTTGAGCCTCTTGGGTTCTTGTAACGGATGGGAGCTCTTGGATTCTAAGCGGCCAAAGGATTAAAGAGGGGAAGCCGCTCAGAAAAAAAAGAGAGAGCGGACAGAGAGAGAGAGCGAGCAGAGAGAGAGCAGCCGAGGAAGGAAGAAGAGGGAAGAAAAGGACTCCATTGTTGGGGTGTTCGAGGTCCAAACTAAGGTAATATCAATTCTTCTTGTTTTGATTTTTAGATTAAAATCCTAAGAAAACCCTAAAAGTTTAGGATGAGATTAGAGTTTGGGGAAAATCAAGGTATTATGTGATTGATATTGTTTAACTTTATATTGATTAGGGTTTAGACATGTAAAAGAAATAAGGTTTGACCTAATATTGCATGCTAAGGGTTATGGGAGAGATTAAGGTTTAGTGTGTGTGGGTGTGTGTGCCGTGAAGGTGTTTGTTGTGTGTGTATGTTCTGCAGCCGTGTGTGTGTGTGTGTGGCTGGCAGCAGCCGTGTGTGTGTGTTTGTGGGTGGCAGCAGCCATGTGTGTGTCGGTTTAGGGTGTGTTTGTGTGTGTGTATGTGTGCTGGAAAAAGGTGTAAATAGTGTGGGTGATTGTGAAATAGAGGGTATCAATGGGAATGATTATAGAAACCTAGAGTAGTTTAGTAACCCTAAAGGGGTGAAAGAGTAACCTTTAGGAGTGTTAAAGACGGATAACCCTTAGATCATCAAGGCTATTAAAATTAGTTTTGGGTTAAGTAAATAGGATTTACTTTTACCCTAAGAGAACATTTTGTATGATTGTAGATTCGTGCGAGGATTCATTGCAAGGAAAGTGCAAGCAACCGAGGTAAGGGATTATGCATCATTTAAGTTAATTGATTTTCGCTTCGTTTCATTATTTAGGCTTCCACATATTTCTTGGCGATGTAAGTTCCTTTGATACGTAAAAGCTGACCTCGCATCAGTATTTGTTTTGACTCCCTCATTTATCGTTATTTGTTAATCTTTTGTTGTTCGTTTGCTGAATCGTTCTTTGGTTTCATAAATACGGAAATTTTATTGTCCATATGAAATTTTGTATTTTGTATAAGATGAGTTTTTATATGATATGGTTTTGTGTTCCATCAATGATCACTAAGTTAGACAACCTGCTTCGGTGGGGTATATTTGATATTTGGCCTTCGAGCAAACTTAGTTCCTACTTCAAATTAGTGGTGGGGTGTTCCGGAGACACTGTTTAGGACACTGCGGAGTCATTTTTGTTCCCTTGTGGAATTTTGTTTGATAAGGTCAGTGGATCACTTTTGTTATCATGATGTCTTGGAATGATTTGATTATCTACAGCTGGTATGGGACGGTTGTAGATAACTAGATCACTCGAGTTAGCTTTGTTCAGCTTATCAGTCTTTTGATATTCCTAAAAATCTGTTAGTGGTTTAGTTAGTTAAAACTGGTATGGGACGGTTTTAATTAAGTAAACAATTCGAGTCAATTTGATTCGATTTTTTCATCATTTGAACCTCCAAAATTTGTCAACTCAGTTAGTGCAACCGCTGAGATTTTTGAAATATATGTGGTTTTGAGATTTGGTAAATAATTATATCCAATTTGTACTTTGTTATGTTTTCGATTGTTACTTAGACTTTGTACTCTTTGATATTCCTTCAGGTCAACTCCTTCTTAGTAACCGGAGGGGCTGTATATGAACTTAATGGGCATTGTTCTCTCACCCTTTCATACTCTTTTCTTCCAGGTATTAATTAGGCAGAATGTGATTCGGTTCGGGACGCACTTCATAAGAAGTTCAAGGAATTGTTTTAGTTAAATTATTTTAGACTCTTTAGTTGGTTATTTAAGTTATTTGGGAGTTTGTAAAACTTTAAAGATTTTATTGAATTCTAGTTACCTTTATTTGATTTGGATGTAATGAATATTTATGTTTTGGAATTTATTATTATTTTATAAATTATGGAAATTTGGGGTCGTTACAAATGGTATCAGAGCTTTGGCTTTAGATCTTGGGAGTTTAGAATGTGTGAGGATAAGTTTGATTTGAGCCTTAGAATTGACCTCATTATCATTCTTGGAGTGTTTAGTGCAGATTAATATTTATTTCATTTATTTTGTAATTATTATTTTTGTAAATTGATTAGTTTTGTTATTTGATTAAATATTGGAATATTTCTTTTCCTAGATGGACTAGGATTATGTGGGGTTAGTCTATTCAACTTGGGTTACCTAAGTTGGGTTTTCCTCATTGGACTTGGACTTGGATTATTTTGGGCATTGTTTAGGAAACCCATAATATATTCACACTTCTTTAAATCCTTGAGCCTCTTGGGTTCTTGTAACGGATGGAAGCTCTTGGATTCTAAGCGGCCAAAGGATTAAAGAGGGGAAGCCGCTCAAAAAAAAAAAAGAGCGCGGAGAGAGAGAGAGAGAGAAAGAGCGACCAGAGAGAGGGAGCAGCCGAGGAAGGAAGAAGAGGGAAGAAAAGGACTCCAATGTTGGGGTGTTCGAGATCCAAACTAAGGTAATATCAATTCTTCTTGTTTTTATTTTTAGATTAAAACCCTAAGAAAACCCTAGAAGTTAGGATGAGATTAGAGTTTGGGGAAAATCAAGGTATTATGTGATTGATATTGTTAAACTTAATATTGATTAGGGTTTGGGCATGTAAATGGAATAAGCTTTGACTTAATATTGCATGCTAAGGGTTATGGGAGAGATTAAGTTTGACTTAACGTTGACCTAACTTCCTAACGAAATTTGTTAAATAGTTAACGAAGCAAGTTACAAAATGTATTCTACATTTAGCGTAGATTATGAAACTCATTTATTGTCTCAAAACCATTTCCGGGTGAATGAGAAATTAATGACAAAGTTTTGTAACTTAACGAGAGTTGGTTAAAAGGGTCAATTTGATCGTTTGGATCAAATTGGATTTAAACTGTGTTTTTGGCTGATGGAATTGTGCAATCTGGTGATCAGAACGAGTGGGGACTCTGAGCACGAGTCGTGAGCACGAATGGACTTTGATGACCATTTGCTCAAAACTGATCAGAACGAGTGGACTGCTTTGGAACGAGTTGTGAGCACGACTCGTGCCAAGGGGCACGAGTCGTGCCCTTGCTGCTGTTTCGAAAATTGCACCTTTCAAGTGAAAAGCCACAAAACCTTTTGACTCTCCTTATATACTTCCCCTCCGAATTTAAATTGATAAATAAAGTCATTTGAGCCTTCCTACCCTCTAGTAAGATAGAAAAACATACCCAAATCATTAGCATTTTGTTGCATCAAATCCTTCAAAGTCCAAAGTTTCAAACATAGTGTTGTTCGTTAGAGTATTTGATTTGGAGTGCTCCTATCATATACTTAAAAGTCATTTTATCTTACTAGAAGATTGCCATTGAAACCGTAAGCACCTGTGCGGGGCAATAACTTCTTACGGAGATTGTATTTAATACAAGACTCGACTTGTCTCATAGTTTTCCAATCTCCGTTACTTTTTCTGTTAAGTTTTCAGTTAAGTTCTTGAGAAGCCTACCAAAGTCCAACAATCGTAAGAAGTTATTAACGCTTCTTCAAGACCTTCAAGATGGCAATCGAGAAAGACACCACCTCATCCAGTCAAGGGAATGTAACGCCTCCTTCTCAAGGTGACGCTAAGTTCAACCATGTTGCTCCCGCTCCTACACCGCATCACCCGGGTCATGGTGAGAAACCCCCGAAGTTCACTGGTGTGGATTTCAAGAGATGGCAACAGAAGATGCTATTCTACTTGACTACCCTAAGCTTTCACCGCTTCTTAAAGGAAGATCCTCCGGCGGTGGAAAATGGTGATCCCGACCCCCAAAGGCAAATGGCCAAGGAGGCTTGGGCTCACGGTAATTTTTTGTGTAAGAATTACATCCTGAATGGACTTGACGATGCACTATACAATGTGTATAGTAACGTCGAGATTGCCAAAGTGTTGTGGAACACCTTGGAAAGGAAGTACAAGATCGAAGACGCCGGGTCAAAGAAATTTGTCGTCGGTAAGTATCTTGACTTCGTGATGGTCGATTCCAAATCGGTAACAACTCAAGTAGATGAATTCCAAATCATTCTACATGGGCTTGATGCCGAGGGGATGATCATGAATGATCCATTCAAGGTGGCCTCTATCATTGAAAAATTGCCGCCTTCGTGGAAGGATTTCAAGAACTATCTCAAGCATAAACGCAAGGAGATGTCCTTGGAAGACATTGTTGTTCGTCTTCAAATAGAAGAGAACAATAGAATCAACGAGGCCAAGGTTGCTAAGGGCAAGATGGAGGCTAAGGTCAATCTTGTCGAGGCTAGCACAAGTGGCACAAAGAGAAAGCATTCCGAAAATGTCAGGAATGCTAAGAAAGGAAAGAAGAAGGGCTCTAAGAAGTTCAAGGGGTCTTGCTATAATTGTGGCAAACCGGGCCACTTAGCGAAAGACTGTCATCTCCCAAAGAAAGAGGCGAATAATGTTGACCACATGGACCTAGACTTTGCAGCGATGATCTTTGAGGCCAACGTTGCAAACTTGGAGGAGAATCCAAAAGCTTGGTGGATAGATACCGGTGCTACCCTGTGAATGTGTGCCCAAAATTTTGTTTTTGTTGGATTCACGCGAGTTTGAAGACATCCGTTTTAATTTGAAAACGGAGTCGCCACGCCATTTTGATTACCTCAAAACTTTGAAAAAAAGGTTTTATGGGTTCGGAGGTTAAGTTACCCCTTGGGAAGAACGTTTGGCGTTCACCCAAGGTGCCTTGCCGGAGCAAGTCTCCCATGATTTCGTTAATCGTGCTTGCTTGCGTGCTTTCTTGTGTGCATGTGTTTGAAAATAAGGAGGGAATGTCCCAAGTCGTCTTCCGGACGTACAAACCATTTGTTGGTTGTCGCTCGGGATTTCTTGGAATTTATGTATTCGGGATTATGATCCCGTCCTCATCTTAGACTTGTGATCATCGCATTTTTATGACCTCGGGACTCTCGGGACTTGCGTGATCGAGAGAATGACTCTCTTTATGGCCAAAGATGAGGTTCTTTAGAAAAGGAGGGTCCTTAGCCCATCAATCCTACGCTTTAAGACGGTCAAGCTCGTATAGAGGCTTCTTACTCTTTCTTAAGCGATAATTGGAGATATAGGGTTCAAGGTTGTCCCTTTCTAAAGAAGTATGGAACCTTTAATGGAAGGAACGATGTAAAGATGAGATCTTTTACACCGGTCCGTTCCAAGGTTGCTAATGGGGGAATGGGGGAAATGTATGTAAAAATGACACTTTAATGAAAAGATGACATTTTTGGGTTGCAAATGATGCACTTAATTCAAAGAAATGATCTTTATTGCAAATGATGCATAAAGATTTGATTTTTATGCAAATGATGCATTTTTGTTGAAGAAATTGGCATTCATTATGCAAATGATGCATAAAGATTGCATTTTGAAAAGCATATGATGCTAGTTTATGGTAAAGACGTGGTCTTTAAAGCAAATGATGCTTGGAAAAGGGGTTTTGAATGCAAATGATGCATTTTGATTGAAAAGATTTGATTTTTATATGCAAAGAATGCATAAAGATGACATTTTTATTTGAAAATGGGGGTTTTAGGTGCAAAGGATGCACCTTTATGGGAAAAGACTACATTTTTATGACAAATGATGTCTAATGCATGCAAAAGGGGAAGGGGGAATATGAAGATATGATCTTTAATCTACCAAGTCCCAAGCAATATAAAGGTAATGCAATGAGCAATTTATAAAGCAATTAGGATGCGAGGTTAGGGCGTGCGAGGTTACCCGATGGCTTCCTTCTTCTTCGGGTGGAGCTAGGAGGAGAGGTTGGTCTTGGATCTTCAAGGAGGAGGGAGGGAGCTTCTTGGCCTTCTTCTTCACCTTCTTGAGCTTCCAAAGCAAAGATTCTTCACGTATTTGGAGTGTTTGTGGGTGATTTGTTGTGTTAATTGTTGTGTTGAAATGGGTAGAGGAGGGCTCTATTTATAGGCGATGCGGATAAGGCTAATGAAGCCGTGCGGCTAAGGACAGCGAGCTAATGCAGCCGTGCGGCATTATCCACAATGACTCAGCATTCTAGAACCATGCAAGGTGGCAAATTCTAGAACCTTTCCTCCTAATTAAGAAAAACGTGTTTCTTAATTAGGAAGGATCCTCTTCAGCCCTAAATTAATTAAAAACAGTTCCGGAATGTTTCCGGAACACTAGGAAGGTCTGGGAAATTATCGAAAAACTTACCGAAATTGCCGGGAAATTTAACCGGAAGGCATGAGCCAGATTTGGGTACTTACAGAAGCCCCTCGGCAACGTCACTTGCAAGGCAAGTGGGGTTGTCGATAGAAAAGGATCCGATCTGGCGAATGCCGAGACGGATTGGGTGACCAAGGTGGTCGAGTGGCTGAACCTCTTATGAAAGGCTACCTACGTATCCCGGAGGAATCAAGCCAGGCCGTAGTTCGGAATAGATCCGCTGGGGAATGGAAAAGAGAAATTGGTCTCTTGCTGGGGAAATAGAAGGGAAAATGACCTAGGAGGTCAAGCAATTGATCCTACTGGGGATATGCTAGGAGTGACCAAGGTGGTCAGATAACAAAGTCTCTTATGAGAGACTACTTCATCACTGAGGAGTGACGGAGGAAAAGGGTGACCAAAGTGGTCGGATGGCTGGACCTTTTATAAAAGGCTACCTACGTATCCCGGAGGAATCAAGCCTTGATCGTAGTTCGAGCATCATTAGATAGTTAGGAACGATGTCTAGGATCCTTGAGGGTTTGACAATTAATGGAGGCTGTCACCTGAGAAAACTGGAGCTTACGTCACTATCGAGAAGATAGAGGTAGCTAAAGCTGAGAGAAACTTGAGCGTACATCACTATCTGGGATAGAGGTAGCTAAAGTTGAATGATGTTATTTCTTTATGACGGAAATAACGAAGACTAGAGCTTACGGCGCTATCTCTTTTTGACAGAGATAGAGGTAGCTAAAGCTAGAAGAACTTAAGTATACTTCACTATTCGTGATAGAGGTATCTTAAGTTAAGAGGAACTCAAGCATACGTCACTATTCGGGATAGAGGTAGCTTAAGTTGAGAGAAACTTGAGCGTACGTCACTATTCGGGATAGAGGTAGCTTAAGTTGAGAGAAACTTGAGCGTACGTCACTATTCGGGATAGAGGTAGCTTAAGTTGAGAGAAACTTGAGCGTACGTCACTATTCGGGATAGAGGTAGCTTAAGTTAAGAGAACTTAGCATACGTCACTATTCGGGATAGAGGTAAGCTAAGTTTAGAGTTTTGACAATTCGGAGGTTGTCACCTAGCATTATCCCGTTATAACGGAATTAACGGAGGCGACTGGGAAGAAAGCTTAATTGCTTAAGAGATAAAGGATATCTTCTGAAAAAGATGTTATCTTGGTTAAAAGATAACGGAAATTGCATGCCCAAGTGGAAGGTCCAGGGGCAGGATTGTAATTTTCTGCTCAGAGCGAATGAGGCCGCCCGGCATGAGATGGAGAAAAAGGAGCCGTACGGCTAGAGACCTGTTTTTTCCAGATTATTTAAAATCAGATTTGAACGGGCCATTGGCATTGTATTGCCTCCCAAGAACGCAGAGAGAGAGAAGAGAGGAAGAGAATTTCGAAATTCTTTCAATCCCCTTGCTTCCCTTTTGATTTGAGATGGATCCGGAGGGCAATCCCATACCGAGACAAGCAAGAAGAAACATCTCGGCGGCCGTTCGGAGGAGGAGAAAGGAGCTCGTGCGAACGAAAAGAAAGTATGACTTTCTTACGCCTCCGTCGGAGCTTTACCCGGGGAGAAGAGAGCATAAATCAACGAACCCGCGATCGGTTGGGGTAAGCATTCTTAATTTGCTCAATTCCGTCGATTTTGATTGAATTTTGAATGACTTAGGGCTTGACCCGAATTTTAGGAATTTTCTAGGATTTTTTGAATGATTTTGAGACATTGATGAATAACCTATGAGGCTAAGAACATGCAATGTGCAATTTGTTTGACAAAATAATGGGAATGACCCACTTTTTTTCTCGCAAATAAAGTAAGAAAGAAAAAATTGTCTAAAGTGAGACGGAGTTCTTGCATGTGCTAGAACTATGTCAAAATTTTGAGAAAACATGATTTTGGAAGATGAAAAGGATTCATGCATGCCATTTTTGAAAGAATAATGCTTATGTGCAAAGAATTGTGAAAATTGTGATTTTGTGCTTTAGGAAAGCAATGGGACTTGACATGACACGTTTTAAGTGATGAAAAATGCTTTTTTGATGCAAATGATGCTAGAAAAAACTTTTGTGAATGATTTTCTTTTGAAAAACATGTGCACTTTTTGAATATATGCATGCTTTTGAAAATGATGAATGATTGACACATTTCTTTTGTTGTGCTTGTCTACAGGAGAACAAGTCTAGAGGACCATCGGAGATTGCAGTCAAGCTTTGGCAAAGGATGCCGGATTTTGAGAAGAATGGGGTGAACCCCAAGGATTTGGTGAGGGCTACCGGCCTGGATTCGTTCGTCGAGGCTATCGGCAGGGGTGTTCACATCACCTCTAAGAGCAAGGGCTTGATCCAGGCCCTTTCTGAGTTCTGGTGGGACAAGACATAGCTTTCACCTGAGCAGGGAGAGCTGACAGTGACTCCTGCCGATTTCACAGCTATTACTGGCCTACAGTTCACCGGGAGGCCCGTGACTTGGAGAGACCACATTACAGCTGAGGAATTTCAGAATTTGGTTGGATTTGAGCTGATTCCCAAGGGACTGGGTATGGAGATGCGGAATGTCGAGGTGGCAGTCCAGAACTGCATGCAAAACTTTGCTGTTAGCGATGTGACTGCCCAGCAGCTGGCTAGAGCATTTGTGTGGTTGATGCTGTCAGTCACCATCTTCGCCAATTCTGGGACACTAGCTATGACTTGCCTCCTCGACTCTCTGGAGGATGTTGATGGGATAGGGATGGTCTCTTGGGGAGAGGCCGGATTGGCGGAGCTCTACTTCTCCTTGGACATGTACAGCCGGAACAAGGCTGCTTCGATGGACTGCTTCTCCTTTGCCCTTGAGGTAGTCTCCTTTCTTTTCTCTTTTCTCTTTTCTGTCTTGAGACTTTTATGAGAGAGAGAATGACCTTTTTGATATTTTGAACATGCAGGCCTGGTTTTGTGAGGTGATCGGGTTCTTTCCTTGGAACCAACAGAGTGATATCACCATTTTCCCTGCTATGGTTATTTGGAGGAGATGCGAGGATAAATTCACGGGGAAGACCCGGATCACGTTTGACTACAAAATGGTGAGGCCGGTCATCAACAGGATGGGCACGACGGAGTAGACTTCTACCCTTGGGGCGGTATCCGGAGATCTTGGCTGGGAGATGCCATTGAGGCGACGAGGCGGAGGAGGTGGCTCACCGGGCCGACATGTGATGTCATTTACTTGGGGACCGTTTCTCGAGGCGTAGCCATGTCCCTCCATTGGACGCCATTACTCCTCGGGATCCTCCAAAGACGGATCTTTGCCGGCCCGAGGATTGGCCGAGAGGATGATATTGCTAGGTACCGAGCGGCGTGGCTGCGAGAGGAGTACTTCGACATGGACACCCCCTACGTTGTGTTTGTGGAGCGGCGCACGAGGACGCCACGAAGCTAGTGAAGGCGGCGGTCACTCGGGGATATGGGGAGGATGAGCCTGCGACCCGCCGATCCCTCTGCGCATCTGTCCTACGTGGTCCATGGAGTACCGAGGAGGATGAGGATACTGTCCCCGACGCTAGGGAGCCCCAAGTACACCTTGCCGCCCGACTTGTAAGTATACTTTTAGGGTCTTTCCACTTTTCGGCTTTCAGATTTTTACGCTTTTTGCAATTTTACGAGATTTTTACGAGATTTTCTCTTCTTTTTTCTCGGGTTCCGGCTCGCACCTATGACGAGTTAGTCGAGCGAATAGGGGCTGGAAGGACATGTGCCGGTCCCTTCTGAGGAAGCTGGCCTGCGCTTCGAAGGCGGCAGCGGATGCACAGGAGCCCGGGCACAAGAGACGACATGTCGGGGGCACAGCGTCTACCTCATCGGCCTCGGAGTACTCTTCCAGTGCCATGCCTCGGGGGTGGGGACCCAACGCTGACATTCTGGAGCAGCTGGCTGAGTACGGGCAAGATAATGTCCATCTATCTGATGTGAGCGACCAGGAGGACCTGATGAGGGAGGCTAGCATTTATGAGCTGAGTAGCGATGAAGATGAAGAAGAATCGGAGGCCTAGGAGGTCTCTAGAATAGATTTGGAACAAAAAACAAACAATGAACAATTTTTTATGCACACTTTATTTATTTTTTGCTTTATTCTGGCGCCGATGGGGCGAAGACATTGTACTTATGTTTTATTTGCTTTTCTAATTTACGTTTTCTAAATTTGCATATTATCTGAGCCTTGGGGCGATTTTTTGCTTGGAATCGGGGCTGAAACTGGGCCAAAATGATTTATAATGGTGTATAAATGCTTGAATGGCTTCTGGATATGTTTTTGTACAGGTTTTGGTTGAAAAAGTGGGGTGAAAACTCCCTTGGGCGATAACTTTGGTTCTTTGCAGAATTTTTCTGCGAGAGGGCTAATGTAGCCTTGCGGATAGGTCTGAGGGTAAATAGGGCCGTGCGGCTCACGGTTAATGCGAGCTGGTTATTTTACGAATAAAAGCAAGGCTTGGCCATTTCATTTCATTTTCAACTTAGACTTGTACCAATTGTTCCCGAGCACATTTTGGACCTAAAAGCACCATCTTTGGTCATTTTGCAATGGAGAAGCCTATCAGTTGCAAAGGGAAACGAGACCGTTTTACGTCCGATCTTCAATCTTGGGTGAGATACAACTTCCAATCTCATAGGGGCTGCTTGATTCTTCCTTCAAGATCAAGTCTTTATGGCATTTGAGGGATCTCCCGCCCGATTGGGACCTTTTGAGAGCCGCGGCAAAGTTACGGGACGTCGGAGACATGTTTCTTGCTTTTCTTATAACGAGATTGTCCCGACGCATGAAGACTTCCGAGCCTTGATTGGGGGTCCCGAGATTGAGGCTATATCTATTCCGCTGATCGGAGACGTGCCGGTGGCGGTAAAGCTTGCATCTTTCTGCGAGATTCCTTTGGGAGAGGCGAGAGGATGATGGTAGCCCGGATAGGATTGACCTTTACGATATCCCGGGCAGGTTTGGGTCTCCGAGATATGGCTGCGACCACGGTGGCTATGGACGCATTTATCCTTTGCGTATTCTACTGCTCTACATTCACTGCGAGTCCGTGGGGATCTGTCATAGTGGCCTTTTGGACATGGTTAGAGGCTGCAAGTGGGAAGGATATTGTCCCGTGGTTTTGGGAGAGACACTTCATGGGATTGACAGGATGGCTCGGGAGACCATTTCATGAGATCTGGGAGTCCGAGTGTTGACCTTATGGCTGCGGGGAGAGGCTCGGGGCTTTGCCGGGGCTTTGCCGACTCGGTGCCCTTGGGTGATTTCTCGGAGAGGTGCAGCAGGCAACGAGGACCGAGTAGGCTGGGAGGCGACGATGGCTAGGCTATCCACTTCGGACATCCGTTGGTGGATACCTTATTGGAGGTTGCGGACCCGAGGAGGATATTTCGGGAGTCCTATCTTTGTGAGGGTTCCGGGATTACTGCTGGTCATCCTTCTACATACCAGCTTAGTATCCCGGGCGGTTTGGGGCTTTACGGGGAGCCATTGAGCGATTGGGAGGACATCCGGACCATGGAGGTGATGCCATTGGATATGAGAGATCCGGCCCGGCTTCTCATTCTTCTCGAGGGCTTGGACATACACTTTGCTTTCCCACCCGGGGCTATCTTCGGGAGCGGGAAAAGCACCATCTTGACCCTTTGTCTACTTGGGGCGAGTACGAGAGGGAGATGGGAGCGACTCGGGTCGTCTTGGAGGAGAGACGTCGAGCTTTATTGGGAGGCGCTGCGACTCGAGTAGGACTTTGAGGGAGGCGAGGCTAAGGCGAGTCGCCATAACCGGTCGGAGTGACTTGGTCATGGATATGGAGGCTCGGTACAAGAGGTTGTCAGAGGTCGCTCCTTTGGCGAGGCTCGAGAGGGAGGAGGTGCGGACTCGTGCTCGGATAGAGAGAGCACTTATTGACACGGGTTTAGTGGAGGCTCCGGTGAGGATACCGGAGGTCGGGATGAGGATACCGACATCATAGATAAAAGAGGAAGAAGACTCGACGGGGCCGAGGAAAAGGGAAGAAGACCAAAGAAGATTCGGCGAATGACGGCGACAAATCTTTTCTTAGGATCCTCTTATTGCCATTTTGCAAACACATTAGTTTATTTAGGCATTTTATTGTATTTTAGATCTTTGTAGCAGGTTAGCAGAGTTAAGAGGTAGACCGTGCTTGAACTCATCAAGAAGTTTTTAACTTGTAATGAACAAGAAATATTATCTTAAAAATTAGTCAAGACACATTTCATGGAAATTCAAATGTCTTATTTATTGGGACCCGTTTTATGAAAACTGAAATACCCTTTATTATTTAGGACGCACTTCATGGAAGCTTGATTGTCCTTTTTATTGTTTAGGACACATTTCATGGAAACTTAATCGTCCTTTTATTATTTAGACCGAACCATATATGGCTGCCTACGTTCCCCTTTTACAAGAAAGACTAAGGGGCTCAGGTCTTGGTAGTTCATTCTAGTGAACTATAAAAAATTTTATGTGCAGCCCTGTTTTTTGCCTAGACCGCCCTTTTTTGGGGTTTTCAGCCTAGCTGGGCATTACTCTTTTTGCACTAAGATTTTTTTCTCTTTTTTTTTTATTTGCAACCCTGTCTTTTGCCTAGACCGCCCTTTTTTTGGGGTTTTCAGCCTAGCTGGGTATTACTCTTTTTGCACCCTTTTTTTTTTTTTTTTAGACATAGTATCTTTTGAGCTTATCACCGTTATTTGGGTGGACAAAGGGATTGCCGTCAGTCTGCAAGCTTCATGGCTCCTCCCGATAGTATCTTCTGCACCACATAAGGGCCGATCCAAACGGGTTCCCATTTTCCCGAGGGGGTTGTCTGCGGTAGGGGCTTCACTTTCAACACTAAGTCACCCTCTGTGATGTCTCTGGCCTTGACCTTTTTATCAAACGCTGCGGCCATCCGCCTCTGGTAGGCTCGGGTGTGTTCCATGGCTTTTAGCCTTCTCTCGTCAAGCGGGGCTAACTCATCATGCCAGCTGCGCAACCATTCCACTTCATTGACAACATTTTCCGGGAGGACCCTTAATGACGGGATTTCCAACTCCACTGGTAACACTCTTGCTTCCATCCCGTAGGTTAAGGCAAAAGGAGTTTCTCCTGTGGCATTACGACGGACGTTACGCCCAGCCCCGAGTGCCAAGTGCGGCTTTTTGGGCCAATCACGACCACGGGTGGCCATCTTCGGATGATCCGTTCGAGCGTCTTATTAGCGGCTTCCACGGCTCCATTAGTACGAGTGCATGTACGGAGACGACTTGTGGCGAGTGATTACGAATTCGACGGCAACCTATCGCGGTCCCCTTCAAAGTGCGACCCATTATCGGAAATGATCTCGTTGGGCACCCCATATACGCACATTATGTTTTCTTTGATGAATTGGGCCACTTTTGGAAGTGAGGACCTTGTAAGACTTGGCCTCTACCCACTTGGTGAAGTAGTCGATGGCTACTAGCACAAATTCATGCCCATTGCTTCTGTCGGGGCTATTTTCCCTATCACATCAATACCCCAAGTTGCAAACGGCCAAGGAGTCGTCATGCGATGCAGGTCATGAGGCGGGAGATGGTTGAGGTTGGCAAACCGGCGGCACTTGTCGCATGCTCGAACGTCTTTGGACACGATCTGTTTCCATGGAAATCCGGTAGTAACCCATTACGAGGATCACTTGCATCGGGGCTCTGGCATTCATATGGGGACCGCGGGGACCATTGTGGACTTCGGTCATCAATTCTTTGGCCTTTTCTTGAGTGACGCACAAGAGGAGTGGTCCTTGGTATCGCTTCTTGTACGGGTTGCCTCCTAGAATGACATAATGGGAGGCCAACCTTTTGAGCTTGCAAGCTCTTGGCTCGACACCTTCTTTTGGTCTACCTTCTTCGTCTTTGAAAGGTGACTCTCCATCTTTGAGGAGCTGGTAAATTTGATTGTACCGGGGTTCCTTCATAGGCTCGGGTCCCAGGTCTACTTCACAACGGAAGGTGGGGCTTCTCTTCTACCCACTCGGAAGGGTTTTATGGCTTTTCCCTCGGGGATCTCTACCAATGAGGCTAGAGTAGCTAATGCATCTGCGAACTGTTCTTTTCCCTTGGCAAGTAGTGGAAGGTCACTTCTACGAGCTGTCCGATCCAACTCCTCCATATGGGCATGATACCGCTGCGGGTTAGGGTCCACGATCTTCCACTTGTTGGAAACACGATTGATGATCGAGTGAGTCTCCGTAAACTTCTAGCTCCTTGACATTCCTTTCTAAGGCGGCTTCCAAACCGGCAATGCGAGGCTTCGTACTCGGCAACATTGTTCGTGGCGGGGAAGTTCAACTTGAGGGCTATGGGTGTATGCTCATCCTTCGGATCGACCGGTAGCATCCCGATACCGTTTCCTCTTTTGTTAGCGGCTCCATCAAAGAACAAGCGCCATCGGTTTTCGGGTTCGGCTGCAAAGATCCCTTCATGCAGGAATTGGGGTTCGAGGCCCTCTGTCTTCATTCTTGGGGAAGTTCGCCGGGTGGTCGACAATGCTTGACCCTTGATAGCCTTTACAGTCACATAGTTGATGTCGTACTCTTGCTAGGAAGAAGGACCACTTTGCTAGACGCATCGAGAGGGAAGGCTTATCAAAGATGTACTTGATGGGGTCCATTTTGAGACCAAATTCACGGGGGTGGGCTTGCATATAATGCTTCAACTTGCCGACTACCCGGACCGATCCTGCACGGAGTCTTTTCGCATCTTTGAGTAATTGAGCTCACTTCCTGCTGGCTTCCGGTGACAAAGTAAATGGCGTTTTCTACCCGAGAGTCTTTCTTTTCTGAGCAAGCATAGCCCCATTTGCCGTATCGGTGACGGTGAGATAGAGAAGAAGAGGTTTTGTCTATGTGGGGGACATAGCAGGAGGGTGTACCAAGTATACCTTGATATGGTCAAAAGCATCCTGGCATTCTTCGGTCCATTACGTGTCTACGTTCTTCTTCATGAGCTTGAAGATGGGCTCGCACATAGTGGTCGGCGGTTGACGAAATGGCTAATGTCTTGCGGTTTTCCCATAAAGCTCTTGACTTACATGCAGGTCAGAGGTGGCCTCATATCCATAATGGCTTTGATCTTTTGGGGGTCAACTTCGATACCTCGCTCCATGACCATATACCCAAGAACTTTTCCCCTTGTCACTCCGAAGGTGCATTTAGCGGGGTTTAGTCTCATGGAATGTTGTCTCGAGTCCACTCGAAAAAGAACTTCCGCGGAGTCAACAAAGTCTTTGCCCGTCCTTGCCTTTGGAGTGGATTATCATGTCGTCTATGTAGACCTCGATCTCCTTGTGGATCATGTCATGAAAAAGCACGGTCGCTGCCCTTTGGTAAGTAGCCCCGGCATTCTTAAGCCCAAATGGCATCACCGTATAACAGTAAGTTCCCCACGGCGTGGTGAAGGTATCTTTTCTTGGTCTTCCTCGGCCATCTTGATGCTGGTTGTATCTGTGAAAGCCGTCAATGAAGGATTTGACTTCGTAGTTAGCGATGGAGTCTACCGGGATGTCTATGTTTGGCAAAGGGTAATCGTCCTTGGGGCTGGCCTTGTTCGGATCTCGGAAATCCACACGGCCGCACCTTCCCATTGGCCTTGGTGACGGTCACAATATTGGACAACCATGTCGGATATTCGATGACTACGATGAATCCTACCCGCATGTAGCTTCTCAATTTCTTCTTTGACTGTAGAGACCATTACTGGCTTGATCTTCCTCGGTTACGCTTTCTTGGTTTGGCATACGGTGCTAGAGGGATTTTGTGCTCTACTATCGAGCCCATCTAGCCCGGCATATCCCTGTATGACCATGCAAACACGTCGACGTATTCCACTGAGCGGATCGATCGATGCATCCCGTTGACCCCACTGGAAGAAGTTTCCGATCTGTGTCTCTTTAGGTTCCTTGACGGTACCCAAGTTCACACTTGTCAAAACCTCCTCGGCGGCTTGGGCCCGGTTTTCCTCTTTTACGAAACACCTTAAAGATTTCTTTAATGTATTGTTCATTTAGTGTGTTTGCATCTTGTTCAAATGATTCATTATTAAGCTTGTTGTTAAGTTTTGAGTTAATTTATCATTTGTTAAGTTGGCAATAAGAGGATACTCGAAAGATCTGTCATTTCATTCAAAATAAGGGGAAAGATGACATCGATTACATTTTGGTAGTCCTCGGGCGTGAGGCCTTCGGATGACTCGGAGGTGGAATTCAAAGATTCTGACTCAGCTGTATGGACAACGGGGTGTTTGACACGGCCCAGGTTGAGAAGGACGAGTACCAATCCAAGCTCCTCTATCATTTCTTTGTCGGTGGCTATCGGTCTGAGAACGTCTCCCAATTCTTCAATGGCATTTACATCTTAGTTACCAAAGTGCGGGGATCAAAAGGATTTTCACCACCGTCTCCAATTACGGCAACTATTTCATCATCGAGAGTGAAGTCGATCAAATGCAGGATCTGTGCTTCTTCATCAAACAAGCGTAGCAAGCCCCGCTCATTTGTCTTCACTCTTGGCGGCTTCTATCTGGCGATCTTCGGAAGAGCTAATTTGAAGGCGGAGAAATCCATTACCACGGATGCGACTCTTTGATCTTTGTCTGAGTTCCCTTTGAAGACATACTCGTTACGAACGGTAGTGGTAGCCCCGAGGAATGGCGGCAAGTCAAGGAACATTCTTCGAACGAGGATTGGTGGCTTTCCCCTTACTTTCTCAAGATTCTCCGGAAGGGTTTTACGCAGGAGATGCGGTGATCACTTTTATCGTATTGTGTCTCGCCTTTTGTAAAATAATGGGTCGAGGATAAGCTGTAGGGATGAAGGCTGGACCCCTTTATCTTTTCTGCCATTTGGTTTGTACCCCAAGCCGTATACGGTATTCTGTTCCTTTACATCGATGATAGTATTGCGACCACGAAGTCTTCCACCCAATCCAAGTCGGAAGATAACCCATTTTCTCATCATTCTCATGGCGGGAGGGATTTTATCGGAAGTAGTAGTGAGGTCGGTGCAACACACTTGTGCTTTGGAAGGAGCTACGAGAGAATCTGTCAATGCCAACCCTTCGTCATCATGTTTGATTTCCAATATCGGGATGTCTCCGATCTTTGGTTCCTTCTACCGTGACCTTTGTCTCCATAAATGGTGGTGATAGTACCATCATTTGACTGAAATTTGGCCTTGGTGCAAAGTAGAGAGCTACCCCATTTATCGATGGATCCGAGGGTCGTCCCAGTAGAGCGATAAATGAAATCGGAATATCAATCACTTGAAAATCAACGTCCATGACCTTTTTCCGAACCACGGCTTGAGAGTAGCAATCCCCAAGCCCGGCCAGGTGCGGTGGAGTCATAAGCCTTAATAGTCTGACTAGAAGGCTTCAAATATGTTGGTTTCGGGTCCAATAAGTCCATCATCTTGGTGGCAAGACATTCATTGCAGACCCTCCATCGACTAATACCAGTGGCAATCGACGCTCTTCTAAGCTGGTTTGTGATGTAAAGAGGTTCGTTATGACTAGCCCCGTACTTTGGCGGAGTCCAAGTCGGTGAAGGTAATGATGTTTCCGTAGTGGATACTTCCAATCATTTGGACGACCTCATGCGGGGTGACATCTATGGGCACCGTGGTCTTGGCCAAACTTTCTTCTAGCTTCAACTTATGAGGGTATGAAGAGGTTAACGGGGACCACAAGGAGATATTGGCTTGGGTACACTTCAGGCGAGTCAACACTGGATCCTCTTTGTCGAGTACGGCTTTTCTACTTCCGACTTATAAGGCCTCTTATCTGTCTTTGGCTCAGAAATGGCATTCTTTTTGTCACCCTTAATTTTCAATACTCATCTGTCCGGATCGAGTCATCACATAAACATTAGATTTTCTGAGTCATTATTCCCTCTTTTGGAGGATTACATTAGCTCTTTCAAAGTCGAGGCGGGCTCTTCTTTGGCGGCGTATGGCCAATTCTGGCGATTAATCGATTAATGGCACTCTCTTGGAGCGTAGGCGCTTCTCAAATCGATCCCAAGTTAACGGCTTTCGACCTTCTCGGGGTTCGACTCTACGATTGGCTTAGCGGTGGGCTGGTTTCGGCTTTACCTTCTCCGTTTAGAGCCTTCACGGTCTCATTCAAACTTTTCAAAGTCAACATGCAACGGGAGTTATCACTTTCGGGGTTTGGAGCACGGCAGCGGCTTTCTCATCCGGGTCCAACAATTTTTTCAACGAGTGGGATCACATTCCTCATCACTTTGTCAAGCATGTCCCTTCTTTCTCTAGAGGTCGGCCTTACGATGGCATCTTTGACATTGGCTAAACATTTTACGAAGTGAGAAATTCCATCATCAATAAGGATTTACGCGGGGTCAAACCTCATGGCGGGTTTACGTTCTTCCTTTGTCGGGAAGGTTTTACGGGCTTTTTGGCTTACGGGCTAACCACTCTTCTCTCTTGTTCCTTCCGGCACTTCGACCGTGTCTTCATCGGTATCAACTTGTAGTAACTCTCGCGGGAACTTTCGTCTTGACTACGATGACCGATGAGGGCAAGCGAGTCGGGATACTTGACGCCATATAAGAGGTATCTTGGACTCCTCCTTTGACTTGGGAATTACCAAGAAAACATCATTGTCGTCACAGGACATAAAGGGGGCCAGGGTCGCCTCGAGACTTAAGACTCTTTCCGGGGCATCCATACACTCTTCTTCGGACAAGGTCTCGGGAGTGACTACTAACACCGTAACAGAGTCTACTCTTCTGATGAGAGTTTGGCTTCCGCAATGCTTACGTTTTCCGGATCGGTGGGTGGAGCCCATTTTCCTCTTTCGGCTAGGGCTTCAATTAAATCCCTCCATTCACCGACCAAGTCTTTGTAAGGAGTATTGAACTCTAGGATGTAGGACTCATATCTTTGCTTCATCTAAGCTAGCATCTTTTCCTTTTACGAGCCTTCACACAGTGCCAAATACACTTTGAAGTGATTTCATCTCCTATTCCGGGTCGGTGGTTTTCTACCTCATCTTGCCCTTTGGGTTTCACTTCTGTGACTCCAAGTCCATTCCTTCTACGGAGCTGTCATCATCACTGTAAATCCATCCATTCCTATTCTCGTTCCCATTGATTCTTCACTACCATTGTGCGAGAGATAGGCAAATTCACGGGCGTTGACGAAATTAGAGAGGTCGAGGTTGGTGCTGGGATTCCAAAGTAAAGGGATTTGGATTAGGGTGAAAGGAGGAAAGAGTCCCACGGGGATGTAAAGGTTGTGAGGGTGTCGGGACCACGACGGCTCGGGATGTTGGGGAAGGCGAAAAGGGACAGTCTTTGGCAAAGAATTAGGAGGATGGGCTATAGGCTAGCTCTGCTTCCCTAGTCATCTGGTTACCCAAACCAGTCTTTGTTCTCTGTCGAATCGGACATTCGACTCTGTGGTGACCAAGCGAGGATTACAGCGAGCTGTACGAGAATTCTGCGCTAACAAGTCGGCGGCCGGTGTTCTCACCCACTTCTTTCTCGGCTGCGGGAAAGGGATAGGAAAGGTTTAGACTCGGGGTAGGTGTTTAGGGTGAAGGCTCGGGCAATATGCAAATTAGAATCTTCCGAGTTTACTTAAAACGATGTCTTTTATTAATATCTATTTGGTTGGAAAAGTGGGTTTGCCCTTCTTTTTCGTAACTACACTAGATCTGGATCGGTGGGTTCCGTCACTACGTCTATAAGCCCCTCGTATTCCACTGTATTTCGACCTCCCGGGGTGGACGGCCCGGGCGAGGTCTATAGGGCACGCGGATCCCACCGGCCAGAGAGTAAAGAACGCTCTAACGGGTCTAGCGGGTCATAGGAACTTTCAACGCACGAGCGATGCGGATTATAGTCAAGGCAATACCGGGAAAGTCTCGTCTTTACGCCTTGATAGGATTTTGGCGAAATTTCGCTTGAGCGAATGACGTTTTGACTTTCGGTAATGTCCGAGGAAGATAATAGGCATGGGTCGGGCGGCAAAAGCCGGATGACACGGTGTCACATTGAACTTCGTTGCATACGCGGGCGTGAGTTAGAATCGAAGTCAATGCGGGTCAAGATCTTGCCAAGTTTTCCTTGTCGGAATTTTAGCGAGCTTCGCTTGAGCGAAAGATCTTTTGATTTGTTGGCAAAGACTCGGTCTTGACTCTTACGCATTTCCGTGCGAGGTCAAGGTCAATAGTCGATGTCGGAGTTGAGATCTCGCCAATTTTTCCTTGTTGGAATTTTGGCGGAGTTCTTCTTCCGTTATGAACTAAGGCTTGACCTTTACGAGGGTATGCAAGCTGGGCTATATGACACGGACTAGACCAAAAACCAACCAAAAGTCACGGTTTTGAAACGTGTGACACGGAGTGTGCATTGGTCGGCCAATTTGGGCTGCCATGGGGAGGTTGGGATGATTCCGTGCGCGCCGGGAGCATCGTAAAGGCTGTCCGTGGCTGCAGTGGAACCACCCTCGGGTTTGAAGGACGTGCGTGCAAAGTGTACGGGATATATCGGGTGCGCGTAGTGTGCGGTCTCCTAAAAATGTTCCTTTTGAGTTAAAACAGAGATTTTCGAAATGTGTTTTAAAGGAATGATTTTCGGGACGGGGAGAATGCAACACATAAGCACGTAAATTTTACAGGAGCCCTAGTCGGTCATGGAGCTGAGTAGCCCCAAGGCTGCTAGGAGGCGCGGATTAGCCATGATTTTCTGGTGGAATTGCCTTTGAGGTCGCCGGTCGAGAATCCGATGAGGATTGAGCCGTACGGCTGCATGGATCAATTTTCCGAGTTCCACTCCTTTTGCTATTTTTCGGGTTGTTTCCCGTTCAAAGTATGCACAGATTCCAAGATGCAAATGATGCAATGCATGGTAAAGAAGGCAAGCATGATTAATGAAATCGGCGACGGGAGTCTAACCCGCTCGAGGGAAAAGCTTTCTTTTATTTTTTTCAAAATTTTTTTCGAAAAGGGATACTTGTACGTGGATTGTTAAACCACCGGTTATCCCAACTCCCACGTCGGGGAGTGTACGGGAAGGGTAAGTGGTTTCCACCTATATACCGAGTATCGATTTTTTTTTATTTTTTTTTTTGAAAATAAAAGCTTTTCTCCTTTGGAATGTTCCCAGTGAGTCGCCGTGAATGTGTGCCCAAATTTTGTTTTTGTTGGATTCACGCGAGTTTGAAGACATCCGGTTTAATTTGAAAAACGGAGTCGCCACGCCATTTTGATTACCTCTAAACTTTGAAAAAAGGTTTTATGGGTTCGAAGGTTAAGTTACCCCTTGGGAAGAACGTTTGGCGTTCACCCAAGGTGCCTTGCCGGAGCAAGTCTCCCATGATTTCATTAATCGTGCTTGCTTGCGTGCTTTCTTGTGTGCATGTGTTTGAAAAAAAGGAGGGAATGTCCCAAGTCGTCTTCCGAACGTACAAACCATTTGTTGGTTGTCGCTCGGGATTTCTTGGAATTTATGTATTCGGGATTATGATCCCGTCCTCATCTTGTGACTTGTGATCATCGCATTTTAACCTCGGGACCCTCGGGACTTGCGTGATCGAGAGAATGACTCTCTTTATGGTCAAAGATGAGGTTCTTTAGAAAAGGAAGGTCCTTAGCCCATCAATCCTACGCTTTAAGACGGTCGAGCTTGTATAGATGCTTCATACTCTTTCTTAAGCGATAATTGGAGATATAGGGTTCAAGGTGTCCCTTTCTAAAGAGATTATGAAACCTTTATGGAAGGAACGATGTAAAGATAGGATCTTTTACACCGGTCCGTTCCTAGATTGCTAATGGGGGAATGGGAGAAATGTATGTAAAAATGACACTTTAATGAAAAGATGACATTTTTGGGTTGCAAATGATGCACTTAGTTTAAAGAAATGATCTTTATTGCAAATGATGCATAAAGATTTAATTTTTATGAAAATGATGCATTTTTGTTGAAGAAATTGGCATTCATTATGCAAATGATGCATAAAGATTGCATTTTGAAAAGCATATGATGCTAGTTTGTGGTAAAGACATGGTCTTTAAAGCAAATGATGCTTGGAAAAGTGATTTTGGATGCAAATGATGCATTTTGATTGAAAAGATTTGATTTTTATATGCAAAGGATGCATGAAGATGACATTTTTATTTGAAAATGGGGGTTTTAGGTGCAAAGGATGCACCTTTATGGGAAAAGACTACATTTTTATGACAAATGATGTCTAATGCATGCAAAAGGGGAAGGGGGAATATGAAGATATGATCTTTAATCTACCAAGTCCCAAGCAATATAAAGGTAATGCAATGAGCAATTTATAAAGCAATTAGGATGCGAGGTTAGGGCGTGCGAGGTTACCAATGGCTTCCTTCTTCTTCGGGCGGAGCTAGGAGGAGAGGTTGGTCTTGGATCTTCAAGGAGGAGGGAGGGAGCTTCTTGGCCTTCTTCTTCACCTTCTTGGATCTTCAACAGCCTCTTGGGAGTATTTCTTCGTATTCGAAGATTTATCGAGGGATTTTCGAGGATTGCAACTCCGTTGACCAAATTGACTCGGAAGGATGTACCATTTATATGGGATGCTAAGTGTGAAGTCGGCTTTCTTGCGGGCGAAGAAGAGATTGACTTCAGCTCCTATTCTTACACTTCCAGATGGTTGTGAGAACTTTGTTATATTCAGTGATGCTTCTAAAGAGGGATTGGGTTGTGTCCTTATGCAAAATGGGAAGGTAATTGCGTATGCTTCGAGGAAGTTATCACTAGCGGAGTAGAATTATCCTACCCACGATATGGAGTTGGCTGCTATTGTTTTTGCATTACATAAGTGGAAACATTACTTGTATGGGGCAAAATTTGAGATATTTACAGATCATAAGAGCCTGAAATACTTGTTTACTCAGAAGGAACTGAACAACAAACATAGGCATTGGTTGGAGCTTCTGAAGGATTTTGATTGTGTCATTTCTTATCATCCCGAGAAAGCTAACGTGGTGGCTGATATTATTAGCCGTAAGGCTCATTTATCGTCCTTGGTGTCTCGAGAATTGAGAGGTGATATGTTGTTTGCTAATGTTAGAGTTGTTCCTACTTTATATGGAGATCTTATGGAAGCTCAGTTGAATGACAATGAGTTGAAGAAAATTAGGGAGAAATTGCAAGATGGAAAATCTGGGGAGTTTTCATTGAACAAGGATGGAATTCTAACCTTCAAAGGCAGGATTTGCATACCTTCTTCCCCAGAGATCAAAAGGCAGGTATTAGAGGATGGCCATAAGTCCCGATTTGCTATTCATCCAGGAAGCACCAAAATGTATCAGGATCTGAAGAGGGGTTACTGGTGGAATGGCATGAAAAAGGAGATTGCAGAATTTGTATCAAAGTGTTTGACTTGCCAACAGATCAAAGCTGAACATCAGAGACAAGCAGGGTTGCTTCAACCATTGGATATTCTGGAATGGAAGTGGGAGGGCATTTCTATGGATTTTGTGACAGGATTGCCTCCTACTCCGAGGAAGATGGATGCTATATGGGTGATTGTGGATAGATTGACCAAATCAGATCATTTTCTACCAGTTTCAACCAAGTATTCATTGGAGAGATTGGCCCAGTTGTATATCCGTGAGATTGTGAGATTGCATGGGGTACCTGTCAATATTGTTTCTGATAGGGATCCGAGATTTACCTCGCGGTTTTGGAGGGCTTTGCATGAAGCCTTGGGATCCAAGTTGAGTTTTAGCACTGCATTTCATCCTCAGACTGATGGACAGACAGAGAGGACCATTCAGATTCTCGAGGACATGCTACGGGCTTGTGTGATGGACTTCCAGTTATCTTGGGAAGACCATTTGCCTTTAGTGGAATTTGCCTATAACAATAGCTACCACTCCAGCATTGAGATGGAACCATATGAGGCATTGTATGGGAGGAAATGTAGGTCCCCAATGTGTTGGGACGAGGTTTGTGAGGCTAGACTTTGGGGTCCAGACTTGGTTAGAGACTCAACTGAGAAGATCAAAGTGATCCGTGACAGATTGAGGACAGCCCAGAGTCGTCAGAAGAGCTATGCCGACACGAGAAGAAGGGAGTTATCCTTTCAGGTTGGGGATTTGGTATTCTTGAAGATCTCACCAAGAACGGGGATCAAAAGGTTTGGCAACAAAGGGAAGTTGACTCCTAGATTTATTGGTCCATTTGGATTTTAAAGAAGGTAGGTGAGTTAGCCTATCGTTTGGTCCTACCTACCTCCCTCTCTTTCTTCTCTTCATGATGTATTTCATGTGTCCATGTTGAGGAAGTACTGCTATGATTCCTCTCATGTGTTGAGTTCTCCTCCTGAGGATGTCCAGGCGAATATGACCTATGTGGAGGTACCATTGCGGATTCTGGAGAGGCAGGTCCGGGAATTGCGTACCAAGAGTATTCCCGTGGTGAAAGTTCTTTGGAAGAATCACACCATTGAGGAAGCTACTTGGGAATTGGAATCTGAGATGAGGCAGAAGTATCCTGAGTTGTTTGATCATTCAGGTAAGTGAAGTCCAAATTCGGGACGAATTTTATTTAAGGGGGAGTGAGTGTCACGACCCTAAACCTAGGCACATTTTGGTTACACGTGAAGCACGTGGGGTTGGGTTTGCATTGCATTTCATCCTTTGCTTGTTGGCATTTGAAATGATTACGTGTTCATTTTGACATTTTGGATGAACTATGTGAAGTTAGATGTTATTAAAGTGATTTTGATCATATAATGTCTAAATAAAAGAAATGGGAGTTTTGTGTAGTAAAGTGATAACACTTGAAATTTTGAATTAAAAGTGTTATGAAAGTGTTGAGGAGCTTGAGTGTAACTTTAACCTTGAGGTAGTTGTTTGTTGATTTTCAAACTTGGAGGAGCTTGTGTGAAAAATGCTTTATATAAATCTCTTTAGGCTTCTTCAAGAAGCCTTATTACATCCTCAGTATTCTCAAGGTTTCTACGTTCCAAAGAAAGCCTTAAACCCTAGCTTAACTTCCTAAAATCCCAGAAATTCACCCCTTGATCTGTTGTTATTTCCAACTTCGAATTATTGCTAAGGGAGTTGAATAGAGCAAAAAGAGCCGATCATAGCTTCCTTTTATTTTGATAACTTGTAGTAAGTTGTTATGATTCTTTATTTAATTGTTCATGCCTTGTGTAAAGATGATATTATAAGTATCTTATGTGTTTTTGATGATTTGTGACAAGTTTGTGGCTTGTAAAATGATGAACTATGGGCTGCAAATGAGTAGAGTTAAAGGTGGTAACTTATGGGTTGATAATTAATCAAGGAAGGTTTGGTAATTAGCAAGTTGTTGTATACATGTTATAGAGGTGTTATGGGAGTATATTATAGTCTATAGCCTGTTTATATACTGTTGTGGAATGACCTTATAGTTGCTGAAATGGAGAAGTTGAGTTGTTGTTTGTTACTGCTGATGTTGCAGCTGCAAATGCAGTTTCTGGGCTTGGGCACGACTCGTGCCCTGAAGCACGAGTCGTGACCTTGCTTGAGCAAGTCGTGCGACACTTCTTGCCTGATGGGGACAAGTCGTGACCAACCAGGGATGACAGTTTCTGGTGGGGGTGTAATAGGGCACGAGTCGTGCCCTACCCTGCAGTCCTTGAACAGTTTTTGAAGCCTTGAACACCTAGTCTAACCAACATAGAATGGTACACTCTTTAAATACACTTCTAGTACAACTTTAGTACTACATTATGGAACTTTAAATAGTTCAAATGGATAATGGTAAAGGCTTTAAATATTGTCTCAAAAAGGGTTGAGAGCAATTATGAAACTTGAACCAAAGTTTGTAAAACTTGGTATTTGAATTTGGAACCTTAAGAGAAGGTGTTTAATGTTATGATATGAATGCGTAGGGATACTTATATGATATTGTACCCTTACGTGGTGACCTGTACAGGGTTATTTGTTCTTATAGTGCATAAAATGTATAATGCACTCCTTCATTGGGTTGGACAGGAGTGGTAATACCATGTTACTGGATTATATATGGTGTAAGGACTATGTAGGACTTATGTGATACCTTGTGCCATAAGTGTTTACATGTTCATAGTTGGTTGTACACATAGTGTTTAAATACGTGTTGCACTGTTTCAATTGTTGAGCATGAGTAGTCATACCATGTCATTAGATTGTTGTTATTCAATAGTGTTGAAATATATGTGCACTATTGTGATTGGTTTAACATGAGTTGCAGTACCATGTTATATATATGTGTGTTGATGTCCCATGGGGTGGACTCATTTTCAAGTATCTGTTATGTGCTTGAGTATGGTTGTATCAGCTGATTCTCGGGGGTATATGGAATACTATCACTTATGAGAAGATATTTCATAAGGTGTTTATATTTCCTTATACCTGTCTGTTCCCCCTTCTGTGGCCACAGTTTGGGGGTGTACAGCTTCTATGGATATGTGCAGTCAGTTCATATGATAGCTGCTATCTTATATGGGTTTCCGATAGAGATCGTATAAGATGTGAATATGCACTAGCAGTTCACAAATGAGCGGAGTATTACTCCCACCATTATATTGTGTATAATTCAGATGGGAAAGGTAAAGAGAAGGTAATGGAATGTGTTTACTGCTTTACCAATGTGATATTGAGCAACTTGATTATGTGTTGCATATTGTATGGCATATTGTTGCATACATAATAACTTGCTGAGATTAATTCTCACCCCTTCTCCCTTTACTGTTTTTAGATCCCGCTGAGACAGGAGGACCGGACCGGTGAGGCCGGAGAGGAGTTCGGGCATCTTTTCGGTTGTCAGGGTATGTGTTGATTTGGGGAGTTGGGAATGTCATGGTTGTTATTCTTTTGGGAAATGTTTTGTATATAAAACTTTCATAAACATGCTTCAGTTGTGTTGTAATTAAACTTGGGATTGGTTTATTTTATGATTGTTTTTTGTAAGCCTTTCCAGTTGTATGGTTTGTAAAAACAGGTGGTGTTTGTTAAAGCAGGTTTATATATCGTCTCCGTGTAAAGAGGTTATTTTGAAATTGTTTTTAAAACGGGTTGTTTACTTTTCAAGTTAAGTAAAGAAAAGTTTTTTTTGAAAAGGATATATTTTGAGACTCTCCATTCTAGGACACGAGTTTATAGGTTTCGGGAGTTGGGAGGAGCCCACAGTATGTCTACCACTTGATACTCCACACTCATCATGCAGTGGGACCCAAATCCCATGAGTAAATCACTATTCCCAACAATGTGCATGACTTAAAATCATAAGCTTTAATTGTCTGGGGAAAGGCCAAAGCTCGAAGGTCTTGACTCCCAGAACATCTATCATCTTTGCAGGGAGATTGTTGAGTGCCAAACCTTTATCCACCAGGACTCTCGACACATGCTTACATGTCATTTAAAATCGTGATGCATATTAGCTCGTTGTGATTCCCTTCGAATTTGGGAAAGTTAGGCTCGGTGAAAGTCATAACCTTGCCAAAATGGATATTCCCTATAATATGTGTCAAGTCTTCGGGAATGTCAATGGAAATCGAAGTATTGTTAGATTCTTGTAGAGTATTTGCAGATAATGTCAGGAGGAACAAAGCAAGCCCCATAATAAGACATTGTCTTGAGTCTTCTTTAGCTGAGTAAGGAGCATATCCCTTTTCTCTTCTTCGGGACTAGCCATAGAGGGATCGTTTGCTTGAAACCTTGGATCCTTGTGATTGGATTGATAGGCTCAAATGGATATCATGAGAAGATTGACCTTATGATTTTATTTAGTGATTGAGTTCTTTCCTGATGGGGATTTGTAATCGGAGTTGGTTTTCTTGCTCTCTTCTAACTCTTTTAAGCCCTCAATAACAATATCCTAAGACAACATATAACAAGAAAGGGAAATGTTTTCATCAGCAACAGACTCATTCTCAGCTTCAGTGAGCTTTACAGACTCAATAACTAACTTCTTTTCACCTATTGGACCATTTGTTTCATAAACATGGTCGAAAGGATTAGTCAGGACCTGATTTAGACTCATAACATTGACATCATTCTCGGGGAGAGGGTTCTTGATAGTGTTGGGGAGTTCGCTTCTCTATCTCCTTGAGATCATTCAGATCCTAGATAATGTGCTTTAGAACATAGTAGTCGTTGGTAGCATGTCCAATGCACCGATGGTACTCATAGAACTTATTGTGGTCGACATTAGGGTTGATAGTGGGTTTGCATCCCAAGAATGGCTTGAGAGCCCCATTTTTTAAAACCACTTGGTAAACCTCGTCAAAGGGAGAACCTAGATCATCAAACTTGCGGTCCTTTTCCCACATGATCCTTGGCTGGGATGCCTGATCGGCAGCAACCAAGTCACGCGAGAGAGCATTCTGCTATTTGTGCAGGGAACTGGATTGCACATCATTTACTTGGGCTCCTCTGGAAAAGACTCATGTTTCCTTTCCTCTTCCAGCCCCAGCAGGATCCCTGTAGTAGTAGTTTCTTGCGATTGTCTCCTTAAAACCCTGAGCATTCAATCATTCTTCAATACTAGTTCAATACTAGTGCCAGTGTTAACCATTTCCCTTAAGCTTGGGTAATATTCATCTCCCATTCCCTGTTGGAAATATGACCTTAGGCAAGTTAGGAAGATTTCTCGGCTCCTCTTCATCCAAAGGTTCCATGATTTCAGACATTTTTCAGTTCCACCTTTTAGCGAACTTAGCAATCAACTCATTCTCCCTTTTCTTAGTGATTTGGAGATCATTCTTGTTGGTGACGTACTGGACATTGACTTTGTACTTGGTCATGAAAGCCTTGACAATCGTTCTAGTTACATTTATGTTTATCAGGAAGTGTCATGAACCATTTCAAGGCATGGTCTTTTAGAGTCCAGTGGAATATATCAGTCATGTGCTCCTAAGTGTTGTTGTGGGCACGCATTGCGAGGGTGAAGCTATTCAAAAGTGTCTTGAGACACCTTCGGTCGTTCGTACTTCTCCATGTCTGGCATTTGAACTTTATGGGTTACACTGAGACACGCTGTGAGTTAAGGGTGAAACTGGTAGCATCGACCTTGTCCAACTTACCTAAGCGTTAATTGATGTTACCGATGATCTTGAGAATAAGAGCCTCAAGAGAAGATTCCTCAACATGGAGATTGTTTGCTCGATTTTAGCAGTGATAGGTATGACACAGTAAGTAGTTCTAGAATATTATTCACGTACTGAGGGAGTTGAGCATTTGACCCTGGCCGCTAGGTGGCCCGATCACTTAGATGTAGGTGGTAGTTGAAAGCGATGGATGCACATCGATCTAGTCCTTAGAAGGTAGTGCGGCAATAGGGAGACCGTCTAGCCCCAGATGGGCGAGGTTATCATGAATGTCCTGCAACTCAGCAAAGTTGGGCAAATACATAGTAGGCTGGGGAGCAAGAGCTATGTTGTTGACTCCTTGAATATGTATTGCATCGACCCTAGCAATGGCCTATCTGATTTCCATAAAGTTAATCTTATTTGTGATTATCTTCGGTTGGTAAGCCCCAACGGAGTGAGTGAGGGTTGGGTGTGGCATTATTATAAAGGATGAAACCTTCATGAGACCTGATGTCACTGGTCGAGATGAACACCCTTCGGCTCTAGTTGGAGCCTTTCCAGTTTTTGGGATTGTGGAGAATTTCTGCAAATTTTAATAATTAAGGAGTATGAAAATTTTTGTTATCTACTTTTTAAACCCTTAGTGTCCAAGTGTATTATAAATGATAAAAAAATGGAAAAATGTTTAGAAACAAAATTTTTAGAAAAAATATACTTCATTTAGTGGTAAATTTATTTTGAGACCAAAATAGTACAGACAAAGACATGTTTCTCAGCCATACAGCTGATATATGATTTGCGTATACGGTATCACTCTAAATTATACTCCCTCCGTCCCGCTAATATTAGCACACTTTCCTTTTTGGGCGTCCCGCTAATATCCGCACACTCCCAAAAAGGAAACTTTATATTAATAAAATATTCACTCAACCCCACTCATTCTCTCTCCTACATTATTTTAATACTCACAACACCATTATAATTTATTACACCCTCCACTCATTCTCTCTCCACTCATTCTTTTACACTCACAACATTTTATTAAAATATCATACTCCTTAATTCCCGCGCAAACAGTGTTTGTGATAATACTAATGGGACGGAGGGAGTATATTCAAAGTTTATAAATGTTTCCAGTTTTGCACATGGCATCATAGTCCGATCCAACGTTCTCCTGGTTCTGGTAGAACAATTGTTATATTTAATTTAAATATTTGCTAAGAAATCGCTTGCCATTAACATCTCATCTAAATCCAATCCGTATTCTCAAAGATCACAGTTTTCTCTCTCCCGACCAACTCTCTCTCTCTCTTCCTTTAGGATTCTCGAAATACTACTGTAATTTTTTTCAGCAGAGTGAGAAATTCCAAAATCTTTCTGGGTCTTAAACAGTCGCTTAAATCAAGTAGTACCCAGTTGTTAAAGTTTCAATTTTGTTAAAATTTTATCTCTCTTAACGTTTGGATATCCCATTTCTTCTCCCAATGATGGGAGCCTGTGATTCTCTCCGCGGTGAGAGCCTTGGTGTTTTTTCTTCTTGATCTATTGTTCTTTTTGTGGTGATTTGTTTTCAGATTTCTATGGATTCCCGTTTTGCCAATCTTTCATTATCACCAGATAAGGAAGCGGAAATTTTGGTAAATCCAATCGTTGAATCTACGGATGTGGAGGCCTGGGATCTATGTTTAGTTGGGAGATTTCTCACTGATTTGCCAATCAATTTAACCTTATAAGGAGTCGCCTTGCTAGTATATGAAAACCTCGCCATGGTGTTTTCATGGAGGATTTAGGAGATGGTCGCTTCCTTTTCCAATTCTTCCTTGCTTTGGATCTTCAGCGAGTTGTTAGTAATAGACCTTGGGCATTTGGTAATTTCCCACTATTACTCTGATGTATTTAGACTGGAGAAAATCCTCTTCGTGTTCCTTTGGATTCGATGCCTTTTATGAGAATTCATGTGGCACTGAATGTCTCCCTTCATTTGAAACGATTTAAGAAAATTCGGAAGAATGATGGTGAGTCGTTCATTGTGCATTTCAAGTATGAATGTCTCAATTACTTCGGTTACTTGTGTGGGGTGATAGGACATACTGAAGGTTTTTGTGAGCGCTTGTTTGATGTCGGTGGGGTTTCTCTACAGAGGGTTTGGGGACCTTGGTTAAAAGCTCCAGACAAACACAAGTTGACATTTGGTGGAGAACGCTGGATTCATGAGTCTGGTAATTCACGGCAGAATCCTGGTGGAGATGGTGGCGATGCTCTAATGCAGGAGGCACGTGTAGGGCAGCTGGAGGTAGTTACAAATCATGTGCAGTCGATTGTGGAAATTAGGGTGGAACAAGGTCCAGTATTGGGGGAGCGATTAATGTCTATTCCTGGATATTCAGTAACTATCAACCCAATAAATGAGGAGATGGACATGGGGGAAGATTCGGGTAGAAATTTACTAACATTAATGGAGGATCGGAAGAGGCGTCTTGATATGGGAGGGTCCGGCTCTTCTAAGGTTTCTCCTGATGCTTTAAAGAAGAGAATTGTTATTCACCCTCTCGCAAGTTTACTTAATACTCCCACATTACTATTTATAAAAAAATACCATTAATTGAAATGACTTTATTACCCTCATTATTATGTAGTACACCCGCAGTTGAATTTGTTTGATATTACTTACTTTCTATTAAACGCACCCGCAAAATTTATTAAATTTCACCCCACTGCAAACCTAAAAACTTACCATTCTTTAAACGGCTCCTAATATTTCATAGTCTTCTTCTCTTCTCTTCTACACTTCTACAGTACGGTGGTAAAAAAAAACAACAAAAATCTCCCTCGTTCCTTTTACAAAATTCTCTATTTTACTGTATTGTTAAAGTTCAATTATGGATGGAACAACCCAAGATGATGATCAAGGCTTAAATGTAAGTATTTTGACACTACTACATACTCCCTCTGTCCTGCTACAAACCGCACACTTTCTATTTTGGGCGTTCCATTACAAACCGCACACTTCCTAAAATGGCAAAAAATCTTTACTATTCTCTCCACTCATTCTCTCTCCTACATTATTTTGATACTCACAACACCATTATAATTTACTATTCCCTCCACTCATTCTCTCTCCTATTTTACTTTTACACTCACAACATTTATATCATTATTTTTTTTCTTAATCCCCGCGCAAACAGTAACAGTGCGGTTACTAGCGGGACGGAGGGAGTATTGTTTTTGATTTGTTTTTTTTTTTAAATATGGTTCGGCCAGTAGTTGCCGAACTTATTTGAATTGTTCGGTTGCTATTGGCCGAACAATCTTCCAATGTCCGATCAGTACCTGCCGTGCAATGTAACGATGTTCAGACAGTGATGGCCGAACAATTGAACAATGTTCAGACAGCTTTGGCTGAACAATTGAACAATGTTCAGAAAGCTTTGACCGAACAATTGAACAATGTTCAAAAAGTGTTGGCCGAACATTTGAACAATGTTCAGACAGTGTTGGCCGAACATTTTAAACTTTATTAAATATACATTTTGAAATTGTTCAACCAGATGTGGTACCTTTTGAAATTGTTCTCCCACTCTTTTTCGAATAGTACACATGCTAGGTAACTTTTTATTTTAAAATCTATTTGCAGTATACAAACGTATATTCAGACGATCATGAAATTGTTGAATTTGAAGATGCGATTCCAGACTTCACGCATGTGTTCATAATGCCACTGTACTTTATTTCTCGGGAAAATTATGTAAATGGGTGCGTGCTAAAGGAATGGAGAATGGTTTTGTTATTGTGTGTTGGGTATGCATGTTTTAACCCTCCTATTTTGTATTAGATTTGATTGATACCATAACCTCCTATTTATTTTAAGGACTTTAGGACCCTATGTAATGAAGCTTAGACTTCAATTTTTTAACTAAGTCCATTTCATAGAATAGGTTAAATTTAGGCTTGAAGACTGGCTCAAGAATCATTGGATTTTAGGATTGCGGTTTCAAAGGTTCTGACGCCTTTTCGAACCGCTTGGCGAGAACCGCCTTTTGCCTTGAGATTCCTCTCATACGAAACCGCTTGATCAATCAAGTGCAAACCGCACTTTTGGAAATCCTCTTACGGTGGAACCGCCTTTTGTCAAACCGCTTGCCCCAGGAACCGCCCCAATGATTGACTTCTTGAAGTGTTCCTTTTATCCCTTGGAATCCACGTCGGCAATATTAAATGTCAACCACCATATCTTGTCACGTGACCCGATGTCGGAGCGGATCTGCAAAGATCTCATAAAGGTGACAGATGTCCTAACCACCTTAATTGCGGGCGAGGTCGATCGGCTTTGCGCACCAACAGCTCTAAAGGACAAAAGTGGATATCGGTGGACCAATGGAAAAGCATCAAAATCTTGTCCTTGAGCTCTTTGTGTCCAGCGGCTATATTTGAGATGCTTGGGTATAAATACCCCAATCTTCACCATTTGAAGATTGCTTGAAAATATTGAGAAATTCTTTGTGATCATCGGAAGTTGAAGCTACGCGAGAAATTCTTAGTCTTTTGAATCTTCATCTTCATACTTCAAGAAATATTCCCCGGCCAAGAAATCGAAGCCTTAACACATTCAAGAATCATTGAGCTCTACATCTCACGAGATTTAAAGAGCCTTGATCTTGTTTCTCGCCTGTAGCGCCTCTCTTGTCTAAACACATGGTTTATTCATTTGAGATACTGGCTGGTTATAGTTTTGGATTTGTTCTTCATAGTAAAGATTTTATTGTACTTTGTAATCTCTCAAATACTTAATATAAAATCTCTCTTAGAAATCCAAGACTAACCATCTTGGTAGTGGACGTAGATCGTTTATCGATTGAACCACTCCAAATATTGTGTTCTTACTTTACGCATTTTATTTCTTGTGCTTACTAATTATCTACCTTTCTCTCTGTTTGATCTTATATAGTTATCCTTTATTGTGAAATTGTGTTTGGAGTTAACATAGTCAAACTACACTTTCGGTTTACAAGCCCTCGAGAAAATTGCACTAAAACCGCCTTGCAAAACCGCCTTCTCAAAACCGCATTTTATTAAGTATATTCCATTTGTGCATTTTACAACTCTACTTGCGAGTTTCTAATACACGCAAGAGGTTTTGTAAGCTTAGAGGTTTAGTTTTAAATTGAGGGCGAAAAATTTTAAACGACTATTCGCCCCCTCTGTTGTATTTTCACCCTTGTTGCCACCTTTGGGACCAACGGCGAAGTGGTATCGAGCTAACACATTTTTAAAACCACTTTGTTTTCAAGCTTAACGACTTGTGTGCCGATTCGATATGGCAAATACAAAGACAATGACTACGGTAACTATTCACACATTCCAATGTTGGACGAAGACCACTTTGACATGCGGAAGTGCCGAATGCTTATTCATTTGGAAACCGTAGATGAAATCTTTGGTGGAGTGCGTGATCAATGGCCCTCTAATTCCAATGAAGGCTAACAACGATGCAACCACCAATGCTTTGAAACTCCAGAGGTCAAAAAGCCAAAAGATGAGTGGTCGGATGAAGAGAAGAGAATAGTTGCCTTGGGACAATAGGCGAGGTTCATCATTCTGCGGAACCCTCCCCGTATCAACTCTACGAGAAAGTGATGTACCTCAAAACCACAAAGCGAGATGTGGGATGCCATAGAGAGCTACCTCGAAGGTGATGAAGAGTGCAAGGAAAACAAATTATACACTGTTGAAAGATCCTACAACAACTTCAACGGAAAACCCAACGAAACCTTGCGTCGAACCTACGATCGCTATGTTGAGATAGTTAATGCTTGTAGATCTCTTGGTAAAACTTTAACCGATAAGGAAATCAATATGACTTTCCTATACGCTTTAGGTTCTAGATGGGTAAATAAGGCTACCTCTCTAGAAGACTCCAAAGTATTGGGTACTTGGTCATTAAGTAACTTGTATGCCAATCTTAGAGTCTATGAACTTAAATTAAATCATATTGAAGAGATAGAAGGAAAAACCAAATCGCTTTCTATGTACGTAGTGGAACATGAAGAGAAACCATCCACATCCAATCAAACTACTGATCCTTCAATATCAACCTCATCACTCATCGAGATGGATGATGATGATTTTGCCATGTTTGTGAAAAGATTCCAAAAATTTAGAAAATCCTCAAAACCTTTCACAAAATCATTTTCAAAAGGCAAACCTCCTGCAACATTTTCTAGAGCTGAGATACAAAGAAGAAGAGTGACTTGGTATGCTACAAGCTGTAGGAAACACTGGCCACTTTGCATCTGAGTGTCCACGGCCTAAATATGAATATATGAAAAAGAAAACTTTTCCTTCGAAATTTTCTCATCGTAAGGGAATGGTTGCTTTGAGGAGGAAGAGAATTCCAAGGAATTAGCAACTTGGATTGAAAGCAGTTACGAGGATGGAAGTGACGGTGAAACCGAAGAGGTTAACCTGCAGCTTAATTGCGGCAGCTTCGATGACTCGGATTACGAATCATTTGAGTTGCATGATATGGAGGAAAAGGAGGTTTTTGCAAAACTTCCAAATTATAAATTGGATGATGATATTAAACTTACTCCTAGCGTTAAGATAGGAAATTGTTCGTATTCACGTCCCATTTTCTCATCTAAAAATGCTCCACCTTCAAAAGCTATTCCAAAGAAAATTCTGAAAAAGGTGGTGGAAGAGGTTTCTCCCATGGAACATGAAAAGATGTTCAAGGAAGCTGAATTGGTGATCCATCAATTCTCTAATCTTAAGAAAGCCTTAAGCTTAGCTCATGATGAACTCAATCTGTACAAGACGGAGAAAACTGTGATGAGGTCTGAAATTTCTAATCTTAAGGACCAAATCAAACAGATGACTCCTCTTGCTGATCAAAACCGCATCCTTGAAACTAAGGTTGCTGCACTTCAACTCAGGAATGATGACTTGGTAACCCAAATCGACGATCGCCAAAAGATTATTGATTCGTGGCTCAAGTCTCAATCCACCAAGGATAAAATCTTGGACTTCCAAGTTCCTCCTGGAACTAAGGATGGTCTAGGGTTTGGATGCGAGGAAGAGGAGAAGTGTGCATCCTCTAGTGAAAAGGATGAGGAATTTCGAGAACTAACTAAAGAAATTCCCGAGGAGAAGCATGCTAAGGGAAAGGGTAAAGCTAGACAAGTAAATTATGTCTACCACTAAAGGAAAGCAATATGGGAAGAATTACGTATTAAAACCTAAGAATTACGTGGAAGCACTGAAGAGGAAATGGCTTATGGAATTGGTAGAATCCACTGCTCCGACCACTTACGGTGGAAAAGGCGGTTCTGCTAACTCCGGAGTCGACCGCATTTCTTCCTCGACCGCTCCTCACTGCCTTCAAAATCAAGAATAACGTTCCCGGGAAATACATGATCAAACCAAAGCTGTTCCCTTTATATCATTTGGAATGTTAGCTGGAACCGCACCTCCCAAACCGCTTCCTTGTCCCAAACCGCATGCAACTCCTAAGAAGAGTAAGGAGTTAGTAAAACCTCATGAAGCTTGTAGCTATTATAAATGTTACGTGTGTGATGGTTTTAGGTCACAAGGCTGCAGAATGCCTTTTGCGGTTCACATCCCGATGCCGGGAAGAGTAAACCTCCTTACATCGAGCGGTGTGGGTCGTAAAGGGTTGCTAACTTCGGGACCCAAGGAATAAAGGGGGACCTCGTTCTTAATGTTTACATTTCGGGTCTCTGCTTCATGGCTGGTCACTCAAGGATAATGAATGGTATCTTGACGGTGGTTTGCTTTCAAGACATATGACTGGAGATAGATCATTGCTTGAAGATGTCGTTAAAGCAAGTGGTCCATCTGTAACCTTTGGTGACAACAACAAAGGCAAGACCATTAGATATGGTGTGATAAGGAGAGGAAACCTAACCATTGAGAAGGTTTCACTTGTTGATGGACTCAAGCACAACCTCCTTTCAATTTCTCAATTTTGCGACAAAGGAATGCTTTGCAACTTCAAGTCATCAAACTGCTTTATCAAAGATAGCATTTCCGGCGTCACCCTACTCACAGGGATTCGTAAGAGTAATATTTACATTATTGATCTAAATTCTGCATGTAGTATTACTAATCTCTGTTTTGTAGCTAAGAACGTGAGCGAAAATAGTTGGCTATGGCACAAGAGGTTGAGCCACTTGAACTTCAAGTATCTTGCAAAAATTGGTAGGGAAAACCTCGTTCGTGGTTTACCTAAAGTGGCTGACCACCATCCAGAGAAATGCGGTGCATGCCGGCTTGGTAGCGATCCGCGTCGTCTTTCACCGGCAAAACCGCTCCATCAACTTCAAGATGCTTACAAGCTGCTTCACATTGATTTGTTTGGACACTGTAACCACTTTGCCCGACATTGGAGGAAATAGATATACCTTAGTGGTGGTGGATGATTACTCAAGATATACGTGGGTTGAGATGATGATTTCCAAAGATGATTGTTATGAGATTCTCACCGCACTTTTAGACGACTCCAAACTCAAAAAGAAGATGACATCGTTAGTGTTCGATCGAGATAATGAAACGAGAATTTAAGAACAACGGTGTTGCTCGGTATTGTGATGACCGTAGGATTGATCACAATTTTTCCAGTGGTGTTCCACAACAAAATGGGGTTGTGGAAAGGAAGAATAGGACGTTGATTGAAATTTGGAAAGACAATGATATACGAAGCGAAGCTACCTCGGTATTTTTGGTGAAGCAATCAATACCGCATGCTTCACTCAAAACCGCTCCCTCATCAACAAAACCTATAACAAGACTCCCTATGAGCTTTGGCGAGGAAGAACCCCCAACATTGCATTCTTCAAGATCTTTGGCTGCAAATGTTTTGTCCTCTACAACGGAAGAGAAAATAGAGGTAAATTCGGAGCCAAGGCCGATGAAGGTATTTTTGTTGGGTATGCTAAACATTCTAAAGCTTTTCGTGTTTTCAATAAAACTAGTTTAAAAATAGTAGAGTCTGTCCATGTTACTTTTGATGAGCATTCTCTCCTTGAGCCACATTTGGCTCCAAATGTTGCTTGATGATTTTGTTGAGCATAATGAACCGGGTGAACCATCTCAAACCGCACTTTGAACCTCAACCGCAAAATCCGGCACCCTCAGCTGAAATTTCCCAAAACCGCAATTTTGAAACCGCACTTTGAAGATCCCTCTCCGGATGCAACGCAAGGAAGATGAAGTTAGGAATTCCCTATCCGGCTTATAGAACCTCTTCGTCAACTTACATTCCATGACTTATTTGAAGGATCTAACGATGTTCCAATTGAAGATCTTGACAAACCTCGATCCAACCGGACTTACCCCGGAGGTTCGTGAAGTCGGCGGTCACCCTCACAAATGTGATTGGTGATGTTTTCCGGTGTTCAAACAAGGAGATCGAATTATGACGAGCATACTTCTCTTTTATCTCAAGTTGAACCCAAGAAGATTGATGAAGCACTCCAAGATTCCGGTTGGGTTGTTGCTATGCAAGAAGAACTCAACCGAGTTTGAAAGATGCAAGGTCTGGACTTTGGTGCCTAGACCTCGGGATCAAGGAGTGATAGGAACTAAGTGGGTATTTAGGAATAAGATGGATGAGAATGGAAGCATCACTAGGAATAAAGCAAGGTTGGTTGCACAAGGATATAGGCAAGAAGAAGGAATTGATTATGACGAAACCTTTGCTCCAGTTGCAAGATTGGAAGCTATCAGAATCTTCTTAGCCTACGCCTATTTCAAGCATTTCAAGTTATATCAAATGGACGTAAAGAGTGCATTCCTCAACGGCGAACTGCAAGAGGCAGGTGTATGTTGCCCAACCACTGGATTTGAAGACTCCAAATTTCCCAATCATGTCTACAAACTCCGAGAAAGCTTTGTATGGACTTAAGCAAGCTCCGAGGGCATGGTATGAGACTCTTTCTAAATTTTTACTAGAAAAAGGATTTAAACGTGGTAAAATTGATACAACTCTTTTTATTGCCAAATATAATGAGCATACTTTACTTGTTCAAATTTATGTCGATGATATTATTTTTAGTTCTACTAATGAGTTACTTTGTAAGCGTTTCGAGAAGCTAATGAAAAGCAAGTTTGAGATGAGCATGATGGGAGAATTAACATTCTTCCTCGGGCTTCAAATCAAGCAATGCGAAGAAGGTATTTTCCTCGGCCAAGCCAAATACACCAAGGAGTTGATAAAGAAGTTTGGATTAGAAAATGCTAAAGCATATGATACTCCTATGGCCACCGGCAATAAGCTAGATAAAGATCTCAAAGGTAAGAAAGTTGATCAGACTTTATATCGAGGTATGATCGGCTCATTACTTTACTTAGCTGCTAGTAGGCCCGATATCATGTTTAGTGTACGTGTATGTGCTCGCTACCAAGCGAGATCCTAGAGAAGCACATCTAATTACGATCAAGCGTATAATCCGCTATTTATGCGGAACCACTAACCTTGGACTTTGGTATTCCAAAGATTCGAACTTCGATCTTGTAGGTTATTCAGATGCGGATTATGCAGCTTGTACTATTGACAGGAAAAGCACTAGTGGTACTTGTCATTTCCTCGGGAATAGACTAGTTGCTTGGGCCAGCAAGAAGCAAGCTTCGGTTTCGGTGTCAACCACGGAGGCTGAGTATATTGTCTTTGGTAGTTGTTCTTTGTCAAATCCTTTGGATGAAGCAGCAGTTGGTGGACTATGGAATCCATGAAGGAAATTGTCCTATCATGTGTGACAATACTTCCACAATTTCAGTCTCCAACAACCCTGTCATGCATTCCAAGACCAAGCATATAGATATCAAGTATCATTTCCTCAAAGACCATGTGGAGAAGAGGAATATCCATTTAGAGTATGTGGGGACAGACAACCAGATTGCTGATATCCTCACAAAAGCTCTTGACTCTAAGAGATTTTCTTTTCTCAGAGGAGAAATGGGTATGCTTGAACTTAAATAAATTTCATACTCTTTACTCCCTCCGTCCCACTATACTTGACACCCAAGGGGTGGGTTCAAAAACCAAGGAAAAAGAATAAAATAAAAAAAATGTGTGATGGAAAATGAAGAGAGAGAATGAGTGGGGTAAATAGTAGTGTTGGTTGAATAAATATGTGGTAGAAAATGAAGAGAGAGAATGAGTGGTGGAGTAGAGTGAATATAAAAATATAAAAACTTGATTATTTTTGGAAGGTTTCAAGTATAGTGGGACGGCCCAAAATGGAAAGAAGTGTCGAGTATAGTGGGACGGAGGGAGTATATGCTAACTTGTTTGCTGAGATTAGGTTGAAATTCCTTTGGAATCAAACCGCCTCTGTTGAAACCGCCCATTCCAAAACCATGGCAGTCCAACCGCTGCACATACAACCGCAAGTTCCAAACCGCTCATGCAGTCTGACCGCTTGGATCAAAACCGCGTTTCAACATGAAGTAATCTCTGTCTATTTTTATTGCTTATCTTTATTAAAAAAAAAAAAAAAAAAAAAAAAAAAAAAAAAAAAAAAAAAAAAAAAAAACTGTTCAAATTCTTTATTTATCTTTAATTTTTATTTTGACATAAGGGTATTTTTGCAAATATTTTCCCTCAAATATTTAAATTTTAGAGCATTTAATGCTAAGGGGACATGAGCATTTAAAGCCCTCATGTCAGCCGTCATAGAGAGATGTGCGGGGAGATGAAAGGGTGTAACAGTTGGTTTAATTCAATCATTCTTTCTGACCAACTGCCTCCACCCCTTCACCCTATATAAACCTTGTTTGGTGAAACAAAAACCTTTTCTGCCAAACTCTCTGCAACCGTACCCTTCTACCAACTCTCTCACTCTCTCTCTCTAAAACCCTTTACAAACTCCCATTTTCAAAACCTTTATCTGTCAATGGCTTCTACTTCAAAACCTTCAACTTCAAAACGTCAAAGAGCTTCCCATATTCCAAAGGGACCCAAGAAACCTATCTTGGAAATGGTAAACAACTTCTAAACCCTAATCTTTAATTTCTTCAAAATCTGCCATGGATGAACTAGCATAAACTGTTCATATTCCTCATTCATACTTTGGTTGATTTTGATCTCATTTCTTACTCATTTTAGCTGATAATTGTTGGGTTTTGATCGGTTTATGCATGGATTCTAAATATGTAATCTATTTCATGATCAATCCATGCTAAGAACACCTATTTTGTGATTTTCGGTTTATAAGTTTCGAACACCCACTTTTGATTTTTGATGATTATGAATGATTAAGGTAAAGGTTGTAATTTTAATGATATATTGTTAATCCCCTTCCCAATGTGATCATTTTGATATGTTATTTGTTGATTTTGGTTAAGTTTTGAAAATCTCTTGTTCTTGGTGTTCATGAATGTTCTTCGTGTTCTTCATGAAACCCATGAATTTTTCTTGAAAAATCACATATTTTGGATACCTTCAATCTGCATAGTGTTTTTCAACACTTAGAAAAATTTTCAACTTTTTTGATTTTAGGATTTTCTTTTGGTTTGAAACCGCTTGTATGCAACCGCTTATGTATCACTGTTTCAAACCGCTCCTCTAATTGAACCGCATGCTCTAAAAACCGCACTTTTCAAATTACTTTGAAACCGCATCTTTGTTTTATCTCTTTTCTTATTTTTGAGAATTTACTAAAGTATATAAATTTGGACACCATAAAATTCCTCTCTAAGCACCGCTTGCGGTGTGGGATAAAATTGGATTACAATGCCACGTACTTAAGTAATACTTGTTCTCAAAACTCCTCATTTTCTTTAGTATTCATAAATTACTTGTGGTTTGAAATCTTCATTTTCAAAACCGCACCTAGGCTAAACACTTTACAGTGCCCAGGCCGCTTGTAACTTATGAATACAAAAATGGATCTAACACTTGATAATTTCTCTGTAGGATCCTACTACTTTCCTTCCGAGGTTGGGAAGTAAATGAGGAAGAGCTCAAATACGATGCTCTAGGAAGGGAGTTCTTTGAGGAAGCTCGAGTATCGGCATCCTACCGCCATTTGTTCACAAGAAAGCGGGAATTTCATTGTGCCATCTATTGTGGACCGATTCTTCTCAACCGCAAAGAAGGATTCAGAATTCTTGATGAAGGCCAAAGAGTTTCTGCTGACCGCCATTTGTTATAGAAGGACGAAGCTCTCCATTGACTACATTGACATCGAGAAGGCTTTTCGCATTCAATGTTGTTGGAGCCCCTATAGAGGTTGATCAAGTCATTCGGGACAATCTTTGCTCTAGCAACCGCCAAAGTTGGTACCTTATCCAAGAAATACAACAAGATTGCTAGGAAGGATTTTGGTGAATGATGAGCCACATTGGTCATCTTGTTGGGAGGACGATGCAGTGGGAAGGCGGGAATCATAATAACTTCACTTCCCAACAATGGATATATAGTTACGCCATATTCATGGAGATCAAGCTGCACCGGCCAAGGATCCTGTTCTTGGAAATTATGAACAGTGTTGAGACCTACCAGGCCAAGGTCAAAGGTGAAGCTCGAAGGTGGAGACCATTCGGCGGGATCATAACCGCACTTTTGATGGACTATGAGCATGTTGATGATTTGGTCACTAAGAATCTGAGCTTGGTGGTGGATTGTTCCTTTGATTCTGCAGGATTGCTTGCTTGTCATACCTTCGGATATGCCAATGGAGATGCATTATACAAATCTTTGTATGATGCGAGATACCTACCCTAAGAAGGAACCATATGAGTTGAGAGATCCCTCAACCGCTCCAAAGGCTAAAGGAGCCAAGCGGTCAGGAAGCCCCAAACAAGAGGCGAACCGCTTCCCAAGAGGACCAAAACCGCTCCGGCATCCAAACCGCCTATTGCGATGATGGAGTGGTACAAGCAAAGGAACGAAGAAATCCAAGAAGCCTGAACACGAGAATTTTTCTTTGGTGGATGAAGATGATGAGGAAGAAGAAGAAGATCCAAGTATTCCTAACTTGGTGAAGCAAGCCAAGAAAGCCAAAGATGTTATGGGTGGACTTGCGTGGAAGAAGCGAGATGAAGTTGTTGGAAGAAGCGGTGCTAGTTTGGCCGGGAGCGAGGCACGAAATATCGGGCCAAGGGCAAAACTCCTAAAGCTGGAACCGCCTCACCCAATGAACCGCATCCAGAATCTCAACCGCCCCCAACCAATCAAACCGCTCCTACCCAATCACCAATCCAATCTCCTGTCCAATCACCTCATATATCCCCTTCCAAATCCCCATCGAAATCCAAATCAATAACTCCTTCCCCCAAGAAAACCGCACCAATTCAGGGGGAGAAACCCAAGAGAATGAAGATGGCTGCTAGAAAGAGAACTCCTAAGAAATTCAAACCTGTCCAACCATCACCCTCTCCCTCACCTCCTAAAAATTCCCCTATTCCATCTCCTCAAAATTCCTCTCCTCAGTCACCTCCTCAAGACTCTCCTTCACTTTCCAACAGACATTCCCTTTCCCCATTATCCTCTCAATTACCTTACAACTCACCCCAACACTCCCATTCCATAAATTCCCAACACTCTAACCCAACTCCTACCAGATCCCAAGCCTATCAACAAAGGCAGTCTATGCCCTGTGCTGGACATGCAACATCCAAATCCATCAGAGAAGATCCAACCCCAACCAATTCTCCAATTCAAAACCGCTCCCATTCCCCTACACCTAACCGCTCTAAATCCAACTCTCCTTCAAAATCCCCTCCTCCACAAAAATCACCCAATCACCAAAAGTCTCCTCCTCAAACAAATACTCAAACCAAAACCGCTCCTGAAACTACCCAAACACAACCACCTCCTATATTTCCAACCGCTTCTACCTCAACCGCACCTCCTTCTGACTATTCCCAAATCCTTCAAACCCTTTCCCTCATTCAAAGCCAACTCCTAATAAACCAAGGTCATGTCATTAAGCTGACCACTTCCAATGACATCCTAACCGCTTCCAATGCTTCCCTCCAAACCTCTCTCTCAAATCTCTCTGAGTCAAACCTTGTTCTTCAAGCCAAGGTAGAATCTCAATCTCTGGAAATGGCAACCCTTAAATCAACATTGCTTGATGCCATTAAGGGGGAAAAAGCTACAGCAAACCCCTCATCCTCTTCAACCGCTCCAGATGAACAAACCGCATCTCTTATCAAAACCGCCGTTGAAGAAGGATTGGTTAAAGGGTTGAGTGATATTCAAGAAAAAGTCTGCAATGCCATTGATAAAGACCTTGGGGAGGCGACCTCAAAGCTAGTTGCCAACTTAAACTCCAGGACCGCAAATGGCACAGAGATTGTCCAAACCGCCTTGAATTCCCTTAGAGAAGATGTCACGGAGCAAATTGACATATTCAAGGTGGACTCGAAGGTAAATACGGACCGTGTTGGAGATGCTTCCATGGCTAAGCTTCTTGAGATCCAAGATGAATTTAACGGCCGCCTTGACAACATGAAGGCGGGATTCATTGCCAAGATTGAAGTGAAATTCTTGACACGAAGAAATCTCTAAATGTCACCATTGATCTTGATCCAATGAAGGAAGCTATCCAAGTTCAAACCGGCTATTTGTGCGGGAGGAGATCCATACCATTTTCAATTCCCTTTATTCATCCCTTCACGTGCGGTGGATACTATTAGAGACAACCTTGTGGAAAACACCAAAGCGGTTGGTGCCACAAATTCTACCTCTGCTCGTGCGTGAATGCCTTAAAGAAGCTTGAAGCTACTCTCACCGAACCGCGAAGAAGTTAGAAGATTAAGGAAAGCGTTTGCACTGACCAATCCAGAGCTGGGCCAAGTGGAGCTGAGCATGAAGTGAACAAGCCGCCCCAGCAGTAAACCGCTTTTTCCTTGTTTTTTTGTGAATCTTTTTGGTAAGTTTTGGACCGCAATTTCATTGTATTTCCTTTTGTCCAACTTACTTCCTTTTTGCTTTTTGTAACCTTGTAATTTTCCTTCATTCCTGTACTTGTAATCATCTTAGGAATTAATGGAAATTGCATCATGGTTCCAAAACTTTGTTCATATCAAACTGCTTGTTTGTAGAACAATGAAACCGCTTATGGTCTTAAACCTCATTCAAATATTTTAACTTAAATATCACTATTTTGAATTGATGTTTAAACATTCAGTTTAAACTGCACTTTGAACTTAAAATCATATTTTTTAAGTGCACTGAATGCATTCCTATACTTTTCAAATTGTAAGTTTTTTAATCCTTCAAAGGTATAGAAATCTATAGCTTAAGCTAGTGTGTGCATTGACTTGGGACATGACTTACCATGTTAATTCCTATGGACATGTTTTCACCAAGTACAATGTTTGCTTTTGCTGTAGTAGGTAATGGCATCAATCAAATAGGGGGAGATTGTTGGGTATGCATGTTTTAACCCTCCTATTTTGTATTAGATTTGATTGATACCATAACCTCCTATTTATTTTAAGGACTTTAGGACCCTATGTAATGAAGCTTAGACTTCAATTTTTTAACTAAGTCCATTTCATAGAATAGGTTAAAATTAGGCTTGAAGGCGGCTCAAGAATCATTGGATTTTAGGATTGCGGTTTCAAAGGTTCCTGAACCGCCTTTTTCGTAACCGCTTGGCGAGAACCGCCTTTTGCCTTGAGATTCCTCTCATCTCGAAACCGCTTGATCAATCAAGTGCAAACCGCACTTTTGGAAATCCTCTTACGGTGGAACCGCCTTTTGTCAAACCGCTTGCCCCAGAACCGCCCCAATGATTGACTTCTTGAAGTGTTCCTTTTATCCCTTGGAATCCACGTCGGCAATATTAAATGTCAACCACCATATCTTGTCACGTGACCCAATGTCGGAAGCGGTCTGCAAAGATCTCATAAAGGTGACGGATGTCCTAACCACCTTAATTGCGGTGAGGTCGATCGGCTTTCTTGCACCAACAGGCTCTAAAGGACAAAAGTGGATACCGGTGGACCAATGGGAAAGCATCAAAATCTTGTCCTTGAATAGGCGTGTCAACGGCTATATTTGAGATGCTTGGGTATAAATACCCCAATCTTCACCATTTGAAGATTGCTTGAAAATATTGAGAAATTCTTTGTGATCATCGGAAGTTGAAGCTACGCCTGAAATTCTTAGTCTTTTGAATCTTCATCTTCATACTTCAAGAAATATTCCCCGGCCAAATCAAGCCTTAACACATTCAAGAATCATTGAGCTCTACATCTCACAGATTTAAAGAGCCTTGATCTTGTTTCTCACACACACACCTCTCTTGTCTAAACACATAGTTTATTCATTTGAGATACACTGGTTATAGTTTTGGATTTGTTCTTCATAGTAAAGATTTTATTGTACTTTGTAATCTCTCAAATACTTAATATAAAATCTCTCTTAGAAATCCAAGACTAACCATCTTGGTAGTGGACGTAGATCGTTTATCGATTGAACCACTCCAAATATTGTGTTCTTACTTTCTGCATTTTATTTCTTGTGCTTACTAATTATCTACCTTTCTCTCTGTTTGATCTTATATAGTTATCCTTTATTGTGAAATTGTGTTTGGAGTTAACATAGTCAAACTACACTTTCAGTTTTACAACTGCTCAGAAAATTGCACTAAAACCGCCTTGCAAAACCGCCTTCTCAAAACCGCATTTTATTAAGTATATTCCGCTGTGCATTTTACAACCCTACTTGCAGTTTCTAATACACTGCAAGAGGTTTTGTAAGCTTAGAGGTTTAGTTTTAAATTGAGGGCGAAAATTTTAAAACAGCTATTCACCCCCCTCTAGCTGTATTTTCACCCTTGTTGCCACCTTTGGGACCAACATTGTGATTGGTAAGACTGACAATGGGTGTCATAATACGAAACCTCGAATGACTTTAACTTGTGAACATAGCGGAATTTATCGTGAGTCAAAGAAAGTCTCCCAAATGTCTAAAGTAGCGGTTCAAAATCATGTTGGAAACGTAGATGGAAAGAAATCTAAGAAAAATAGAGATAGTGGAACAAAGAAATGTGGATGTCCATTCAAATTGATGGCTAGGCAAGTCAATAATGAAGGTGAATGGCAATTGGAAGTAGGATGTGGGGTTCACAATCATCCTATTGCAGATTCTATGGTGGGTCACTCTTTTGCATGTAGAATGGTGAAACCGGAGGAGGAGCATGTCGTAGATATGTCACACGCGAATAGCCGTCCAAAGGATATTCTTTTTAGCTTAAAAGAGAAATTCCCAAATAACAAGTCCACGATTCGGACTGTATATAATGTACGCATGAAAAACAAAGTAAATGAGCGAGCAGGTCGATCAGAAGTACAACAACTCATGTTTAAATTGAATGAGCATAGTTATTACCATCTTTTCTGAAGATGCGAGAAGACGAACACAATTAAGGATTTGTTTTTTGCTCACCCGCCTAGCATTGATTTGATGCGTGCTTTTCCATATGTCATATTGATGGATTGCACTTACAAGACTAATAGGTACAAGTTGCCTTTGTTAGAAATTGTAGGCGTGACATCAACACAAATGACCTTCTTCATTGCTGCCGCATACTTAGAGTTTGAGAAAGAAGATAACTACACTTGGGCTTTGACAGTATTGAAGGAACTTATGGATCTGTCATGCCTTCCTAATGTTATTGTCAAAGATAGAGAACTTGCTTTGATGGATGCAATCCGTACAACCTTCCCTGCATCAAACCATTTTCTTTATCGGTGGCATATTAACAAAAACATTCTAGCAAAGTGCAAGAAAAATTTGGATAAGAAAGAGAAGTGGGATGGTTTTAATCATACTTGGAATCTACTAGTTACTTCAGAGTCGAAAACAAGATTTAATGACTGGGTATATCGATTAAATGAAGATTTCAAAGAATTCCCAAACGCTGTTAAGTATGCCATGGAACAATGGATTGAGCCATACAAAGAAAGGTTAGTGTCTTGTTGGACTGATAAGGTTATGCACTTTGACAACTTGACAACAAACAGGTATAACTATCAAGCTTTATTTTCAATATTTCATATATTTTTTTAAAGACTTGATAATTAAATATGTAAGTTATGCTACTATTATTTTAGGGCGGAGAGTCAACATGCCATGTTGAAAAAACAACTTGGATCGAGCAACGGGTCATTTAACACATGATGGGTTCAAATTCATAAACTTATTGAGTTGTCTCATATTGCAATTACGCACTCATTTGAGAAAAGTAAGACTAAAGTGCAACATATATTCAACTCAAGTCTGTTTACTGAGCTAAGAGGTATGGTGTCGGAGCATGCATTGGGTTTGATACATGAACAAATCAAGTTTCTGGGTGATAATGGAGTGGATGCTTTGTTATGTCGGTGTTATTTGAGATCGGTATACGAACTTCCTTGTCCACATCAGCTTACGGATTATATCAAATTGGGGGATCCCATCGCACTTAATGATGTTCATGCTTTTTGGCAAAAGTTAGATGCCTTGCCGATTACATGCCCTAATGGTGACTTTCAAGATGACGTTCGTGATCGATATAAAGAGTGGAAGAATAATCTTGATACAAGATTTGAGGATGCTACAAAGTTGTATAAGACTTTGATTGTGAGGAGAATGGCAGAGATTTGCAATCTAGCAACGACGATGGTTAGTGAACCCGTAGTGAAAACAAACAATAAAGGTCGTCCCAAAGGGATAAAAGCTAAAATTGCCAAATCAACAAAACGTGATCCCAGCTACTTTGAGTACGTGGAGGCCATTCTCGATGGTTGCTCACAAGTCGAACCAATTGCATTAGATGTTGAAGCTAATCATAGCTCTCCGATGTTCACATCAAAGGCCATGTTACCAGTAATTATCTAGCTTATTTTTTTGTTCAGTTTAATCATCGTAATATTCATTTAAATTGATTATATATTGCCTTGTTCTAAATTTTTGTATAGCCTGTAGGTCGAAAAACGAGACTTGAGAAGTCATCGATTATCATTGATCAATTTCAGCATTACATGCGTTGTCATATTGAGAAAACGATAGACGTGATAGGTAATGATCATTGCGGTTTTCGTTATATCGCGGGGTTACTTGGACATGGAAATGAATGGCCTATGATTCGATCTCTATTATGGAAAGAGTTATATGCTCATGGAGAATTATACGGTCCCATATTCATAGAACATGGTCATGTCGAGGAAGTGAAACAAATTCTCAATTGTTATGAGACTCCTGCACCAGAAGGTCGTTGGTTTGATCTGCTAGATATGGCTTACTTGGTTGCATCTGTATTCAACGTTGCTCTTGTATGTTTAAGCAGCAACATATCATACACATTTCTTCCTCTGCGAACACCAATACCTAATAACCCAAAGCTTATTTGTATTGGGTACGTCAATGGAAATCACTACATTTAGGTACCATCAACTCTCAATATTATGTTTCAGGATTGGTTGTATATTTATATGTTTATTTTGGATTCATTATTATAGCGTTGATATCATGTAGGTTCATTTGAAGGAAGGATGTCCATTATCACCTGTAGCCTACAAATGGCACTCAAGTCGTTATTTATGTGCAACATGATGGCTACAATACTATAGCAGGAGGATTGTAGAGAATTGATGTAATTTTGTATGTTATTGTACAAATAATATATTACTTTGGTACTATATCGTTGGTAATATGTTATTTGAATGTTAGGTTTAGATTTATGTATTGAAATAATTTGATATTTTGGTTTATTTGGATTAATTGTTATTTGAACGTTTGTGTTTGTGTGAACTAGCTGCTCGTACGTACTTATTTTCGTTCAACATTGACCACCCGGTTAAGTACTGTTTGGCCACATTTGGCTGAACATGACTAAAATGTTTGGTCATTAACATTAATAGTGAAAATATTGAGCAAATTTAATCACTAGTGAGTAAATTTAAAAAAAAGATTGAAAAAATTAAGTTTTGATGCAATTGGCTCTGTTCGGCAGACATTGGCCGTCAATCAACAGCCTGTCCGGCCATTGTTGGCCGCCAGATAAACCAAAGTTCGGTCAAAGGTGGCCGCCAGGTAAGCCAATGTTCGGCCATAGATGGCCGCCAGGTAAGCAAATGTTCGGCCATTGATGGCCGCTAGGTAAGCCAATGTTCGGCCAATATTAGCCGCCAGTTGTATATTTGTTCGGCCATTGTCAGCCGAACTAAGGCTTTGTGTTCGGCTATGAATTACCAAAATGTGGGCAACATTTCAGCCTTTTTACTTTACTAAATACCTTTGTTGCCTTCTAAGGTTTTGATGGCTCAACATCAAAATTAACAAGTAACAGCTGTTGACATTATATACACACAAATATATACATACATATATATATATATATATATATATATATATATATATATATATATATATATATATATATATATATATATATATATATATATATATATATATATATATATATATATATATATATATATATATATATATATATATACATGTATGCATATACATCTGTTTGTACATATATACTACCTCATGTCCTGAAATAAATGATAGTCCCATTTACCATTTTTGTTTCTCTTAAAAAAGATAGTCCCCTTTCCAAAATTGATAGGTTAATCATTGAATAGTCAAACGGGACTATCATTATGGGATGGAGGGATGATATAAATAAAGCATAACATTACTAAAATGTTTGGTCAATGATTGCCGTACATGGACAAAATGTTTGGCTTCTTTCAATGCCAACAATTAACGATTACAAAATAAACCACAATATGTTAAAATAAACTGTCAAACAAATTAAACTAAAATATGTTAAAACAATTTGTCAAACAAATTAAACATTACATAACTTAAAAAATATTCAAATTTAACACAAAGCTAATCACTAACAAATTCAATTTCGCCTAGAACCACGTGGATGAGAAGTCGATGGTCCAATCTGCTGCTCAGATGGAGTTGATAAAGATGTCTACGCCTGAGAAATGATTTGCATAGCCTCATCCAATGTAAGCGAGGGATCCCTGGATGACCATCTTTGAATAAGTGGTTCCACGCATCTAACCATTTCCCACAGATCTGGTAAAACAACTTCAGTGGTCCTCCGAACTATGTGAGACCTTAATTCTACTGGGTGCACAACAGGATGTGAATGCTGGACATACCACTCAGAATAATCAAAAGTTGTCTGGTGTGGTATCCGGGCATGTGTGCCAACTTCCTCATCTGTGAGAACATACCTTTGCCAGTGACGGAAATATTCTTCAAATGTCTCCCACATAGCAGAATTCTTTGAGGCTGTTATTGAAATAATGGTATGTGCAATATGAAGTTCCAGAACTCTTTGAATATAACCAAACTGCCTCAATACCCTGTCCGGATGATATGGCTCAATAACGGATCCAATACATACACATCCTCGTTACAGAGCAACAGGTGACCAAGGAAACTTCTCTCTCACATTAGGTGTATACGGAGTCCAAAAAACCTATAAATGTAAAAAAAAAGTTTCAGTAATCTATTGAAACTATTAAGAACGTAAACAAAAATGAAATACATCATAAAATCCTTACATCTGTTCCCTTTAGTGTGTCAATCTTCTACCGCTTAGACTTCAAAGAGTCAACCGATCTTCCTTGGTCCTTAGGTGGTGGCCACTTCATTGCAAGCGCCTGGATACCATCGTATTCAATGCTATGATCAAGCCTAAAACTAGGAAATCTCTCATATATCCACGCCTGCAAAATCACATACATTGATAATAAATATTACTAAATGTGTATAAACATAAAATATATTATATATTTTTTATTATTATTGAATAAGAAACATATAGGACTTATAGACATAATATATTCAAGTAATAGTTACATAACTCTAATAGCGTAAGATAGCCAGCAATATGTCTGCATCCGTGTCTGGATGCTTGCCCTAGTTGTCTGTAGAGAAAAGCCAAGGCTCCAGCTCCCCAAGCATACTTACCACTGAATGTGCGCTCGCCCGAAAAATTTGTTTTCGATGATGAAAAATAGGAGTCGCCACGCCGTGTTTTAAGGTACACTTTGAAAAACCTTTGAAAGAGAAAATGGGTCCGGGGGTCAGGTTACGTGTTGGGAAGAACCGAGAGCTCACCCAACACGCCTCGTCCGTGGACGAGTCTTTCTAATTAAACATCCAAATAATCCAAAAACATGTGCAAGCAATGATAATGAACAAATGTGATAAACCATGAATTTTATTGATTTGAATTGAGATCTTACAACTTTGAACCATTTGGTTAGGGAGGCCACATCCCAATTACAATAGATCTGAACAACTTACAACTGAGAATTGATCTCTGCAAATGGACAAAGTGTGTCGCGTGACACAGGACATGCATGGCTGGATGTGTCGCGTGACGCAGGATCCATCCATGCACGATGTGTCGCGTGACACAAGGTGTCCTTCTGCAGGAATCTGACAATTGAACAACAGATCAACCAAAAACCAACACAGATCTAAACAATCAACCAATTATGCTTCGAAATGGACAATTAACGACAATTCAACCAAGGGGGTGTGGATATGGGTAGATCCACACTCCCTTGGGAATTAAACACCAATTCCAATAATGATTAAACCATAAGCATTCAATTATTCAAAGCAACAAAGTTAAACAGAGAGATTGCGATTGGGGTTCAATAATCAAGACGGATGGAGTCTGATTACTGAACCCAAGGAGGATAAAATGACGGAATTACGAAAGTAGCAAAATAGGTGAGAGAGAGATGGAATTGAGGGTTTACCCTTGATGATTCCACGAATCCTATACCAAGGCTGGTATAGAAGCCTTCTACAGCTGCTTCTGGAGTTGCTTGAACTGGATTGGATCGATGGATGAAGGATCTAAGAGGTGAGGGGTGAATTGGAGTGAATTAGGGGAATTGAAGGTGGATTTGGATGAGAGAGAGAGAGAGAGAGAGAGAGAGGTGTTTGCAGTGTGTGTGTTACGCTTCAATTTTGGCAGAGTAACAGTATGTGAATTATGAATTTTAATTTTGAAAGAGTAACAGTATGTGAATTTTGAATTTTAATTTTGAAACAAGTTAAACATATAACTTCAATTTTGAATTTTAATTTTGAAAGAGAAACTTACGGCTGGACATTCACTTAGTAGTAGTTGTTTCTTGCTCTTGCAGCTCTACGATGTTGACTCCTTCTTTAATATAACCCAAATATGACAAGGATTCACTCACTAAAATTGAAGAGAAAAAGAGGGCAAATATTGCTAGGGTTCAAGGCGCTCTCTCCCAAACCTAATTTTGATTTCTTTGATTTTTTTTTTTTTTTGCAAAGTGTGTGTTTGTACGTGTAAGTGTGTGGGTGGGGTGGGTGGGTATGGGTATATTTTGATTGTTTAAGGGGTGTTTATTGAGAGTTTAAAAGGGTATAATAGTAATAATTGGGGTGTAGTTTTAATTTTTAGAATTAAACTTAGTAATGCGGGGGTATTAAGTAAACTTGCGGGGGTCAATAACAATTCTCTTAAAGAATAGTGATATGAATGCTTCGAATTCCTCTCAAACAATACCAGCGGCGGGCTCCGGTAAGGGAGTCTGCCGAGACCAATGATCGTCTTAAGTTGGAATTATAGGGGATTAAACAATTCCCTTGCAATTCCATCTTTAGGTGAGCTTGTCCGTGCTCGTAATGCTGACATAGTTTTGCTTTTAGAAACTAAGTAAAACAATTACAAAAATGGAGGAAGTTTGAGTTTTTCTTAGGATTTGTTGGTTGTTTTTCGGTTCTTTATGTAGGTCAAAGGGGCGGCCTGTGTGTTATCTAGAAGACCCCGAATCTTTATAATATTAAAAGTTTTTTTAATAATCATGTTGATATGCATGTTTTGGATGGTGGAATATTGTGGCGTCTAACATCATATTATGGTATCCTTGATTGATCGGTTCGTCAACGCTCTTGGAATTTGCTACGTAGGCTTCGTTCTCTATCTACCTTGCTATGGCTTGTAATGGGAGATTTAAATGATCTCTTAAAAAGTGAGGAGAAAAAGGGTTAGGTTGATCACCCTGAGTGAAAGGCAATTTGATTGACCTTTTATTTTATTTTTATTTTATGTTTTTTCTTCTTATTTAATTTTTTTTTTTTTTTTGTGATGGTTCTGGCTTAGTCCTCTATCACCTCTTTGTACCTTTTATTTTTCAATAATATTTAGGGGGCATTGCCCTTTTCGTTAAAAAAAAAAAAAAAAAAATGATAGCTCCTTGCTCAGATCATAATCTTATTCTTTTAGAGACTTCTCCGACCATCGTACACTAAAGCTGGTGTTCATTCCGTTTTGAAACGGGTGTTCATTCCGTTTTGAAAATAAATGGTTGTTGGAGCTGAGTCTGAGGAATATTGTGGATTTCGCCTGGTCTCCTGATCCGAGAATTCTAGTCCAAGAAAAACTAAAATCCTTATCAATTACTTTGACTAGTTGGGGTTGAGGTATGAATTCTTTTCTCAGGAGAGATAAGACAACGTGTGAGGAGGCTCTTTACAACTTGCAGTATCAATCAGATATGAACTCTATTGAGGAGGAAAGGGGTTGGCAAAAGCGATGGGCATCTCTGTTGCTGCGGGAATAAGCCTATTGGAAGCAACGAGCCAAAGTGTATTGGTTAAAGGAAGGAGATCTGAATATGAAGTTCTTTCATCGTACAACTTCGACACGGAAGAAGGTTAATAAAAATTTTGGTTTACAAATGGATGAGGGGGCTTGGGTTACAGAACAATCTGATTTATGCACAGTGGCAGGGTCTTATTTCCGTGACATCTTTGAGGCTTCAAGTACAAGTATTGATGTTTCCTCTATTCTTGGAGTGTTCATGCCAGTTGTTTCCCAGGAGGAGAATATGGAGCTTACTAGAGAATTTACCGAGGAGGAATTTAGAGTTGTCATTAATCAAATGCATCCCGATAAGTCTCCGAACCGGATGGGTTTAATCCTGGATTTTGTCAGCGATGTTGGCACGTGGTTGGGTCAGATGTCTTCACTCTCGTACTTTATGGTTAGGGCAATTTCAGTTTCCCAATGGCATTACAGACACTTCAATGACTCTTATTCCTAAATTCAACCAACCTTTAACTATTAGATATTTTCGACCAATTTCTTTATGAAATGTATTTTACAAAATTCTTTCCAAAGTTCTTTGCAATAGGTTGAAGGACACGTTGCCGAGGTTGATTGAATCCGCATTTGTATCAAGGAGATCTATCCAAGATAATGTGGTTATTGCATTCAAAAGACTTCATGTTATGAAGCGTAAGTCATGTGGTGTTGTGGGGGATGTGGCTCTTAAAATAGATATTAACAAAGCTTACGATAGGGTAGATTGGGATTATATGGAGATTACTTTGAAGAAGATGGGTGATACGGTTGGTCTGATCGTGTCGGGGAGAGGACTAAGGCAAGGGGATCCCCTTTCCCCTTACTTGTTCATCTTATGTGCGAAAGTTCTTACGACACTTATTAGGGAGGCACATGTCAACAAGGTTCTCTCCATGGCAATCACATATGTCGGGGAGCTCCTACTATTACGAATCTAATGTTCGCTGATGATTGTCTTTTATTTTGTCGTGCCACCACTCAAGAATGCATTAACCTGAAGGCTGTTTTGAATGTGTATGAGGGCTTATCAGGTCAAGCTATCAACTTCTCAAAGTCGGGGATCTTCTATAGCAGAAATGTAAAGGAACAAGACTGAGCTTCTCTTTCTCAAATATTTGGAGTTACGGCTGGTCTTGATACTTCTTCTTACTTGGGTTTGCCTTCTATTATTGGAGGTAACAAGCGGGTTATTTTTAAGTATTTGAAGGAGCGATTGTGGTGAAGATTGCAAGCTTGGCGGGATAAACAGCTTTCAAAGGCGGGAAAGTGTGTTTTGCTTAAGTATGTGGCTCAATCTATTCCTTCTTATTGCATGAGTACGTTCTATTCCGGATGCTTTGTTAACCGAGCTTGAACAAATGATTAACTCTTTTTGGTGGGGGAATAAAAAGGATGATAGTAGAAGCATCAACTGGCTCTCATGGAAGTGAATGTGCATTTTAAAGTCAATCGGGGGTTTGGGTTTTAGAAGCTTACATTTGTGTAACGTGGCTATGCTCTGGAAGTGGGGGTGGCATTTGCTCCACGATCCTTCCACTTTGGTGTGCCAAGTTCTAAAAGCTCGATATTTTTCTACTTGTACTTTTCTCAATGCTCTTATAGGCAATAGTCCGAGTTATGTGTGGCGTAGCATTATGAAAGCCCAAGATCTTATAAGGTGTGGTACTTGTTGGCGTAGCATTATGAAAGCCCAAGATCTTATAAGGTGTGTACAATAATCCTTGGCTTCGGCGGGATAGTAGCTTCTTCGTTCATAACCAACAAGGGTAGCAATTTTCGGACCTTCGTGTTAGCGATCTGATCTTCGAGGAGCAAAGACGCTGAAATGTGACTTTAGTGACTCAATTATTTTACCCGGATGAAGTGCAATAAATTATTTCTATTCCACTCTCTGTTCGTGGTGGTGTTTATGTTATGGTTTGACATTACTCAGTTGATGGGGTCTATTCAGTCAAGAGTGCATATAGGCTTGCCACTTTTGTAACTTTGGATGAATCGATGAGGGTAGAAGGAGCGTGGAATAAATTGTGGAACATCAAAGTCCCGCCGAAAATTCATCATTTTTTGTGGCGTTTGGGTCGGGATTGTCTTCCAACCTGGGACAAGCTTCAAATGAGGGGATTATAGATGGATGTTGTTTGTGGAAACTGTGGTTACAATCCGAAAAATGTGTGGCATTTGTTCATAGAATGTCATTTGGCAAAGGAATGTTGGCAGCTAACTACTTTAACTATTAAGGTTTTCTTGGGTTTATCCCAGTTTACTCCATTTGATGAGTGGTTTGAAGCCATGTTAACATGGTTACAATGTATTTATTATGGAAGGAAAGGAAATAACCGCATTTGGAGACAAGTAATGAAGCCTCCATAAATAATTGTTTGTTGGGCGGAGATGGACTTGGCGGAGTGGAAGACGGCAAGGGAGAGTCTAATTTGTTTATCCACTGTTGTTCCCAGGCGTTGTATGGGATGCCATCTACCATGCCCAGGTTATGTCAAAGTTAATTCTGATGTTTCTTTTGCTACCGAAGATCGTCGTACTAGTTTTGGGGATATAATTTGAGATGATACAGGTGCATTTTTGGCAGCTAAGTCTTCCTCTTTGCCTGGTATTATAACAGTGGTAGAAGGTGAGGCTTTTGGGCTTTACTAGGCAATGTGTTGGGCGGTTGAACTGGGTTATGCAAGAGTGGAATTTGAAATAGACTCAAAGCAAGTTTATGACGGGGTGGTTTCACGTAGACGAGGACCGTCTGTAAGTACCCAAATCTGGCTCATGCCTTCCAATTAAAGTTTCCTAGCAGTTCCCCAAACTTTCATAATGTTTAGGGGCAATTCGGGAACTTTTCAATACTTTTCGAGCAAGGAAGGACCTATTAGGAATTAGAATTCTGGATAGGACCTCGCTGGAAAGAAGCTTCCAACCTGCCACCTTGAATGTTTCCAGAAACAAGCTGACGCGACAGAAGAAGACGCCGGACGGCTTAATTTGCCGCAGGATCATGCCGGTCAGCTTCATTAGAAGCACACCAGAAGCCTATAAATAGAGGCCTCCTCTATTCATTTTGATACACAGTTTTTAAGCACTGTTACTCTGCAGAAATATAAGCCCAAATTACAGTCCCCAAAAACACACTAAACCACTCTCTCTCATACACTAATCCTACCCTAATCTATTCCTAATAGATATTGCCTAGGAAAACTTCCCTTGGAAGATAAGGAAAAACCAATATTGGTTATCTCTCCTTCCCTCACCCTTAATACACTCCTATATACTCTTATTCTATTGTTATTTGTTGTTTATCTTTATTTATTGTCATAAAGCTTTAATCTTTAGCAATGTAACTCTATATTTCCCACTCCCCTACACAAATGACTCATGGAGATCCTCTCCCTATGATGAACAAGATTCCACAAGTGGCTTGTTCTAGGGATGATCTACCAAATGAGGATGTGATTCCCCTTTACATTTATGCATAAAAATGCAATCTTTATTCATTATATGCCATCCCCTTTCCTTAATCTAGTTTTTCCAAGGATTATCCATCTAATGAGGTATTAAGGACATAGGAGAAGCCATGAAGATCATCCTTTTACATTATGTTAATGATACTCCTTGTATTTCCATATTAAAAATGCAATCTTCATGTTAATAATGTTTCTCCCCATGTCCCTAAAGTTGGATTATTTCTCCAAGGATTGTCTAAAAGCCTTCTAAGGCATCAAAGACATAGGATGAACATAAAGATCCAATCTTTACATCCCATTCCCCTTGTTCCATGGTTCTTGAGCATTCCATAGTGAGGATTGGTGTAAAGACTCCATCTTTACATCAACCCCATTACAAAAAATGCCACAATCCTTGTCCCTTTAGAAATCAATGAGTCTTGATCCCAAAATCTCCGATAATCACTTGAGACAAACACAAAATGTCCCTATGAATCATCATTATCTCAAGATGTAGGATTGATGGACAAAGATTCATTCTTTTCTAAAAAGTCTCATTCTTTTCTAAAAAGTCTCATTCTTGGACTTAAAAACAAGTTCTTTGATCACATTTGACTAAAATCCCCAAGGAAAGTTAGATTAAGACATACCAAGGCTCTTATGCCTAGATCGGTTGATTAATCTAATGTGAGGGTCGATAGGTCCCATAATGATGATCATAAGTTCAAAGTGAGTATGGGATCAAAATCCCGAAAACACTAAAGTCCAAGGTATCCCGAACTAAAACCTTCTAGAAATGGTTCTTTTCGGATAATGAACTTGGCATATACTTTCTCTTTTCTTTCAAATCACACACGCACACAAACAAGCACAAATTTTGGACCTTGGAAGACTTGATTTTGTAAGGCTCCTTGCGTGAACGCCAAACGTTCTTCCAAAGGAGTAACTTAACCTCCGAACTCTTTTCCTTTTTTTCAAAGTTTTGAGGATAAATCAAAATGGCGTGGCGAATCCATTTTTCATAAATATGGTGTCTTCCAACTGAGGCGAACCCGACCCTTTATCGCACATTAATGGGGTAATTCACAGTTGGCAACTCCGCTGGGGATATGGAGTAAATGTTTTCCAAACTTCTTCTCTCATAAGAAGCGTTGAAACATTTACGAGGGTTAGCCTTTCGTCACGGGTTCAAAATTTGTGCTTGAGCAATTTTTTTTTCATGCATCCTTTGTGTTATTTTTGGCTTGTGCATACTATGAATGATAAACAGGTATAACTCTGAAGCTGAAAGTTGCCGAAAATCCCTGGAAAAACAGTCTGGGATGGCAACAATTTGGAACCTGGAAAACTGCTGAATCCAGTCGGGCGGCCTGATCTGCCCAGGACTGAGCCGGGCGGCTTCATTCGCAGTTCCACCAGGACAGTTTTCATCTGAGGTTAATCTGGAAACCGTGGCGATCTGGGACTATTCAGTCCTGAATCTGGCCTGGTTTCAGAAAATTTATGTGCTTATGTGACGTATTATTTTTCCCGTCCCAAAAACATTCTTTTAAAACACATGATGAAAAATCTCTATTTTAACTCAAAAATTTTTTTTAGGAGACCGCACACTACGCGCACTATATATCTCGTGTACACTTTTGCACGCACGTCCTTAACCCGGGATGGTTGTTCAGTTGCAGTCACGGACAGTGTTACGATGCTCCTGGGCGCGCACGGAATCATCCCAAACTCTCCATGGCAGCCTGTGTCGACCACTGCACTAGTCCGTGTCACACTTTCAAAACCGTGACTTTTTGGTCGGTTTTTGTCTAAACCGTGTCGTACAAGCCTCGTCGTATACCCCCGTAAAAGTCAAATCTGAGCCCATGCTAAGAGTCAAGATTCCTCGCGCAAGCGAAGCCATGCCGAAATTTCGTTAGGCAAATTTGGCAAAATCTTGACCCCGGCATTGACTTTGACTTGCACAAAGTATGCAACAACGCTCAATGTGACACCGTGTCATTCAACTTTTAACGTCCGACCTATGCCTATTATCTTCCTTGTACAATGCCGAAGTCAACATCTCACGCGCAAGCGAAGCTCTGTCGAAATTTCGTTAAGGCAAAAGACTTGACTTTGACGGCATTGACATTGACTATAATCCGCATCGCTCGTGCGTTAAAATTCCTATGATCCACTAAACCCTAGGACCGTTCTTCTCTTTCGTTCAATGGGATCCGCTTGCCCTATAGGACCCTCGACCGGGGCTGTCCCCCCTGGGATGTCGAAATATAGGTGCAAAATGAGGGGCTTATAGTCGTAGTGACGGAACCCACTGATCCAAGATCTAGAGTAGTTGCGAAAAAGAAGGGAAACCTTTTCCAACCAAATAGGGATAATTAAAAGACACTGTTTTAAGTAAACTTGAACAATTAATGGAATCACAATTGCATGGTCCCATTTCTGGAATCTCTAATCGCGACCTTTCACGGTCCGATCTCCAGTCTTTAATCCTGACCTTTCACGGTCATATCTCTAATCGCGACCTTCACGGTTCGATCTCAAATCTTTAATCCTGACCTTTCACGGTCAAATCTCCAATCGCGACCTTTCATGGTCCGATCTCCAATCTTTAATCTCGGCCTTTCACGATCAAATCTCTAATCGCGACCTTCACGGTCCGATCTCAAATCTTTAATCCTGACCTTTAGCGGTCAAATATCCAATCGAGACCCTCACGGTCCGATCTCCGATCTTCGATCTCGACCTTTCACGGTCCAATCTCTAATCGAGACCCTCACGGTCCGATCTCCAATTTTTAATCCTAACCTTTCACGGTCAAATCTACAATCAAGACCCTCACGGTCCGATCTCCGATCTTCGATCTCGACATTTCACGGTCAAGTCTCTAATCGCGACCTTCACGGTCCGATCTCCGATCTTCGATCATGACCTTTCACGGTCAAATTTCCAATCGAGACCCTCACGGTCTGATCTCCGATCTCCAACCAAGACCATTCATGGTCCAACCTCCGATATCAACCTTTTATGGTCAAATAGTCAATCCCGACCTTTCATGTTCCGATTTTCAATCTTGACCTTTCACGGTCAAATCTCCAATCGAGACCCTCACGGTCAACTTTCAATATCGACCTTTCATGGTCAAATCTCCAATCGAGACCCTCACAGTCCAACTTTCAACCTCGACCTTTCACGGTCAAATCGCCAATCGAGACCCTCACGGTCCAATTTTCAAATCTTGACCTTTCAAGGTCTAATCTTTTTCGACCAGTTAGGATTAGGAGAAAATGTGTTTTAAGTAAAAATTTAAGCAATAAATGAATGTTACTTGAGCCTTCAGCCTAAACACCTACCTTCGAGTTTCAACCTTACCTACCCCTGAGTCTAAACCTTGCCTATCCCTTTCCTGCAGCAAGAAAAAAGTGGGTGAGAATACCGGGTTAGCGGCTTTTCAGTGCATAAACCTCAGGCTCAGACAGTTCGTCAGAATCATCAGTTTTGTCTACTCAGGGGTTTAGAATGGCAGATATGACAGAAAACAGTGGTGGTACGGGTAATCCGATGACCAGAGAGGAAGAGTTAGTCCTAGCTTTGGAAAATTCCCATAAGGTTCATGAAGAACAACAAGCCATGCTCATCGATGCTCTCCGCCGTCATGGGGTTCAGGTAACAGTTGGGGCAAATGGTTCTCTGGTCATGGTCGAAGATAAAACTCCGAAAATAGTGACTTCAACCCCTCCATCCTACAACCAATCCCCTCCATCATATAACTAATACCCTCCATCCTACAACCAATACCCTCCATCATATAACCAATACCCTCCATCCTACAACCAATACCCTCATCCTTCGACATATGATCCCCCACCAAGGACTACTGCCCTTCAGTTCCTCCCAGTACCTCAGGCCATCAGGGCTCCATCATCCTCAGCTCCTCAGAACGGATCAGGTTCCATTCATCATCAACAATGGCTAGATGCTACAGCCACACCTGTTTCTCAATTTCAGCAATACCTGCCAGTTTATGCTCCAGCTTCACATAATCAGTTTGAGCCATGTGGCTATGTTCTGAACGGATCAGGTTCCATTCATCATCAACAATGGCTAGATGCTACAGCCACACCTGTTGCCGCCTGCCAGATTTAGTGAATTCACCCGTCAGTTTCACCTGTCTGCTGCTGTGGTTCCCTCTACTGATAAAAGTCTTGTTACGAGTTCCAGTGACTCGAGGGTTCTCATTGACCCCCATGTAGCAATATTGATGGAGCAAGTGAAACGAATGCAAGAAAATCTTGATCTCATGATGAGTACCAGTACTCCCTCGACCCAAGATGTCGAACCAGGCAAAGAAGTGATTCTGCCGTGCAAAATCCAAATGCCCGAAGTGAGAGAATTTGATAGGACAACTTGCCCCGGAACTCGCTTGGCCAATGCCAGTTCTAAGCTTGAGAAAGGTCTGAAGACCCAACCAGCCTCAAACATAACCCAGTACTATCAGTACCAAGCAGCAACTGCACCCAACTCAGCATCGATCCCTCATAAAGAAAAAAGTGCCACAACCTCCTTTAGACAGATCCAACAATGGAACCAACTGAACAATGGAAATCCAAGTCTTGGGAACAACAGTGCCTCCCGAAAACACCGCTCCCTTCATTATGACAATGTGGGGATGTCTTTGAGCAAGATGCTAAAAGAACTAGTGAAAGAAAAACTGATAAAGCCACTGGAGAATTGGAAGCCCAAGAACCCTAAGATTCGGTTGGATGAGTCTAAGCATTGTCATTTCCACCAGTATCACGGACACAACACTGATGATTGCTACTATTTGAGGCATGAGATCCGGAAGCTGATAGAAGATGGGACGCTTGAATGCCCATGTACATCTAACAATCCTTCCCCAAACAATGCCAGCATGAATGTCATGGAGTGGGAAACAGGGCCAGCTAACTCAGACCCAACCCCTTTGCCAATAAGCAAAGTTTTTGACAGTTTGGTAAGACAAGGTCTTCTCAAACCTCTCGAGAATTATCAGCCCAGGAACCCAGGTAACCTTGATAGGACCAAGTTGTGTGAATACCACAATCATTATGGTCACACGATCGACAAGTGTCTAACTTTGAAGAAAGAAGTTCAAGGGCTGATCGACGAAGGAAAGTTCAAGTTCTCTAGCAGTCCAACCAACGAAGAGTAGCTAGGCTAGGGGCTACCTATCCTTAAATAAAATTAAAAGATAAAACAGTCTCTCAGTCAACCTTCGTAGGTTCTAGTATTTTCCTCGTTCAATCAAGTCCTCCTCGGGCATTGTAGTTAATCTTAAATCTTCTATAAAAGAGTCTTTTTCTTTTCTTTCTAGACTTAAGACATTATTTGCACACCTACATTACATTTAATGAATTGGTTTTATTTTATATGATCACTTGCATTGCTCAACAAATAATCTCTCGAAATAATTAATGTTCTGATTAACCGGTGTGAGAAAGTCAACTAATGCTCTCCCCATACAATTTCCTTACCTCACAAAGGCCTCCATCAAGCCATACACTTCCCAAATCATGTCCTCACAGTCACCTTGACCAAGTCAACGACAACAACAACATCAAGAAACAACAATAGGTCACTCAGCATCGAAAGATTGATCCCATGTCGATAACAACCTAGGAGCTTGCCATCGCCCTTATGTGCATCAAGAAAGTTCAAGCAGGAGATTGCCTTCGACCTCATGTGCTTCAAAAAAAAAATGAAGCCAAGGACCCAGCACCACCGATCAGAAGCTTGATAGATGTGCAAATTAAAAGCTTGAAGAATGGAAGTTGTCGATAACAATGGGGCAGTCAAAGCAAAGGCAAAAGCATATCGTAATTCCTTCAGCTGTATGCAAATTCTTTCTCTCCCGATGAAAAGACGACGATCAAGAAATGGAATCATTGAAGCAACCGTCAAGAATGACTTGTCAAGGAATCATCTCAAGGCCCGTGCCTCATCATCCAACCTTCTCATCCGAGCCTTTTCACCAAAGGAACCATAAATATTCATACCATTTCCCAAAGCCAAACATAGTTTGCCAAATTACGGCAACCTGAGCTCCTCGCAATGAGAGGAACATAGGCAACCAGAAATGGTCCGATCATAAACACATTCAAATTCCAAAAAAATCGGTCTCATCAATGGCCTCTCCTATACACAAACCTTCTTCACATTGGTCGCCTTTCTCCTCATGATTAATCAAAATGTTTGTTCATATCGAGATTAGTGGTTGAATAACCCGAACATTAATAAAGGGTTTTAAGCAATCTTGTGATCATTGTAAATAAAACAAGTTTTCAGATGTCTTGACAAGTCTTCTTTTTCTACATTATAGGAAAAATAGTGCTAAACACTGATTTTCTGTCAGCAGGGGCTTCCATACACTTTTACAAACCTTTCTACGCTTATACTCTCTCAAAAGAGTCAAACCCAAAGCAAGTTATTGTGCCTACGTCGAATGAGGCCATCAAAATAACACAAAATCATGATTCATTCCCACCTTTCGAAAAATATGCCCCTACATGTATAAATTTCTAAAATTCTTCTACTTTTACATTTTCTTGTGGTTGACTGATTGACTAAAGAAAATAAAAAATGATAGGTTCTCCTCTTTTGCTACATTTTGCATTAGGGCTGCATTGAAACTCTTCAAGGTTGGGGCTTCGTCAAGCCATTCCTTTGGGCTGGGGCTTCTCTAGTCATTTTTTTGGATCCACATCGGGTTCTTCACTATGTTACAAGATGGATTCAGTCTTGGTCATATTAACCTTAGGATCACTTTTGCAGTACCAATCAGATTGGGACTTTTGCTAGGTCATAAGATTGGGGCTTCACCAAGTCACTTCTTCAAAATCTAGACTTTGCGTACTCAGTTCATCAAACCGGGGCTTTGCTAAGCAAAGGGAAGTTTTGTTTGTTGAAAGCCTGCCACGAGCAAATTCTTTGGTGTCAGGATCGGGGTTTAATCATGACCTTAAGTCCAACATTGGAAGTCGAGTCCACAAGACCCTTTGCACCCACTAGAATGAGAATCTTTTTTGGAATCTATGATGGGTTTCACATTTCGTAACGAAATGCTTCAATGGATTGGGGCTGCATTAAGTGCATTTTGAGATCTGTCATGGTCAACCAACCAGTTTGGTTTTATAATCGATACATTCAGGCCTTCCCTATGATGCTTTGTCAAGTCGGGGGCTTCCAAGTGGTTTGAAGAAAGTGTCGTTCATGGATTCCTTGAGGTCGCTTCAAAAACGACTCTCTCTTTGGATGACCAGTCAGTTTGGTGCTTCACCGTTATCTTGGATCAGACCATAAATCGAACCTCTACCAAGTCATCTCTTTAAGACGGGACTTTGCCAATGAAAGGATCTTTCCTTGCTTTAATAGAACCTGGGGCTTTGCAGAGTTTTTTCCCTCAGACCGGGGCTTCGATAAGTCACATCTATCCTGAGAAGAGAAGTTGGTCACTTTGTGTAAGTACCCAAATCTGGCTCATGCCTTTCGGTTAAGTTTCCCGGCAATTCCCCAAACTTTCATAAAGTTCAGGGGCGATTCGGGAACTTTTCCAAACTGTCCAAGGGAGGAAGGACCTGCTAGGAATTAAAATTCCAGGCAGGACGTCGCTGGAATGAAGCTTCCAGCTGCCACCTTGCATGAATCTAGAAGCAGGCTGAGTCATCAGTGGATAACGCCGGACGACCTCTTTTGCAGGAGGTTAATGCCGGGCGGCTTCATTAGGAAGCACAATGCAGCCTATAAATAGAGGCCTCCTCTACCCATTTTAACAACAACAATTAAGCATTGTCACTCTGCCAAAATTACTCCATGAATTTCCAGAGAATTAAATCTCCCAAAAATCACCTCCCTCCTCCATAAAATACTTCTAAAGCCACTCCTACATAGGAAAACCTCCAAGGGAGAGAGAAAACCACCATTGATAATCTCTCCTTCCTTTCCTCTTAAAATACTCTTCTTACCTAGCTCTTTTCATTGCTTGTCATTTACTTTGCCTTTACTTGTCATTAACATTGTTATATTGCTATAAAGTTACTATCTTTTCCATGTAAACATCATCTTCCCCCTTTCCCCTACACAAATTATTCATGGGGAATCCTATCCCAAGGATGAACAAGAGTCCACAAGTGGCTTATTCTAGGGAGGATTCATCACATGATGATGTGAAATACTTCCATTTTATCACATAAAAATGCTATCTTTACTCTTATTATATCAATCCCCCTCCCTTGACCTAGCTTCCAAGGATTGTCCACCTCATAAGGTTCTTAAAGGACATAGGAAAGCCTTAAAGGTCTTCCCTTTATATTTATGTCTTTAGCTTTCATAATGTTCATTACATTTATTACATAAAAATGCAATCTTTACCCTTCAATGTCATTCCCCCATGTCCCTTTAGGTTGGATCACTCTCTGAGGATTGTCTAGTGACCTTTTAAGGCACAAAAGACATAGGATGAGTATAAAGATCCAATCTTTATACCCTTCCCCTAGTCCCCTTGGTTCTTGGAGCATCTCGTGGTTTGGATCGGTGTAAAGACCTCATCTTTATACCGTTTCCGCCACTTAAATGCTATAGTCATAGTCCCTTTAGAAGCGGATGAATCTTAGTCCCGACATCTCCGATCATCACTTGAGACGAGCAATAAATGTCCCTACGAAGCTCAATCGTCTCAAGATGTAGGATTGATGGGCAAAGACTCTTCCTTTTCTAAAGAGTCTCATTCTTGGACTATAAAAAGGTGTCCCTCTCTCGATCACATATGAGCAAGTCCCCAAAGAACGTTGGTTTAAGATACACCAAGGCTTTTACGCCTACTATGGTTGATTATTCCAACGGGAGGGTCAAAAGGTCACTTAATGATGATCATAAGTCCAAGATGAGCACGGGATCAAAATCCCGAACACATCAAATCCAAGGAATCCCGAGAGATAACCTTCTATTATGGTTTATACGTCCGGTAGATAACTTGGCACATTCCCTCTCTTTTTCAAATCACACCACACACACGAACGCACAAAACAAGCACAAACTTCGGGTCTAGGAAGACTTGCTTTCGCAAGGCTCCTTGGGTGAACGCGCTCCGTTCTTCCCAAGGAGTAACTTAACCTCCAGACCCTTATCCTTTTTTTCAAAGTTTTGAGGAAATCAAAATGGCGTGGCGACTCCGTTTTTCAATAAAACTGGTGTCTTCAAACTGAGGTGAAGGGCGACCCTATAAAAACGGTTCGATCCGCGATGGGCCCACATTCACTATTTAGCGACTCCGCTGGGGACGAATAAATGTTTCCAAACTTTTTATTCTCATAAGAAGCATTGGAAACGTTTATGAGGGTTAGCCTTTCATCCCGGATCCGATTTTTGTGCTTGTGCTTCCTTTTCTTATTTTGCATGCATCTTGGTTTTTGGTTTGTGCATACTCTGAATAATAAACAGGGACCATTCTGAAGCTGAAAGTTGCCAAAATGTTCGGAGAAACAATCTGGAAATGAAAAAAATTGGAACCTGGAAAACTGCTGGATCCAGCCGGACGGCTTGATCTGCCTGGATCATAGCCGGGCGGCTTCATTCGCAGTTCCACCAGGACACTTTCTGAGGTTAATCTGGAAACTTTGGCAGCTTGGGGCTATCTAGTCCTAAGTCTGGCCAGGTTCCAAAAAATTTATGTGCTTACGTGTTGCATTTCCCCCGTCTCGAAAACATTCTTTTAAAACACATTGATGAAAACCTTTGTTTTAACTCAAAAAAGGAATTTTTAGGAGGCCGCACACTAATCGCACCATATATCCTGTACACTTTTGCACGCACGTCCTATTAACCCGGGATGGTTGTTCAGCTGCAGTCACGGACAGTGTTACGACGCTCCCGGGCGCGCACGAAATCATCCCAAACTCCCCATGGCAGCCAGTGTCGACCAATGCACTAGTCCGTGTCACACTTTTAAAACCGTGACTTTTTGGTTGGTTTTTGGTCTAGACCGTGTCATACAGCCTCATTGTATACCCCCGTAAAGGTCAAACCCGAGCCCATGCCAAAAGTCAAGATCCCTCGCGCAAGCGAAATTCTGCCGAAATTCCGTCAAGGAAAAATTGGCAAAATCTTGACCCCGGCATTGACTTTGACTTTGACCCGCACGGGGTATGTAAGAGTCAAGCCCGAGTCCGTGCCAAAAAAATCAAGATCCCTCGCGCAAGCGAAGCTCTACCAAAATTCCGTCAAGGAGAAATTGGCAAAATCTTGACCTCGGCATTGACTTTGACTTTGACTTGCACAAAGTATGCAATAACGCTCAATGTGACGCTGTGTCATTCGACTTTTAACGTCCGACCCATGCCTATTATTTTCCTTGGACAACGCCGAAGTCAAAAGTCTATCGCGTAAGCGAAACTCTGCAGAAATTTCGTTAAGGCTAAGAGGCTTGACTTACACGGCATTGACATTGACTATAATCTGCATCGCTCGCGCGTTAAAAATTCCTATGACCCACTAGACCCTAGGACCGTTCTTCTCTATCGATCGGTGGGATCCGCGTGCCCTATAGGACCCTCGCTCGGGGCTATCCACTTGGGAGGTCGAAATACAGGTGGAAAACGAGGGGCTTATAGACGTAGTGACGGAACCCACTGATCCAGAATCTAGAGTACTTGCGAAAAAGAAGGGCAACCTTTTCCAACCAAATATAAATAAATAAAAGACATTGTTTTAAGCAAACTTGAAGATTCTTAATTGCATATTACTTGAGCCTTCAGCCTAAACACCTACCCCCGAGTCTAAACCTTGCCTATCCCTTTCCTGCAGCGAGAAAGAAGAGGGTGAGAATACCGGGTCAGCGGCTCGTCAGTGCAGAAATTTCAGGCTCAGATTGTTTGTCAGGATCATCAGCTTTGTCAACCCAGAATTTAGAATGGCCGGTTTGATAGCAAACAACGGTGGTAACCCGATGCCCGGAGAGGAAGTCATCCCAGTTCAACCCAGACCCCATATTTGGTATGACGTTTGTGACTGCGATGAGTGTTTGGAAGACGCTTACCAGGAATGGATTCATGAGGATGCCCCCTCAAGGAAGAAGAAGAAGAAGTCTACACAACAAAAGCTGAAAGAGAGGTACGAAGCAGGGGACGCCAGCGTAGGAACGCTAGGAGAACCTTGAGGCAAGTTCGACTACTATGTCAGCTACTCCATGGAACCCATCAAAGCGCCGGTCAGCCAGGACAAAATCCATCCCATCAATCCCCTCTCTGTTGATCCCTTAGAGGCAGAGAATTCGGAATTCATAGCCATCGTCAAGTTCAACGAGAAGCTGGAAGATCTGGAGGCAGAATACGGGATCCCCATAGAGCACATGGTCGATCAAGGCAGAATCAAGGTCTCACCTAGGGAAGACTTCATCAGCATAATCCAGGCCAATCCTCCTGTTGGCTACACAGACAAGGCTGTGGTTTCAAAAATCAGTAAAGGGAAGATGACCTACCAACAATGTCTCGACAAGATGAATCAGACCCTTCAATCAATGAGTCCAATTGTCACGAACGAGCTTACTGAGAGATTGCACCAGGCCTCTCTAGATCCCCTCACCATTTTCCCGAGGCATCAACCTACAAATGACCCTGGAAAATCTTTTGACCCGTTCGAGCTTCCCAACTTTATGAAGACCGCAGGCACATTTTCTTCTCCCAGGGCAGCAGCAGCAAAGAGTAACCCCCTGTCTAGTCGTGTCAAACACCATGTCAATAAATAGTGTAGGGTCTAGAGTCAAGAGTCTTTAAATTTCAGTCCTCTGAGTCATCTGAAGGCCTCACGCCTGAAGATTACGAGTGTGTAGCCAATGTTATCTTCCCCTTCGCATTGAATGAAATGATAGATCTTTCCGAGTATCCCCTTATTGCCAACTTAACAAATGATAAATTAACTAATAACCTAACAACAGTTAATAATGACTCATTTGAACAAGATGCAAACACACTAAATGAACAATACATTAAAGAAATCTTTAAGCAGGTTACCGATAAAGAGGAAAACCGGGCCCAAGCTGCCGAGGAGGTTTTGACGAGTGTTAACTTGGGAACTATCGAAGAGCCTAAGGAGACACAGATCGGGAACTTATTTCAAGGGGTTGAACGGGACAGACTGGTCAATCTGCTCAGAGAATATGTGGTTGTGTTTGCCTGGTCTTATAAGGATATGCCGGGGCTAGACAGCTCAATTGTAGAGCACAGGATCCCTTTGGCACCCGATGCCAAGCCAGTAAAATAGAAGTTAAGGAAAATCAAGCCAGAGTGGTCTCTGCAGGTCAAGGAGGAGATTGAAAAGATGTTGCGGGTAGGATTCATCAGGGTTATTGAATACCCGACCTGGTTGTCAAATATCGTGACTGTGACTAAGGCCAATGGGAAGGTGCGCTGCTGCATGGATTTCCGGGATCTAAACAAGGCTAGTCCCAAGGAAGACTATCCGTTGCCAAACATTTTGGTGGACGCCACAGCCAACTACGAAGTCAAGTCCTTCGTTGATGGTTTTGCTGGCTACAATCAGATTAAGATGGCCGAAGAGGACCAAGAAAAGACAGCCTTCACCACTCCATGGGGAACGTACTGTTACACGGTGATGCCTTTTGGATTAAAAAATGTCGGGGCTACGTATCAAAGGGCAGTGACTGCACTCTTTCATGACATGATCCACAATGAAATCGAGGTCTATGTCGACGATATGATTATCCACTCTAAAGGTGTGGATGGACAACACTTTGTCGACCTGCGAAAGTTCTTTGAGCGGTTAAGACAACATTCTATGAGACTGAACCCTGCAAAATGCACCTTTAGAGTGACAAGGGGAAAAGTGCTAGGGTACATGGTCACAGAACGAGGCATTGAAGCCAATCCCCAAAAAATCAAAGCCATTATGGACATGAGGCCACCTCGAACCCAGACAGAAGTCAAAAGCTTTATGGGCAAGTTGCAGTATATCAGCCGTTTTGTCAATCAGCTGACTACCATGTGTGAGACCATCTTCAAGCTTATGAAGAAAAACGTCGATACAGAATGGAATGAGGAATGCCAGGATGCCTTTGACCAAATCAAGGTGTACCTTGTAAATCCCCCGGTACTATGCCCCCCACATGGACAGAAACCTCTTCTGCTCTATCTCACTGTCACTGACACGACAGTTGGGGCTATGCTGGCTCAGGAAAAGAAGGATTCTCGGGTAGAAAATGCCATTTACTTTGTAAGTCGGAAGCTGCAAGGGAGTGAGCTCAATTATTCAGCATGTGATAAGACTTGTGCAGGACTAGTCTGGGTAGTCGGGAAACTGAAACATTACATGCAGGCCCACTCTGTGAACCTGGTCTCAAAAATGGACCCCATCAAGTATATCTTCGACAAGCCTTCCCTTTCGATGCACCTAGCAAAGTGGTCGTTCTTTCTAGCTGAGTATGACATCAGCTATATGACGAGAAAGGCAATCAAGGGTCGGGCGCTGTCAGACCATCTGGCAAATTTCCCTAGCAATGAAGACCGAGGGCCTGAACCCCAGTTTCCAGATGAAGGGATCTTCGTTGTTGATCCTGAGAATCGATGGCAACTCTTCTTTGACGGAGCTGCTAACAAAAGGGAAAATGGCATAGGAATGCTGCTGGTAGACCCGAAAGATGAGCATACGCCAATAGCCGTCAAGTTGAACTTTCCTGTCACAAACAATGCTGCAGAGTATGAAGCCTATATAGCTGGTTTGGAGGATGCCCTAGAAAGGAATGTCAAGGAACTCGAGGTTTATGGAGACTCAGCCCTGATCATCAACCAGGTCTTTAACAAATGGAAGACTGTGGATCCTAATCTCTAGAGGTATCATGCCTGCATGGAAGAATTGATCGAGCAGTTCAGAGAAGTGACCTTCCATTACCTGCTAAGAGATAAGAACAGATTTGCAGATGCCTTAGCTACTCTAGCCTCATTGGTAGAGATCCCCACGGGAAAGGCAATAAAACGATTCAGAGTGGGTAGAAGGGAAGCCCCAGCTTTCTATTGCGAGATAGAGTTGGGACCTGAGCCTGTCAAGGAACCTTGGTACAATCAAGTTTACCAGTTTCTCAAAGATAGGGAGTCGGCTTTTAAAGATGGAGAAGGTAGACTGAAGGAAGGCATCAAAGCCAAAAGCCTGCAAGCCTTGAAGCGGCTGGCCTCTCACTATGTCATCCTAGGAGGTGAGCTATACAAAAAGCGATACCAAGGACCGCTTCTTTTGTGTGTCACCAAAGAAAAGGCAAGAGAGCTAATGAACAAAGTCCATAATGGTCCCTGCGGTCCTCACATGAATGCCAGAGCACTAATGCAAGTGATCCTCAGAATGGGTTACTACTGGATTTCCATGGAAACAGACTGTGTTCAGTATGTCCGAGAGTGCGACAAGTGCCAGCGATTTGCCAACCTTAATCATCTCCTGCCTCACGACCTGTACTGCATGATGACTCCTTGGCCGTTTGCAACTTGGGGTATTGACGTAATAGGGAAGATAGCCCCGGATGGAAGCAATGGGCATGAGTTTGTGTTAGTGGCAGTAGACTACTTCACAAAATGGGTAGAAGTAAAGTCCTATAAGGTCCTCACTTCCAAGAAAGTGGCCCAGTTTGTCAAAGAAAACATCATGTGCAGATATGGGGTGCCAAATGAGATCATCTCGGATAACGGGACACACTTTGAAGGAGCCTGCGATAGATTGTTGTCAGAATTCAGAGTCACTCGCCACAAATCATCCCCGTACAAGCCTCGGACCAATGGAGCGGTAGAAGCTGCAAATAAGACACTCGAAAGAATCATCCGAAAGATGGCCACCCGCGGTCGTGACTGGTCCGTAAAGCTGCATCTGGCACTCTAGGGCTACAGAACTTCTGTCAGAACAGCCACGGGGGAAACCCCTTTTGCTTTGACCTACGGGATGGAAGCGGTACTGCCAGTAGAATTGGAAATCCCGTCGCTAAGGGTCCTCCTGGAAAATAGCATCAATGAAGTAGAGTGGTTGCGCAGCCGGCACGATGAGCTTGCCCTACTTGATGAAAGGAGACTAAAGGCCATGGAACATACCCGAGCCTACCAGAGGCGAATGGCCAGGGCATTCGACAAAAAGGTCAAGGCCAGAGACATCAAAGAAGGTGATCTGGTATTGAAAGAGAAGCCCCTTACCAGAGACAACCCTCTAGGAAAGTGGGAACATGTTTGGATCAGCCCGTACGTAGTACAAAAGATACGGTCGGGAGGAGCAATGAAGCTTGTAGACCTGGACGGCAATCCTTTTGTTCACCCAGTCAATGGTGACAAGCTCCGCCGGTACTATGTCTAAAAAAACAAAAAAAATAGTGCAAAAAGAGTAATACCCAGCTAGGCTAAAAACCTTGAGAAGGGTAGTCTAGGCAAAAAACAGGGTTTCACATAAAAAAAGAAAAGAAAAAAAATAGTGCAAAAGAGTAATTCCCAGCTAGGCTAAAAACCTTGAAAAGGGTGGTCTAGGCAAAAAACAGGGTTGCACATAAAAAAAACAAAACAAAAATCCAAAAGTTCATTAGAATGAACTACGAAGACCTGAGCCCCTTAGCCTTTCTTGTAAAAGGGGAACGTAGGCAGCCAGAAATGGTTCGGTCTAAACAATAAATAAGACATTCAAAATTTCCTGAAATATGTCTTGAATAATTTCTAAGATAATATCTCTAGTTATAGAATCAAAAACTTCTTGATGAGTTCAAGCACGGTCTACTCTTGACTCTGCTAACCTGCTACAAAGATTAAAATATACAAAAAAAGACCTAATCAGCTAATGTGTTTGCAAAAGGCAATAAGTAGATGCTCGGAATAGGTCTCTCAGTTATCATCAACAGAGTCTTCCTTGCTCTTCTTTCCTCGACCTCGACCCCGTCGAGTGTTCTTCCTTTTCTTCTCAATGATGTCGGTCTCCCTCATCCCTATCTCAGAAATCCTCAATGGAGCCTCCACCAAACCCGTATCGATAAGTGCCTTCTCTACCCGGCACGAGTCCTTATCTCCTCCCGCTGAGCCTCGGTGAGGGGAGAAACCTCCGATAATCGCTCATATCTGGCCTCCATGTCCCGGATAAATCGCCCGACTGGTTATGGCAACTAGCCCTTGCCTCAGTCTCCCTCAGAGTTCTGCTAGAGTCACAGTCAGCACCCAATAAAGCCTGAGGCCTCTCTCCCAAAATGATCTGAGTCGCCCCCATTTCCCTCTCATACCAACCCAAGTAAATCGTGGTCAAGATAGTACTCTTCATGTTCATGAGAATGGCCCTGGGCGGAAAAGCAGCATATGTCCACGCTCTCGAGAAAAATGAGAAGCTGTCTGGATCCCTCATGTCAAAAGGTGCCACCTCCATGGTGCGGATGTCCTCCCAGTCATCTAATGGCTCCTGCAAAGTCCCAAACTGCCTGGACACTAAACAGGGAATGTAGAAAGAGGACAGAGATAGCCCCGGAACCCTCACTATATAGGACTCCTGAAACGTCCTACGAGTTTGCAACCTCCAGTGAGGCACCCACCAGTGGATGTCCGAGGTAGACAGTCGAGCCATCATCAGCTCCCAGCTAGCCTGATCTTGCTGCCTCGGTGCACCCCTCCGAGAAATCATCCAAGGGCACTAAGTAGGCAAAGCCCCAAGCCTCTCCTACAACCATAAAGTCAATACAGCTGGGCTCCCAGACCGCATGAAATGGTCCCCCCTAGCCATCCTGTAAACACCATGCAGAGTCTCCCCCAAAATCAGTGGGACAATATCTCTCCCAGCCCTGCAATCTCTAACCATGTCCAAAAGGCCACTATGGTAGACTCCGAAGGACTCGGCAGTAAACAGAAAGGAAAATACGCAGAGGATAAAGGCGTCCATAGACACTGTGGTCACAGCAGTATCCGGAGACCTGAACCTACTGGGGATATCAGAAATGTCAATTCTGTCAGGGGCTACCATCATTCCTTCGGCTTCTTCCGGAGAAATTTGCAGAAAAGATGCCAACTTTACGGTCACCGGCAAGTCCCCGGTCAAAGGAATCGAGATGGCTTCAATTTCTGGACCCCCAATCAATGCCCGGAAATCTTCAAAGGTTGGAACGAGCTCGTTGTAGGAAAAGCAGTAAACATGTCTCCGGACGTCCCAAAACCTCGCTGCTGCTCTCAAAAGGTCCCAATCAGGTGGGAGATCCTTCAAATGCCATAAAGACTTGATCTTGAAGGTGTTATCAAACAGCCCCTTATGAGATTGAAAGTTGTATCTCATCCAGGATTGGAGTTCGGACAGAAAACGATCCATTTTCCCTTTTTGCAATCGGACTCGATGATTTTTGGTCAAAAATGTGCTTTGGGATCAGTTGGGACAAGTCTAAGTTGAAAATGAAATGAAAAGGTCCTCTCTTGATTTTATTTGCAAAAAAAACCAGTTCAGACACGGCTCCAAGCCATGCGACTTATTTTGCCCAGGACCTGGCCGGACGGCTTCATTCGCTTCTGCAGAAAAAAAAATCTGCAGTAGCCACAGCTGCTGCCCAAATGGAATTCTCACCCCACTTTCTCAACAAAACCTGCATAAAAACATGCCCAAACACAATCCATGCATTTACATACCATCATAAATCATTCCGGCTCAAATTCCGTCCCATTTCCATGCAAAAGTCGCCCCGAGGCTCAAGTAATATGCAAAATAATAAAGCATCAATAAGAAAAGAAAAATAAAAGATCATAACATTGTCCTTGCCTCCTTGGCACCCAAATAAAACAGTAAAATACAAATTGTGAATAGTTTGTTCATTGTTTCCTTTCTCCCTCTCCTAGTTTGAACCTAAGGAACCCTAAGCCTCTGATTCATCATCATCGCTACTCAGCTCATAGAGCTCAGGGTCCCTTAGCAGGTCCTCATCATCACTCACGGCAGATAAGTGGACGGGCACATGCTCGTACTCCGCCAGCCGCTCTAAAATGTCAGTGTTGGGCCCTTGTCCCCGAGGCACGGCACTGGTAGATGATGAGTGGTACTCCGAGGCTGATGATGTAGAGGCCATGCTCCCAACGTGCCTCCTCTTACGCTCGGGCTCCTGCGCATTCCCCGCAGCCCTTGACGCGCAAGCCAGCTTCCTCAAGAGGGACCGAGCTAGATTCTTCCAGCCCCTGTTCTGCCGCACCAAAACGTCATAGGTGCAAGCAGGACTTGCGAGAAAGAAAAGAAAAGCTCAAAAAATCTCAGAAAAATTCAAAATCGCAGAAAATAAAGAAAAGTCGAAAAGAAAGGGACCCAGAGTTACTTACAGTGCTGTCAGCCGGCAAAGTATACTCGGCCTCCCTCGTGTCTGAAATAGGCACCATCAGCCTCCTCGGTACCCCGTTCACCACATAAGAAAGGTGAGCCGGAGGCATAGGTGGATCAGTCGGCTATGCCTCCCCGTACCCCTGGGCAGCGGCTATCTTCACCAACTTCTGAGGCGTCCTCAAATGCCCCTCCACGAAGGTGGCATACGGGGTAGCGAGATCAAAATACTCCTCAGCTGCCAATCCATCCTTGTACCTATCCATCTCATCCATCGACCAGTGCCTGGGTTGCAGCATGAACGGAGGAGGGTCATGAGGGGTAATCGCATCCAAAGGAGGGACGTGACCGTGCTGCCTGGAGAATCGGTCCCCCAAATAGATAATATCACAGGTCAAGCATGTCAGCCACCTCCTCTGCCTGGTCACCACCACTGCATCCCCTATCAGAGCCTCCAGATACCTCCCCCAGGGATAGAAGTCCACTCCCTCATGACCGTCCCTGTTAATGACGGGCTTCACCATCTTATAATTAAAGGTGATCCGGGTCTTCCCGATGAACTTATCCCTAGCCTCTCCTCTCCAGCGCACCATGGCCAGAAAGATATTGGGATCGCTCTATTGGTTCCAAGGAAAGAACCCAATCACCTCGCAGAACCAGACCCGCATGTCAAAACATAAGGGTCTTTCTCTCATAAAGTCTCAAGAAGCAAAAGAAATAAGAGAGAAAGAAAATGAGAATACCTCAAGAGTGAAGGAAAAGCAGTCCATAGAAGCAGCCTTGTTCCGGCTGTACAAGTCCAGAGATAAATAAAGCTGAGCCAGTCCGGCCTCATCCCAAGAGACCTCCCCAACCACATCCAGATCATCCAAAGAGTCAAGTAGACAAACCATCGCCAGCGTCCCAAAATTGGCAAAAATGGTGACAGACAGAGTCAACCACAAGAAAGCTCTCGCGAGCTGGTGGGCAGTCACCTCATTGGCCACAAACCCCTCCATACACCTCAGAACCTCAACCTTAACAAACCTCATCTCCATCCCTAGCCCCTTCGGATGGATGTCAAATCCCATATAAGCTCTGAACTCAGCCTTAGAAATGTGATCCCTCCAGGTCACAGGCCTATCAGTGAATCTCAAGCCAGTAATGGCAGTAAAATCGGCGGGAGTCACCGTGACCTCTCCCCAGCTGAGATGAAAGCTGTGAGTGGTGTCCCACCAAAACTCTGAAAGAGCCTGGACCAACCCCTTGCTCTTGGATGTCACATGAATGCCTCGGCCAATAGCCTTGACAAAGGAATGGAGACCAGTCGCCACCACTAACTACCTAGGATTGTGGCCATCCTTTTCGAAGTTGGGCATCCTCTCCCACAACTTCACCGCTATTTCAGCGGGTCCCCTCAACTTGCTCTCCTACAATTAAGCACAGTAGAAAGCACGTTAGTCCTTCAATTTATCTCAGAAGCATGCATACATTCACAAAAAAGTGCACATATTGTCAAAGAAAAGCATTCATGAGATGTTTTCCAGCATCATTTGCCTATAATGCGTGTCTTTCATCATTTGAAATACGTCACCCCGAGCACATGCTCTCCCAAACATAAAAATTCCAGTATTCACAAAATTCTTTGTATATAGGTTTTAATCTTTCAAAGTGGCATGCATGAATCCTTTTCATCGTCCAAAATCTTGTTTTCACATCCATGATTAGAAGTCGACCTAATTCTAGCACATGCAAGAACTCCGTCGCATTTTAGGCATTATTTTTCTTACTTTATTTTTAAAAAATGAGTCATTCTCATATATTTTTTTCAAATAAATTGCACATGCATGTTTATTTATGTCCTTAGCCCCATAGGTTAATTACCAAATCCCTAAAATCATCAATAAAATCACAAGAAAAGTACAAAAAATCCCAAAATCCGAGTCTAGCCCTAAATCAATCAAAAGTCAATCAAAATAGACAAAATCAAGCAAATCGAGAGTGCTTACCCCAATCGATTGAGGTTTCATTGACTTGTGCTCCCGTTTGCTGGGATAGAACTCGGAAGTAGGCGTCGTGAAGTCATACTTCCGCTCGGTCCTAACGAATTCCCTCCGCCTCATCCTCGCGGCTTGCGACAAGGTCCGACGTGTTTGTTAGGCAAGATGTTCCCTTCTTGATCCATTTTGAGCAATAGAAGCTAGAGATTCAAAAAATCTTGGCATTTCTCTCTCTTTCCCCTCCTCTCTCCTCGACAGAAACAACAGCAACAATGGTTGTGCTTGTTCTAATTCTGTTTAAATCAATCTGATGAAATCAGGTTTCAAGACGGACGGCTTCTTTTTCTCCATCTCATGCTGGGCGGCTTCATTCGCCTCAGGTGAATTTACACTTTTGCCCCTGGACTTTCCATTTAACCAAGAATTCTCATTATCTCCCAATAGAATAACATTTTTTCTCTCAAATCCTTATGTTATCACCAAATGGGATAACGTCTCCTCCGGAAAACCTTACGTTATCACCAAATGGGATAACGTCTCCTCCGGGAATCCTCCCGTTATCACCAAATGGGATAACGTCTCCTCCGGGAAACCTTCCGTTATCACCAAATGGGATAACGCCAGGTGACAGCCTCCAAATTATCAAATTCCAACTTTAGCTACCTCTATCTCCTCGATAGTGACGAAGGCTTTAGTTCTTCCAACTTTAGCTACCTCTATCTCCTAGATAGTGACGAAGGCTTTAGTTCTCCCAACTTCAGCTACCTCTATCTCCTTGATAGCGACGTACGTAAGCTTTAGTTTCTTAAGGTGACTCCTCCATCAATCATCAAAATCCCAAGGATCCTAGACATGTTCCTAACTATCTAGTGAGCCTTGAACTACGACCACGGCTTGATTCCTCCGGGATACGTAGGTAGCCTTTCATAAAGGTCCAGCCATCCGACCGCAGTGGTCACCCCTTTCATTCATCACTCCTCAGTGGTGTATGAGCCTTTCATAAAGGTCTAGTCATCTGACCGCAGTGGTCACCCCTTTCATTCATCACTCCTCAGTGGTGCATGAGCCTTTCATAAAGGTCCAGCCATCCGACCGCAGTGGTCGCCCTTTTCCTTCATCACTCCTCATTGGTGAGGCAGCCTTTCATAAAGGTATAGCTATCCGACCGCAGTGGTCGCCCTTTCATTTGGCATATCCCCAGTAGGATCAGCCATTTGACCTCCTAGGTCACTTCCTTTCTATATTAATAGCAAGGGACCAGTTTCTCTTCCCCTTTCCCCAGTGGATTTCAAACTACGATCATGGCTTGATTCCTCTGGGATACGTAGGTAGCCTTCCAAAGGTTCAGCCACTCGACCTCCTTGGTCACCCAATCCGTCTCGGCAGTTTGCCAGATTGGATTCTTTTTATCGACAACCCCACTTTCCCTACAAGTTTCGTTTCCTAGGGGCTTCTGTAAGTATCCAAATCTGGCTCATGCCTTCCGGTTAAGTTTTCCGGCAATTCACCGAACTTTCATAAAGTTTAGGGGCGATTCGAGAACTTTTCCAAACTGTCCAAGGGAGGAAGGACCTGCTAGGAATTAAAATTCCAGGCAGGACCTCGCTGGAATGAAGCTTCCAGCTGCCACCTTGCATGAATCTAGAAGCAGGCTGAGTCATCAGTAGATAACGCCGGACGACCTCTTTTGCAGGAGGTTAATGTCGGGCGGCTTCATTAGGAAGCACACTGCAGCCTATAAATAGAGGCCTTCTCTACCCATTTTAACAACAACAATTAAGCATTGTCACTCTGCCAAAATTACTCCACGAATTTCCAGAGAATTAAATCTCCCAAAAATCACCTCCCTCCTCCATAAAATAATTCTAAAGCCACTCCTATATAGGAAAATCCCCAAGGGATATAGAGAAAACCACCATTGGTAATCTCTCCTTCCTTTTCTCTTAAAATACTCTTATTACCTTGCTCTTTTCATTACTTGTCATTTACTTTGCCTTTACTTGTCATTAACATTATTATATTGCTATAAAGTTACTATCTTTGCCATGTAAACATCATCTTCCCCCTTTCCCCTACACAAATTATTCATGGGGAATCCTATCCCAAGGATGAACAAGAGTCCACAAGTGGCTTGTTCTAGGGAGGATTCATCACATGATGATGTGAAATACTTCCATTTTATTACATAAAAATGCTATCTTTACTCTTATTATGTCAATCCCCCTCCCTTGACCTAGCTTCCAAGGATTGTCCACCTCATAAGGTTCTTAAAGGACATAGGAAAGCCTTAAAGGTCTTCCCTTTACATTTATGTCTTTAGCTTTCATAATGTTCATTACATTTATTACATAAAAATGCAATCTTTACCCTTCAATGTCATTCCCCCATGTCCCTTTAGGTTGGATCACTCTCCGAGGATTGTCTAGTGACCTTTTAAGGCACGAAAGACATAGGATGAGTATAAAGATCCAATCTTTATACTCCCTCCCCTAGTCCCCTTGGTTCTTGGAGCATCCCGTGGTGTGGATCGGTGTAAAGACCTCATCTTTACACCGTTTCCGCCACTTAAATGCTATAGTCATAGAACCTTTAGAAGGCGATGAATCTTAGTCCTGACATCTCCGATCATCACTTGAGACGAGCAATAAATGTCCCTACGAAGCTCAATCATCTCAAGATGTAGGATTGATGGGCAAAGACTCTTCCTTTTCTAAAGAGTCTCATTCTTGGACTATAAAAAGGTGTCCCTCTCTCGATCACATATGACCAAGTCCCCAAAGAACATTGGTTTAAGATACACCAAGGCTTTTACGCCTACTATGGTTAATTATTCTAACGGGAGGGTCAAAAGGTCACTTAATGATGATCATAAGTCCAAGATGAGCACGGGATAAAAATCCCGAACACATCAAATCCAAGGAATCCCGAGAGATAACCTTCTATTATGGTTTATACGTCCGGTAGATAACTTGGCACATTCCTTCTCTTTTTCAAATCACACCACACACACGAACGCACAAAACAAGCACAAACTTCGGGTCTAGGAAGACTTGCTTTCGCAAGGCTCCTTGGGTGAACGCGATCCATTCTTCCCAAGGAGTAACTTAACCTCCGAACCCTTATCCTTTTTTTCAAAGTTTTGAGGAAATCAAAATGGCGTGGCGACTCCATTTTTCAATAAAATCGGTGTCTTTGTGAGTACGCCAATCCAATTCGCGACCCTTTAAAAGTGCTTTTTAATGTAATAAAATTGCACTAGGGGCATTTTGGTAATTCCCGGTCAATTCCAAGACTTCCAGAAACTTTTCTTAAAGTTCTTATGAGGGAAGTACTTGTGAGTATTTTTTCCACATAAAAGGACCTACCAGGAATTATCAGCTTTGGACCTATTAGGAATTATCACAGAAGGTTCCAGAATCAGTTGTTAACGCCAAAAACGGTTACATGGCTGGACAGGTCGTGCGACACAATTTGCCACGAAAAAGCGAAGCGAGAGGTCGTGCGACACAAGTGACCCACTCCATGCAGCCTATAAATTGGACCCTCCCCTTCTCATATCAGGATCCTTTTTCCAATACCCTAAAGTTACTCTGCCCAATTGACGCCAGAAACCACTCTCTCTCCTCAAACCACACCAAACCCCTCCAATTCCATCTCTTCCTCACCCAAATCATACACCCATCTTCATACAACCCACATCACCTTGAAGATCTGAATAGAAGCATTCAATTGGTGTTCAACCGCATCTCCTAGCAGCTGAATTGAAGGCTCCTACACCTAACTTGGTGTAGAAGTAGAGGACTACAAGGGTAACACATTTCTCCACCCTTCTCTCTCATTTACTTGTTTATTTGCAATTTCTATTCCCCCACTTGATAATCAAGCTCCATCTGCTTCAGATTATCAAGTGTCAACTGCCATATCTCTGTTTAATTGGATTTGCTTGGTTTAATTGCATATTTGTGTTGTGATTTGATCTCCCTTGGTTGCTTGGTGGTCAAGGGAGTGTGGATCTCCCATATCCATGCTCCCTTGGTAATTCATTGTTAATCTGTGTTATTCCAAGTTGATTCTGTATATCTGGTAGATCTGAATCGATCCCTGTTGGTTTCTGGTTTCGAATTGTGAGATTCCTGCTGATGGTATACCTGTGTCACGCGACACAAATGACTCCTCAAGTCCTGTGTCACGCAACACAAGTGACCCATCTGCAGAGAATCATATTTTAGTTGTAAGTTTGTTCCCCATCCCTTTTTGTCACTCAAATTAGGGTGTGGATCTTCCATATCCACATTCATTTGAAGTGATTAGATAGATCTATTTCCTTTGTGTTTAATAATGTAAAATCTCTGCAAAGTGCCTTGTAGTGTCACGCGACACAAGTGACTCCCTAATTCCTGTGTCACGTGACACAACAAGCCTCTGCAGCAGGTTCGTTTTAGTTGTAAGTTTTGTTCCTCCTCCTTGTAATATGGGATGTGGCCTCCCATCGTCAATGGCTTACAAGTTCTTTTTTCTTTTCTTTGAGCAATAAAATAAAGCACTTCTATGAATTTTATACATATCTAGTCTCACACACTTGCACACACGTTTGAATGAATTGAATGTTGAACATTAGAAAGACTCGTCTACGGACGAGGCGTGTTGGGTGAACTCTCAGTTCTTCCCAACACGTAACCTGACCCCCGGACCCATTTTCTCACTTAAAAAGGTTTTCAATATTTCCTCTAAAAACGGCGTGGCGACTCCTTTATTTTTATTTTTTCGGGCGAGCGCACATTCAGTGGCGACTCCGCTGGGGACGTCATTTGAAACCTGTTTTCAAAAAGTGGGTCAAACTTTCGTATATGTTCAACGTTCAATTCATTCACTCGTATGTGCTTTGTTTGGGACATTATATGTATTGGTTGCATCTTATGTGTTTTGTTTGATTGTCCTTGATTCCTGCTTTGTTGTTCATTTGCTTGGGGCTGAGTTATGCCATTGAGCTTCGAGGCTGGGGCTGTTCCTGGTGTGATCTTCAGAATTCTGGAATTGGATCCTTCTGTCACGCGACAGAACTTGCATTGGCTGTCCTGTGTCACGCGACAGAAGTGACCAGTTTGCAGAATTTGGTTTTCTTGGTGCAGTTGGTGATTATGGGCAGTCCCCGTGATCAATTTTCGGTTTTTTTGCTTATTGTACTCTAAGGGGTGTGTGTGTGTAGTTTTCCTTTCTTCCCCTTTTCAAATAAAGTAAAATAAAAAAAAATTATTTTCGTAAATAAAAGAACATAGTCATCCGCACACTACGTCACATAGATTTTAGAACCCTCGGGTGCGATTGACGGCATCGCGGACGGTGATGTATTTCACTTACGCTTGAGCGCCTAAAATCAAACCTACCCCCCTAGCGCATCATAGGTGGCGCCACACTTAAACCTTACCCACGGTTGGTTTTTGATACAACGTTTTAATTACAATATAATGAATTGTTTTTTGAAATTCCCAATAAGTCCTTATACCTTCCCCCAAAACCTCGCACCTTGTGGGCATGTTGCCAATGCAACATGGTTTCACGTGAGGACATGTCACTCTCGTGGCATGTCCTAAACGAGAGATCATGCCATATTGTCACCATGCACCGACGAGAGGTCATGCCGGATTTTTCTTGGAATTTCTCCGAGAATACCCGTTATGCTGCCCAAATTTCCCCAGAAATTTGGATCACTCGTCCGTCCCACGTCGTGTTAGGTTTTGTTTAGGTATAATTACATATTATTAATTTCAAATGCAAAGCATTTAGTGTAATTTGAACGTTGTGTCCCTAGGCTTTCCCAAGGTGTAGTGTGCATAAATAAAGGATTAGCCTTTCCCAACCGTTCCTAGGATTTAAATCACCGATTTCTACCTGAAGATAAATAATTTGTTTGCACGAGTCCATCTTCCTTTTCTTTTCCCTCTCCCGTATTTCCTCAAAAGTCTCCTTCCTTACCTACCATATAAACCCATATCTACCCTCTGCAGCAGCGACAAGTTGGGCACGTGCTCCAATTTCCGGTGATCATCTGGCCCGTGTCTCTGAAGTAGTTGCAAGTCTCGCTAAGCTCTCACCTGTTCTGATAATTGAGATGTCTGGTGCAAAAGATATGTCCTCTGCTCAGTCAGGAAGTCCTTTTACTTCGGGCCAATTGGATTTGAACGATTTGTCTATAACAGAGTTACGAACCACTCTCGAAGCTGCCATGGTTCGTGAATGCAAGGCTCAATTGCTTGCCCAAGTTGCCAAAGCCATAGAGGAAGAGGCACACGCTAGATTTGTTGAAGCAATGCGCATCCGAGGGGTCGCAGTCATTCACCACGAAGATGGGTCATACGAGGAAATCATCAATGCTAGCAGTGTCGATCATGGGAACGGAATAGTAGTGAAGGGGGTGAATGAGGATGAACAAGATAAAATTCTTCCCCCGGTACCTCATGTGGTCCAAACTCAGATTCAGGAGGAACAACCAGTCCCTGGGGCTTTCAGTTTTCCTAATCAACTGGATTTGAAGAGTCAGTATCAGCCAGATTCCCAAGGGATCATACCATTTTGTGAACGACCACTCCAACCAGAAAGGATCACTGCCATTTCACTCTGATCAAGCTCCTCTTCAAGGAAATGTTTCTTTACCACCAATGAGTTCATATGGTTTCAACTTATCATCCTCGCATGATCAGCATTCAGGACCAACCTCATATGTAACTGTGAATCAAATGTCCTTCATTCCGACCGCAAATCCTATCCAGCCAGGGGCGCCAATACCTGGACCCCCTCCAAAGATGACTCAGACAGAAAGGAAGAAGCAGTATTGGGGAGAGTTAGGGATGCCCATGAATCAGTTCCTTAAAGTTTTGGTGAGTGGAGGGTTGGTTCAACCGCTAGTCAATTATGTCCCTCTTCATAATAATGTAAAGCTGGATCTAAGAAAATACTACTACTATCACCAATATCCAGGCCATATTACCTCTGAATGCAAGCAGTTGAGGGTGATCATCCAGGAACTCATTGATGAGGGAAAGATCGAGATAGGTTCCCATGAAGGAAACAATATTCGGAATCTCCGTCAGTTTCCACCACGCAAGAAGCGAGAATTTGATGACTTGGGAATAACAACCGAGGAAGCTTTCAATGGGTTGATGCGAAGAGGAATGATAAAGCCGCTTGATAATTATCGTCCCATTAAGCCCAATTCGAATTTGGATCGGAGCAGATATTGTTACTACCATTAGTATCCCGGTCACACCACCAACGATTGCTCCCTTCTAAAAGTGTTACTTCAAAAGATGGTTGATGAAGGTAGAATTGAGAAAGCTCCTCCCAAGGTGGCCGATGATCCCCTTCCGTAATGCTAGCAGAATCCAAAGGACATCCCATCCGAAGAAGTCAGTCAGTCGAACATCATAGGGTCTTAGATTTTTCTATTTTCCTAGCAAATGTTTGTTTTTTTATGATTAGAGCTTATTAAATCCATGTTATGAGTCTTTTATTTCAATAATAAAATATTTGTTTCTATTCTTGCTAGACTCGAGACATCACTTGTGCACCCACGCTACACTCAATTGAAATGGTCTTATTCCAAATGATCACTTGTGCTGCTCACCGACTAATGCTTTGAAATGACTAATGTTTAAATTGATCGGAGTGAGAAAACTGACTGATATCCTCCTCAAAGCGGGGCTCACCAACTCCCCATTTTGCATCCCATATGCTCACACCTCTTTCATAATCTCGTTGTTCGATGAATTTGCATGGACCTTCCTCGAAGTAATCTCAAGAAAGCAATGAAGACTCAATCTCGTTCAAACTATCCGGTAGGGGCTGCGGTTGAAACCTTCACCCCTAGGGAAACCATTACCTCACCCTCACTAAACAATATCCCTTTGGTTCAAGATCGGCATGTTTTGAAACCCGTGTAACCATCTCAAGAAGAAGAGGGACTATCCTTGAGGCTCCCGTGATTCAAAAGAAGATCGACCTGGTCCAAGTTCAAGAGCTGCAGAAAGCAATGATCCATCCTGGGGACTAGTTGAAACGCTCCTCTAAAGAATATATAAAAAAAAACAAAATAAAAAAAAGAGAAAAAAAAGAAAGAAGAAGAAAAGAAAGAGAGCATAGTCCCCAGCGATTCTCTCAAAAGCAAAATTCAAAGGATCTGGTCATTACTCAAGAGGAGTCTCAGAGTGAATAAAGAGACAGCACGAATGTCCCTCACCATTACCTCTAACCAATCCCATGCCGTCCTCTCGATTTTAGAGGATATTCTCATAACCATTACCCTTGCCTTTGGCCGAAGCCAAGATTGACCTCTCATTCTTAGAGGCAATGAAGATGCAATCACAGATTTCCTCGCCATAGAAATTCCAAACACATACCCAAAAACCAACCTCTCGTCTTTAGAGGTCCATTCAGCAAAAGGCCTAGCCGACCTCTCGTTTTAAGAGGTTATGATATCCAAAATCACCCGAAGACCGATCGAAATCCCGAAACCCAATCGCAGTTCCTACCGGATAGCAGTTTCATTCCAATATCGTCGAGGTCTAAAACAGATTATTGCTTAAAGCAGAGCCAAATCCATCCCGGCTCAAAGGACCGTCAAGCGAAGATTGTGCAAGTTCCATCCGTTCATTCGACGTTGCATGTGAGCATACTTCATTTCTCCTCCACAAACACTTGCCGTGTACGTCCCACTGGGGCTTCACATCTGTGTCTCCCATCGACACTCCAAGAGGACATGTTTTTCAATTCCCAAAATCCTCAAAGGTCCTCAGATCCTCGAATTCCAACGTTCATTCTTTTCATTCGGGATAAGCCCGAACTACGGCGACCTGAGCTCCTCCTAAGGAGGGGAATGTAGGCAACCAGAACTGGTTCTGTCGAAATCACAAATAGATCTCAGAAAATCTGGTCTCAGCAAGGGTCGTCCCTATACACTTTTCATCTTTCCGAATTTGATTCTCGATATTAGTGGGCTTTCTTCTCATGATTAATAAAAATATTTGTCCATATCGGCTTTGGTGGTTGACTAACCCGAACATCGATAAAGGGTTTTAAGCAGCTTTGTGATCATCACGAATAAGACAAGTTTTTGAGTGTCTCGACAAGTCTTCCTTTCTACATTTTTAGGGGTATAGAGCTAAACACTGTTTCGGTCAGCAGGGGCTTCCATACACTTTTCCACACCTTGTGATGCTTATACTCTCCCAAAAGAGTCGAACCCAAAAGTGAGCGTGTCATATACAGAATCGGGATCCATTCCCACTTTTCGAAAGATATGCCCCTGCACACATACAGTTCCGAGCCTTGTCCAGTGACTGATTGACTACTGTCCGAAAATAATAGATTGCTTCCTCGGCCACAAGATGATACTGTTTACAACAAGGCCGCATCGAATCTCACCAAAATGGGGGGTTGTCAAAACCGTTCTCCCAAATTCCCCTCGGGTTACTTTGCATTATCAACTGGGGCTTGGTCAAGGAAAGGAGGTCGGTGTGTCAATTCGGGCAAGTTCCGAAGCCCGCTTTATAATCTCGATCGGTAGGAAGAGATTGGTTATTTAAGGTCTACTTCATGATGAAGAGGTTGATTTTCTGACCTTAAACGAAGTGAAAAGTCTGGAGACAAGTTTGGAAACTTGGTTGGGAAAACCTGTCAGTAGGGCTACTTGTGTCACGCGACACAACTCACCCTATGTTGTCCTGGGCCGTGCGACAGAACAAGCCCAACATCAGACATCAGTAATCTGCACTCAGCTCATCCCAGGGCACTCCCCGACCTGTTAGTTGCTGCAAAATATCAACCACCACTTCATAAACACATGGGAGAGGGACCATCCATACACACTTTTACCATACACATACAAACCATCATTCCATACACATACAAATTACACCCACGCCCATTATAACCATCATCCCAATCAGTTGTCAAAAATGAGATGGATTCGTGCAAATAATAATAGCTAATGTAAGTGCAAACTAACAAGCAAATTGTTCAAAGTTTATAGTTTTGTCTAGAGTACTTTGTTTCTACAGGTGCAATAAGCAATAAACCATCAAACTAAGCTAAGAGGCTCCTCTGAGCCATCTTCATCCTCCTCTGAGCCATCTTCATCATCCTCTGAACCATCCTCTGAATTTTCCTCTTCATCTCCACCTGCATCGTCATCCTCATCCTCCTCAAGCTCGTCATCAGGGTCATCAGAAGGTGCTTCATATGCTACGGTCCCCATGCCATAGTAATCATCAAGATCAGGGATAATGGTGGAAGTAAGCTCGTAGTCAGCAGCCGTCTCATCATCGTCACTCCTAACAGGTCTAGAAAGAGGCACGTTCGCGTTCTTGGTACGAGGCTTCAGTCCACTAGTGCCCCCACTGGAGACAGCATCGTCAAATCGGCTCCTCTTTCTTCTTGATTGACTGGGAGGGGAGACATTGATCGTATCTTGAGACCGGCACTGATTCTTCCAAAAGCTCACACTCTTTTGAAGCTTCCCGATCATGCTTACCGTGCCAGTAAAAGCCCAAGTAAGATGCCTATAAGCCTGGGCCGACACCTGTTACAAACAGACAAGAGAAACATCAGGATACGGTACTTGATATCAGAAAGGAGTGCAAGAAATCTAGCAGAAATAAAGGTTAGTTCTTGCCGATCTAGAACCCCGCGGGAGCTGCAAACAGGGATGAGTCTGTGACATATCGATGTGCGCTCGTCGTATACGGCCACCACCCTGGTAATCAATAAAAGTCGGAGGCAGAGGAGGCCTAGCTACGTGTCTAGTAGAGGGTCCTACACCCTGAGCATCATATCCAGCCCTAACCTGAGGAGACTGCAACCTCCTAGCCACATACAGGGTATAATCTCCCTCCCGAACAAAGTAATGAGCTGCCACACCTGTGATCAATGCTTCTACATTCTCCAGCTGACGGGGAAACCACATCCTGGTCGGGGGATCATCAGGAATTTGAGCATGCATGTGAGGCCCGTGCTGCCTAAACACCCTCTCCGTCAAATACAAAGCATCTCCAGTCAGGCCCACCAAGAGCTTGCGGCACCCGGTCAGATGGACCACATAACCTAAACCCTCATATGGATATCTCTCGGCCCAGGGGAACAAGGAAAGATTGGAGGGAGCTCCTCTCAACAAAGGCATCACATCAGCAAATGAAGAGGTCACTCTACCCCTCGATCCAGATACCCGCACCGACTTCCTAGCACCTTTGGTCTAACGCCTGAGGGCAGGGAATGTATCAGCGGGGAACTCATCCTGAACCCTCCAAGGATAGCAGCTAAATATCTCATATGCCCAAGCCTGTAAAGAGACAAATCAAACAGAGTCAGAGATCGAGGATAATAGCCATAAGTGCAAATGTGTGTGGGCAAAATTAAATAAGGATAAAAAGCTACCTCGAAGGCCATCTGGCAGCAGTCAAAAGACTTAACCTCTCCCCAGCTAATGTCATCTAAGGCTAAGTACATCTCCGCCAACCCGGCTTCCCCCCAAGACAAGTTGCCAATGTTCCCCCAATCTCTCAAAAGCTCCAGAAGGGCAGTCAGTGCGGTAGAGGCTCCATTGGGGAATAGCATATCAGAAAAGCCCGCCCATATAAAAGCCCTGGCCAACCTCTCAGCCCGCAGCCGACTATCCTCAGAATCGTCAAAGATAGGTGGGTATGCCCGACTATGAGCCTCAACAGCCCCATGAATCTCTCCCAGTTCATACCCATTGCCCTTCCGATCCCGAAGAGCAAACCCCACTAGCTCCGTCATCTCACCATCGCCTAGAGGCTCAGGCTCAATATCAGGCTCAACAGTGAATATAGGTCGGCCAGTAAAGGGCAACCCAGTGATAACAGCAAAATCATAAGGGGTGACTGTGGCCTTGCCCCAGATAAAATGGAATGAGTGGGTAGTCTCCCACCATAACTCTCGAAAGGCCTTCATAAGCTCAACGCTCCTCTTGGTGTCCCCAATGGCCCCCGCCATCTCAAAGAACTGTCCAAATCCAGCTGCATATACCAGGCCTTTCGGCAAGTGCACCTCAGCCGCCGAGCTAGGCAAGCTCCTCCAAAGCCGCCCAATCACCTCGGACGACCCCCGCGTGCGCAGTTCCTGCAGGTAAACACAGCTCAGGTATCAAAATTTCCTCAATCAATTACATACATACCATCATTGTTCTATTTGCATTTTCTTTACAATGTTTGCTTAATTTCTAAGTCCAAAGTCATGCATGCTATCAGTACAGTCACTGTAATGTTAATCGTCCCAAACACACTCTTGCATTGTAATTCCATTATCCTAAATATGCAATTGCTCAAAAATTCGAAATCTTAGATTTGTGAACAATGAGTTTGGAAAAGAACCTCACCTTAGACTTCCTACCAACGGAGGTATGCTTCTCCAATTGTGGATAAAATTGTCCTCTCGGAGCTTGAGGAACGAATGGCCTATGATTCCTCTTAATATTCTTCCTTCGCCCATCCAGCTTCGCGTGTTGCTTCGCTTTCTTTGTAGGGTACAATCGGGGAGGCATGATTGTAGATGGGTTCGAAGTATTTGGAAGAATTGTGGGGCAAAACCCTAATTTTCTCTCTTCTTTTCTCTTTCCCTCTTCGACTGAATAAGCTATTATGTTTCAAAATTGGTGACTGCTCGTATTTAATTGAATTTGTCCTCCTGGCTGGTTGTGTCACGCGACACAACTGATCCATAAAGCTGATTTTCCTATTTTACCCCTATCCATCCATCAAGCAAAGTTCATGACTTCAAAGACAACCAATCGTCAACAAAGACTGTTCCTCAACCAAAAATTGAGGCAAAAGAAGTGCAAATCCAACGATCTTTCTAGCAAATGTCCATCAAAATTATCAGCCCCGTTGCCAAGTCGCCAGCAAAGTCCGTTTTTCCTGATAATTTAACAAGCAGAACTCTTGCCCTACCAAGCAAAGGTCAGTGATTCCAAAGTCGGCCAAGAGTCAATAAAGGCCGTCCCCTAACAAGACAAAACAGCAAGACGTCAACAACAGTAGTGTGAGTCCCCGGCAGTTACATCTATCCCAGCATAACCAACAGTAGCATCAGTCACTCCGGCAGCTGCAACTTTCCAACAATCGTCAGCAACAGTAGCATCAGTCCCTCCGGCAGCTACAGGTAAGCACAGCACAGGTATGAAAACATGTCTCGTCCAAACTGTCAAATCATTATGTCTGGTATACTCCTAAAAATCACCCTTCAGTTCATTTCGTTCATCGGGTCAGACACCTCTTAATGGTCTCATCGGGTCAGACACCTCCTAATAGTCTATTCGGGTCCGACACCTCCTAATGGTCTATTCGGGTCAGACACCTCCTAATGGTCTCATCGGGTCAGACACCTCCTAATGGTCTATTCGGGTCAGACACCTCCTAATGGTCTCTTCAGGTCAAGACGCCTCCTAATAGTCTTTCATCGGGTCAGACACCTCCTAATGGTCTATTCGGGTCAGACACCTCCTAATGGTCTATTCGGGTCAAACACCTCCTAATGGTCTCTTTGGGTCAAGACGCCTCCTAACAGTCTTCCATCGGGTCAAGACACCTCCTAATAGTCTTTCATTGGGTCAGACACCTCCTAATGGTCTCCTCCGAATACTTCGAACTACGACCGACTTGATTCCCTCCCGGGGATACGTAGGAATCCTTTCTAAAAAGGTCCAGCCATCCGATCCACCAAGTCATCGTCCAGCCCTCCGCCTTATCCCCCAGCCGCTCATTGGGATTGGGTCCTGTTTGTCGACAACCTCACTTCTTCTATAAGTGACGTTGCCGAGGGGCTCTGTGAGTACGCCAATCCAATTCGTGACCCTTTAAAAGTGCTTTTTAATGTAATAAAATTGCACTAGGGGCATTTTGGTAAATTCCCGATCAATTCCAAGACTTCCGGAAACTTTTCTTAAAGTTCTTATGAGGGAAGTACTTGTGAGTATTTTTTCCACATAAAAGGACCTACCAGGAATTATCAGCCAGGAATTATCAGCTTTGGATCTATTGGGAATTATAACAGAAGGTTCCAGAATCAGTTGTTAACGCCAAAAACGGTTACATGGCTGGACAGGTCGTGCGACACAATTTGCCACGAAAAAGCGAAGCGAGAGGTCGTGCGACACAAGTGACCCACTCCATGCAGCCTATAAATTGGACCCTCCCCTTCTCATATCAGGAGCCTTTTTCCAATACCCTAAAGTTACTCTGCCCAATTGACGCCAGAAACCACTCTCTCTCCTCAATCCACACCAAACCCCTCCGATTCCATCTCTTCCTCACCCAAATCATACACCCATCTTCATACAACCCACATCACCTTGAAGATCTGAATAGAAGCATTCAATTGGTGTTCAACCGCATCTCCTAGCAGCTGAATTGAAGGCTCCTACACCTAACTTGGTGTAGAAGTAGAGGACTACAAGGGTAACACATTTCTCCACCCTTCTCTCTCTCATTTACTTGTTTATTTGCAATTTCTATTCCCCCACTTGATAATCAAGCTCCATCTGCTTCAGATTATCAAGTGGCAACTGCCATATCTCTGTTTAATTGGATTTGCTTGGTTTAATTGCATATTTGTGTTGTGATTTGATCTCCCTTGGTTGCTTGGTGGTCAAGGGAGTGTGGATCTCCCATATCCATGCTCCCTTGGTAATTCATTGTTAATCTGTGTTATTCCAAGTTGATTCTGTATATCTGGTAGATCTGAATCGATCTCTGTTGGTTTCTGGTTTCGAATTGTGAGATTCCTGCTGATGGTATACCTGTGTCACGCGACACAAATGACTCCTCAAGTCCTGTGTCACGCGACACAAGTGACCCATCTGCAGAGAATCATATTTCAGTTGTAAGTTTGTTCCCCATCCCTTTTTGTCACTCAAATTAGGGTGTGGATCTTCCATATCCACATTCATTTGAAGTGATTAGATAGATCTTGAAATTGTCACGGCTTGAATCACAAGTGATATCCAAGGTGATAACTGCACCAACGATAGCACTTGGGATGGCACACACACACACTTCGAAAATAAAACAATTTTGTAAAAGAGTTTGCAGCGGAATAAAAACACCAAAATTGTTTTTCTCAAGTTATATAAATATAACTTGAGAGTGCCTCTTAGGCAAGACTTTATAATCACTATGAATGAAGTTACAAAGCCGAAAGTTCCCTATAGCTATATCTATTTTAAGCTCTATGGAACAAGAGATAAAGAACGGAATCCTATCCTAGCCTTCACACACCTTGATACCAAAGTAATCAAGTGCGAAATTACAAGGGAGAAAGGATTAAAAAGAACCAAACAAAGAACTCTATCTCTAAGCTTTTCGAAGGTGTGAATGTGGAATAATTGGCATATCTTCAAATAAACCTTCCAAGCTTATTTATAGTCTTCAAATACTTGAAGGCTACTCCAATAACAGCCTTGGGGCTGGTCTTGCACGTGGAGGAAGTGTAGGGAGAGTGGGTTAATTTGTTTCCACAATTCTAGCTCCCACTTCCTATTTTGTAGCAACCGAGTTGTTGAATCCTCAAGCCATGCTTCCACGCCTTGTACTCCCTTGCTTTATCATCCTTGTACCTCTTCTATAACTCAGCAACAACCTTTGACAAAGTCCTCATACATGTTGTTGTTGAATGCCAAAAATGCAATTAATACATAAAATGTATTAATTCATTTCTTCCAATTTCCACATGAGTCTAGCTCCTTCTTTGATGCTATTGCACCACGAAATATAATCATAAACCATAGACTATACGAGACCATATTAGCACGTTAGTCCATTAAATAACAAACAAGAAATATACAACTATATAATTTTCGATCCGAGGAAATCATACGTGATATCACTTGGGAAATCATCTACGATATCACCTGCAGATTACACTAACAATCTCCCCTTAGTTGGATATTTCTTTCCAAACTTAATGTCTTTCTTTGTCTGTAGGATAAGTCTATATACAAATGTACAGAGCATAGACCATAGAATAATATCTCCACAAAAATTAACTCCCCTTAATCAAGGAGCTAATCCTAAACAATGATTTATCATAATAAACTAATTTATTTCAAACTTTAAAAAGTTTTCGAAATAAACTAAGTAACCATTAAAAACCATAACCATTGTAGCAAAATATCATCCAAAATTAGCAAAAAAAACATCCTAGTAGATTAAGTTATTTAACAAACCACTAAAGTGTTTTAGCAAATATAAACAAAATAAAAGTAAATTGTTTAAGGAACCACCACATCACCAAAATAAAAACATTGTTTGTAGGACCACCACAAAAATAGTCACCCATATGATAGCGGCAACATAAACCTTCGGGTTTATCAACCTTAAGGTTCGGCTTTCTTCTTCTTCAAACTCCTCTTCTTCCTCTCCTTCCTCTGATCTCCTTCCCTATCACTTCCACCATCACTTGGGCCAAGATCGGTGGTAGCACTGCGGTAGCACCGGCTCCGAAGTTCCGGCGGCGACGAGATCCTCCCCCTGTTTGGGAAGAAATTTCATCAATAAAAGCATACATTACTGCTTAAGCTTAGCCCATCCCTCGGCAAGTTCTCCTATTGCACTTATTTGTTTGTGCGGGAAGTTGAGAAGCTGTAGCCTTTGGGATTGATGGTCCGAGTTGCCCAAAGATTCATCATGTTGTGCGAGAATACTTGCGGCATCGGTTCTGCAAAAGTATGAGGGCAACACACAGGGAAGCACTTGGGGTATCACGTGAGATAGCATTTGGGAGGAGCGGGGGTTGTTTCATCGATTTGTTCCAAGGAAGATCTTTAGTATACCTTTTACCCTTTTTCGGTTGTTGATCAACGGTATAATACTCGGGTTCGGTGGTAAAAACATCGGAGGCTTCAATGGGCAAGGATTGAAATACCAAAACTTTGAAGATTAGAGAAGGATAGGGGAAAAAGCTAATGTTCACTTCCTTTTTCTACCCCATGAAGCTAAGTGTTTAAACACTAATCTTCCAAAGTTAATCCTTAAATTTTTACCCAATCTATACAACACATTCGCATGCTCCAAAGTCACAATAGGTTCATTAGTTGTAGGAAGCCAATTGAAGATGCACGGTTTGTGTAGTACGGAATAGAGAGAAGATAATCTAGAAGCATGAAGTTTCTCTTTCAAAGGCCAAGGCTGCGGTTTGTTGTGAGTGAGCAATTTTACCATTTCATCTCTATTGACCCTAATGCTCTCATCATCTACATTAGGGAGGCCTAAGACTTTGTTAATCGGGCGGGAGTAAAAGAATAGACTCTTCCCCTAACAAACACTTTTCCATATTTAGCGGACCCTTCATCATCCAAATGAGCATGCAAATTGGCAAAGAAATTGCGAATAACACTCTCAACAAAAGCGATGCATGATTATTAGCATTAATAAAATTCTGTCCTTTAAAAAGCTGAACCACTCCTTCCTTTTCCAATGACCCTCATCAATGTGCTTCTCTTTTAAAATCCTCTTACTTAGACTATTCAACCAAAGTTCCATATTTTCCTTTTTATAATACTCCAAAGTAAGAAAAGGTTTTGGAAAAGCTTTATCCTCTTCGGTTTGAGTAACCTCATCACCGGAATTATCACTAGAGGAATGTTTAGGAACGGAAGAGGGGCAAGTGTTACCTCGGATGATATCCTCTTCTTGCTAGCACTTGGTAGCACTCACGGTTGCCCTTGGCCTTCTTTTTCGAAAATCGAGAGAGAGTCTCCTCTTCATCACCATCTACCCAAGCATCAAATGAGTCCACGAAGGCTCCTTTTCCTTGTTTGCTTCAAAGTTCTCATCACTCACATGGGGTGAGGACACATCAATAGAGCTTTCTGAGACATCAACTGGATCAAGGGAGGTATTTGAAGTTGCCTTGGACCTGATTGATCTAATGCGGTTGGAAGATCTCCTTTTTGCGATTTGGGGAGACAGCTTGGCAGTTGGGGCTTTCCTCTTCCTTTTTGGCTCGGTAGGAATGAGAGTCACCTTAGGAATGCCTTGATCAAACGAGGCATTGGGGCCAGAGGTAGGAACAATTGCCATTGTTGGTGGAGAAGAGCTTGGAGTGATCATTGGGGAAGTTTCCATGGCCACGCTAGATGCCACGGAAGGAGCAATGCTAGGTGAGATGTCCATTTGGTCTGTGTGAGATGGTTCGGCATTGGTATTGGATGGAGATGCCATGGAGATTTGAGGGATTTTTGGAACGTATTTTGACCTAGGTTTTTTTTTTAAGGAGACGAAGGCGTTGCACCGAGGGTTTAAGAGAGAGAGAAGGTAACGGAAAGAGAGAGAAACGGAGGAGGTTGAGTGAAATTAGGAGAGTGAGAGATTAGATAGGGAACAAGATTTTAAATTGATTAGACATCTATCTAATCTATCCCTATTAATACTCTCCATTAATCCCTATCCACAAAAACCGAAATAAACCCTAACCACTCCCTTTTCAAAAACCTTAACCTCTATTTAAAGTGAAACAACACGGTTGCCACAATAAAATAAATAAAATTTTTTTTTTAAGTAAAAAACGTAAAAACAAAAAATAAGTAAACTAAATAATTTGTAACTAAGCCCAAAACATTATATGCACAAATTAAATAAATAAGGGTTAGTTACTTAATTAAGTTTACCAAAAATAAAGGAAACTTGTTGAAGACGTTTTCAAAATCGTAAACTCTTTAATTAAAAAGACTTTCAGATTTTGAGAAATTAATCAACAATATTTCGAAAAAATAAAAAACTAATATAGCACACACTAATGTGTTAAGGCAATGATGGTAACACGTAGGATAACACATATGATATAAAACCCCTTGATAAATATTTTCATTTTCAAGCATTTCAAGCATAACAAGCTGAGCATTTTTCATGCACTTTAGGCCTTATATGCCTATATATAATTTTTAAGTACATTGCTTGTTAAACACGTCTCAATACACTTCTTTAAACAAGAAAGCATCGTAGTAACGAGCTCCGTGCTTCAAGTTATATTTCAAGTGTAGAGACCAAGTGATCTATGCCTTTCAAGTAGGGTACACTGTAGTAGCGAACTCCATGTCCCTAATACTTAGCATAAATCACCTCATACCTTCTCATTGGCAAGAGTACATCGTTGCAGCGAACACCGTGCCCCGAGCTCGAGAGAATAGTATGGATAAATGCCTTTGTCTTTTATTTATCAAAAAGAAAATATTAGTGACTTTGTCACTTTAAGCATATGAAGGGGAATGATATCAGACGTGCTAACCTAAATAATAACCTACCATAACAAAAAGGTCAGCATGTGCCACAGCTAGAACTAAGCTAGCTAGATTTAAACAAATAATAAAGTATTTTTTTTTTTTTAAGTAAATAAGCAAAGAAAGAAAAAGAGAAAAAGATATACTAATATACAAGTGTTACCCTAAGTGATAACATCACCTGGGGTAGCACAGACGAACAGGCTCAGAGATTACAAAGACCAAGAGATCTTTTCAAACTAGAAAATCTCTCGTGGTCTAAGGCCTTAGTAAAGATGTCGGCCGAGTTGATACTTAGTATCAATATGATCAATATTAATTAGGCCTTTATCTTCCATATCTCTAAGAAAATGATGACGTATGTCAATGTGTTTGGTACGGGAATGTTGAACGGGGTTTTTGAAATGTTGATAGCACTCGGGTTATCACGGTACATAGTCAAAGAATTACTCTCTAGGCCATAGTCATCTAACATATGTTTTAGCCAAATAAGTTGTGAACAACAACTACCGGTGCCACATACTCGGACTCGGTGTGGAGAGAGAAACACAATTTTGTTTACGACTATACCATGAAACTAAATTGTTGCCCAAGTAAAAACACCCCCACTAGTACTCTTCCTATCATCCATATCCCTGCCCAATCCGAGTCACTAAATCCAACCAAATTGGTATTAGTATCCTTACTAAACCAAATCCCTAATTCACTTGTTCTGAAACATATTTAATTATCTTTTTGACGGAATTAAGGTGAGAGACTTTAGGATTGGCTTGATAACGTGCACAAACACACACGGCGAACATGATATCGGGACGACTAGAAAGTGAGATAGAGAAGGCTACCAATCATTGAACGATAAAGAGTAGGATCAACATCCTCACCTACTTGATCTCTACCAAGTTTGAGAGAAGAACACATGGGGATTTTTGAACTTTTTGCTCCTTCCAACCCAAATCTTTTTACTAGGCTCTTTGCATACTTGCTTTGTGAAATGAATATTCCTTCATTTGATTATTTCACTGCAAGCCTAGAAAGAATGTTAACTCTCCAATCATGCTCATTTCAAATGTTGATGTCATAGCCTCTACAAAATCTTTTAAACACGTTTGAGAAGTAGAGCCATAGACTATGTCATCAACATAGATTTGAACAATGACTATTTCTTTGCCATGCCTTAGGATAAATAAGGTCCTATCTGCTTCACCTCTTGTGAATCCATATTCAAGTAAGAAAGAGGTTAAGCGACCATACCATGCACGTGGAGCTTGTTTCAAGCCATATAAAGCTTTATCAAGTCTATATACATGGTTTGGTAGATTAGGATCTTCAAATCCTTTTGGTTGTTCAACAAAAACTTCTTCTTTTAAATAACCATTTAAAAAGGCGGCTTTAACATCCATTTGAAACAAAGTAATTTTTAGAAAACAAGCTATAGCCAAGAGGAGTCTTATGGATTCTATTCTAGCAACGGGAGCAAAGGTCTCATCAAAGTCAACACCTTCAATTTGGGTGTAACCTTGTGCTACGAGACGAGCTTTGTTCCTAACAATATTTCCTTGCTCATCGATTTGTTTTTGAAAATCCATTTAGTACCAATAACATTTGTATTACTAGGACGTGGTACTAAACACCAAACTTCATTACGAGCAAATTGGTCAAGTTCCTCTTGCATGGCTTGTATCCAAAAATTATCTTTTAAAGCTTGAAATATTTTGGGTTCTAAAGAAGAAACAAAACAGGAATATTTTACCTTGTGGTATGTGGTGGACATACACACATACCTTGCCATTTCACGGTCACTAAAATGTCCTTTGTTCCTTGTTTGTACCCCTTCACTAGCTTCTCCAATAATTTGAGAGGAAGGATGGTCTCTTTTGATCCTAGCTGGTGGATCCCTTCTCAAGTCTTCATGCGCATGATCATCATCATTGTTCATCCTTTTCGATTCTTTGGATTGGTCTTGGGTGATACCGGAGATGCTATCCCATCGGTGGAAACACTTTGGCTAGCACACAGGGTATCACTTACTTGATTTTGATTCTCCGAGTTCTTCGGCCAATATTAATGGAGATTCCTGTACTCCATCACACGTAACACTTGCTAAATCATCAAAAACAACGTTAATTGATTCTGAATGGTTTTTAACCTAAGGTTATAAACCCTATATGCTCGACTGTCATCTGAGCATACCCAAGAAATATAGCCTTATCACTTTTAGAGTCAAATTTAGCTAAGTAATCCCGATCATTTAGAACATAACACACACACCCAAATGTATGAAAATAATGAACCTTTGGTATCCTACCATTCAAAATTTCATAAGGTGTCATTCTAGTACCAGGTCTTAGAAAAACCCTATTGGCCGTGTGACAAGGCGTGTTTATGGCCTCGGCCCAAAATCTTTTGAAATTCTTTTTGAAAATAACATCACACGTGCCATCTCAAGTAAGGTCCTATTTTTCCTTTCGGCCACCCCATTTTGTTGAGGTGTTTTAGGAGCGAGAAAACTCATGTTTAATTCCTTTTAATTCACAAAAAGTAAAGAACAATGAATTATCAAACTCCGTTCCATGATCGAGACCTTATTCGCATGATAAGAAGCGAGAAAACATGTTTTTGATTTTAGCATGTAAGACTTTAAACTTTTCAAAAGTTTCGATTTTTCTTTTAAAAAATATACCCAAGTAAATCTAGAAAAATCATCAACTATTACAAAAGTATATTTCTTACCTCCTAAACTGTCTACCTCAACTGGACCCATTAAATCCATATGCATTAATTGAAAACGGTGCGTTGTCCCGAGAATACTCCTCATTATGTTGGGTAGCACTATGGGTAGCACGTGTTTGTTTACCTTTTAAACAATCTTCACATATGATTTTTGTACTAATGTCCGGACTAGGTATACCTCTTATAGCTTCGGCATTAATGAGTTTCACAATGTTACGAAAATGGACATGACCCAACTTTTGATGCCATAAGGTAGCATCATCAACCCTCACAGAATGACACACTTGTTTATCCTCAACAAGATAACGGTTATTACTTGACCTAGTACCGGTCATAACACGGTTATTGGTACAATCAAAAACTTCACAAGTGTTTTTATTGAATTTTACTTCAAGGTTGTCATCACAAAGTTGGCTTATACTAATTAAATTAGTTACCGGTCCATCAACATGCAAAACATTTTTCAAAGCGGGAAATCCGGGTATATTTAATACGCCTTTTCCTACTATATTACTCTTGCCACCACCACCATATGTTACACTACCACCTTGAATAGGTTCATATTCCTTTAAAAATATTTTTGTTCCGGTCATATGACGAGAACAACCACTATCAAAATACCATGAACCTTCAACATTAGTTTTTAAGGCGGTGCATACAACATCACATATCGGGTTAGACTTAGGTTTCCATACTTTCCTACTTTGATAATTCTTCTTACTGTAGGTGATATCGACGTGCTAGGCAACACTTCGGGTATCACAGAAGCTGATGTTTCTTTAGAAGAGTTTTACAATCAATTTTCAAATGTCCAGTAGAGTAATGATAGTTACATATTTTTACCTTGTCGGAAGACTTATCGAAGATATTTGTTCAACATGATCTCTTTCTTTAACAAAAATTAACTTATCTTACGTATTAGACAAAGTAGATGTAATAGCATTTAAAGACTCTTGAAAACCCATACACCTTGAGTGGTTTGGACAACCCAAGAATTGCATCTAACTTGGTAGAACTCGTATTGAGTTTCTTGAATGTTGTCTCGGCAAGAGTAAGTTTGCTCTTGACTTTGTCCGGCTCCACATCCTTCTTTGTGAGTTGAACTTCCAATCTAGTCAAGCCATCGGTTAGGTCTTGAACCTCTTTGGACGAGAGAGATCACCTTCTTGTTCTCTTTCTTCCATTCATCCACCAATTCTTTGCAAAGGTTCTTAAGACCACAAATGAGTTCATCCTTCTTGAACTCCTTCTCATCTTGTGAACAACACGCATCCATGTTAACAGAACCCACAAAACAAACGGCATTTATCAAATTTAAATCGTATACACGTTGGATGATATCTCGGGTGCTATCCCATTTTGGATATCACTGGGGTATCACTGACAATCCGAGTCACGGTTGTGACCACCATTCTTGTTTGATGCGAATCTTCGATTGATTGGTCTCCTCATCCTCATTGTCACCTGAGAGAAACCCATAGGTTCTTTCCCATCTTCCTTAGAGTGTTAGCACACTCATTTGAGTAATGACCCCATCCGAGCAAGCATGACATTGGATTGATTCAAGGTATTTTGGATCGGATCTGGATTGATACGATGATGCTCTCCTTATGGGACCACCTTTACGAGTAGATGGAAATGTCCTCTTGGGCATTGAATTGTACACCTTGGCTTGTTGCTCTTTAGCCTTTACCTGCACATTTTCTTTGTTAAATTTTCTCACCATTGAGTTATATTTCCTGGTAAGTAAGGCAACACTGGCATCTTCACCTAATTCCTCAAAAATTTCGTCATCCTCCTTAGTTGAACCACTAGAGGATTGAACTTTTAAAGCAACACTCTTGCCCTTAGAAGCTTCACTTTGCTCGGCAAGGTTTGACTCAAAATTTTTTAAAATGCTCATTAAGGAATTGATATCCATTGTAGAAAGATTGTGAGCCTCTTCTATAGATGAAACTTTTATATTAAAACGCTCAGGGAGAGTTCTAATAGCCTTTGAAACCAATTGTTTGTTTGTAAAAGGTTCACCTAAAAGTTGACACTCATTAGCAATGTCAAATAGTTTTTCAAAATAAGAGGAAATGGTATCACTTTCACCCATTCTCAACCTTTCAAATTTGCCAGTAAGACCTCTGAGTTTGTTTTCACGCACACTAGAATCACCTTCACAAAACCTTTGTAAAATATCCCAAGCTTCTTGAGCTGTGGAACTATTTTGAATAAGTTTAAAAATATGCATGTCAACCCACTCAAAGATAGCATTAAGAGCTTTCTCATTATAGTTAGCTAGAGTGATCTCTTCATTCGTCCACTCACCTTCGGGTTTAACTGAACATCACCATCCTCATCGGGAGGTAAGAGTGGAAGAGAGTACCCATGAACTATAGATCGCCATGCTCGAAGATCAATTGATTTGATATGCGAGCGAAGGCGAATTTTCCAATATGCATAATTCGAACCATCTAAAACAGAAGACGTTTTTGGTTTGGATTTGCAGGATCAAAAGCCATGATAAAGAGGACCAAACACTTAGTATCGTCAAGTGAGAGGCTCGATACCAATTGAAATTGTCACGGCTTGAATCACAAGTGATATCCAAGGTGATAACACCAACGATAGCACTTGGGATGGCACACACACACACTTCGAAAATAAAACAATTTTGTAAAAGAGTTTGCAGCGGAATAAAAACACCAAAATTGTTTTTCTCAAGTTATATAAATATAACTTGAGAGTGCCTCTTAGGCAAGACTTTATAATCACTATGAATGAAGTTACAAAGCCGAAAGTTCCCTATAGCTATATCTATTTTAAGCTCTATGGAACAAGAGATAAAGAACGGAATCCTATCCTAGCCTTCACACACCTTGATACCAAAGTAATCAAGTGCGAAATTACAAGGGAGAAAGGATTAAAAAGAACCAAACAAAGAACTCTATCTCTAAGCTTTTCGAAGGTGTGAATGTGGAATAATTGGCATATCTTCAAATAAACCTTCCAAGCTTATTTATAGTCTTCAAATACTTGAAGGCTACTCCAATAACAGCCTTGGGGCTGGTCTTGCACGTGGAGGAAGTGTAGGGAGAGTGGGTTAATTTGTTTCCACAATTCTAGCTCCCACTTCCTATTTTGTAGCAACCGAGTTGTTGAATCCTCAAGCCATGCTTCCACGCCTTGTACTCCCTTGCTTTATCATCCTTGTACCTCTTCTATAACTCAGCAACAACCTTTGACAAAGTCCTCATACATGTTGTTGTTGAATGCCAAAATTACGAATTAATACATAAAATGTATTAATTCATTTCTTCCAATTTCCACATGTGTCTAGCTCCTTCTTTGATGCTATTGCACCCTGAAATATAATCATAAACCATAGACTATACAGACCATATTAGCACGTTAGTCCATTAAATAACAAACAAGAAATATACAACTATATAATTTTCAGTCCAGGAAATCATCTGTGATATCACTTGGGAAATCATCTACGATATCACCTGCAGATTACACTAACAGATCTATTTCCTTTGCGTTTAATAATGTAAAATCTCTGCAAAGTGCCTTGTAGTGTCACGCGACACAAGTGACTCCCCAAGTCCTGTGTCACGCGACACAACAAGCCTCTGCAGCATGTTCGTTTTAGTTGTAAGTTTTGTTCCTCCTCTTTGTAATATGGGATGTGGCCTCCCATCGTTAATGGCTTACAAGTTGTTTTTTCTTTTCTTTGAGCAATAAAACAAAGCACTTCTATGCATTTTATACATATCTCGTCTCACACACTTGCACACACGTTTGAATGAATTGAATGTTGAACATTAGAAAGACTCGTCTACGGATGAGGCGTGTTGGGTGAACTCTCGGTTCTTCCCAACACGTAACCTGACCCTCGGACCCATTTTCTCACTTAAAAAGGTTTTCAATGTTTCCTCTAAAAAGGGCGTGGCGACTCCTTTATTTTTATTTTTTCGGGCGAGCGCACATTCAGTCTTCAAACTGAGGTGAAGGGCGACCCTTTAAAAATGGTTCGATCCGCGATGGGCCCACATTCATAGTTTGACAATTGCTTTAATCTTTGGTTCTAGAGCCTGTCAGCATTAGCTTCAAGTTCCAGAGTTTGAGAAAGGAACTCTAATCAAGACCCGAGGTTTAAATCTGATCTCAGCCCAAGAAGGAATTCTGGTCCACATGATATCTTTTGGCAGCATTAACAACATCTCAGCAACAACAGCAGTTCAGTCCGCACCCAAGGGATACGACCCCAACTGCTCGAAACCTGTCTCAAACAGTTCCCAAACACATACATCCAAACATATCCCCGACACATTCTTACATACATAAAATCCCTCTCACATTGCCTTCCCGCAAAAGAGTCAGCCCTTGGCTCATGTGACATGCACAAAGAGAAATAACCTTAATTGATTACAAATCAAAATAGGAAATACTTTTGCCCAAAATTAGGCTCGTGGATGCCCAAAATCAAAATAAAAAAATAGATAAAAAAAAAATCATCATTCTAAGTGATTTCATGAATTGTTTATCACCCCCTTAGCCTTGCTAACATATTCATGGTCATACCATCTCATGCCTCCATGCATCGTCATAAATGTCATACATATCTTTGTTTGTCTCTTCACTAACGAATTCAGGAATTCAAACGCGAAAGACCATTTTCCATCACTATTGAGATCTATCCTCAACAAGTAAGATATTCACCAAAGCCCAAAGTCAGTGGTTTCAACAAAATTGCGTGACCGACTCGTAAGACCTTCGTCTTTCGGTGCCTCAAGTCCGTATTGCCTCGAATTAAGATGACTCAAGTCCTTATCATCTTGGCCTATGATAATTTGTTGATAAATCAAACTCAAGAAATCAAATCCCCCCTTCGGCAAGAGATCATTCCAGGCAAAACATGTGAAGACAGCCTCCAGTGCCTGCAATTGGTCAGAGACACCAAGTCCTCAAATGCAAATTGGTCAGAGACACCAAGTTCTCAAATGCAAATTGGTTAGAGACACCAAGTTCTCGAATGCAAATTGGTCAGAGACACCAAGTCCTCAAATGCAAATTGGTCAGAGACACCAAGTTCTCAAATGCAACTCGGTCAGAGACACCAAGTCCTCAAATACAACTCGGTCAGAGGCACCTCACGCCCCCAAATGTTTCAACATGTCGGTCAGAGGCACCAAGTTCTCAAATGATGCATCAAGACTCTCAACACTATCAACTTCCACACAGCCACCACGACTTGCTCTCCTGCAGGTAAGCACAGCAAAGGTACGTTAGTCCCTCAACATATCTCAATATGCATACATTCACAAATGTTGCACAAATTGTAAAGTAAAGCAGTCACAAAGATTTTTCTAGCATCATTTGCATAGAACACATGTTTTCATCATATGGAACATATAACCGAGCACATGCTCTCCCAAGGCACAGAATATCTCAATTTTTCACAAAATATTTTCATACAAATTTAATCTTTCAAACAAACATGCATGAATCATTTTCATTGTCCAAAATATCATTCTCACATCCATAATCAGAAATCAATCGAGTTTTAGCACATGCAAGAACTCCGTCCCAATTTTAGCATTATTTTGCCTACTTTCAAAAAATAAGTCATACTCATATTCCTTCAAGCAAATTGCACATGCATGATTACCCATAACTTTAGCTCCCTCTATCTCCTTCGAAAGAGATAGCGCCGTAAGCTTTAGTATCCAGCTTTAGCTCTCTCTATCTCCTTCAAAAGAGATAGCGTCGTAAGCTTTAGTATCCAGCATTAGCTCACTCTATCTCCTTCGAAAGAGATAGCGCCGTAAGCTTTAGTATCCTGCTTTAGCTCCCTCTATCTCTTTCGAAAGAGATAGCGCCGTAAGCTTTAGTATCCAGCTTTAGCTCCCTATATCTCCTTCAAAAGAGATAGCGCCGCAAGCTTTAGTATCCAACTTTAGCTCCCTCTATCTCCTTCGAAAGAGATAGCGCCGTAAGCTTTAGTATCCAGCTTTAGCTCCCTCTATCTCCTTCGAAAGAGATAGCACCGCAAGCTTTAGTATCCAACTTTAGCTCCCTCTATCTCCTTCGAAAGAGATAGTGCCGCAAGCTTTAGTATCCAGCTTTAGCTCCCTCTATCTCCTTCGAAAGAGATAGCGCCTAAAGCTTTAGTATCCAGCTTTAGCTCCCTCTATCTCCTTCGAAAGAGATAGCGCCTCAAGCTTTAGTATCCAGCTTTAGCTCCCTCTATCTCCTTTGAAAGAGATAGCGCCATAAGCTTTAATATACAACTTTAGCTCCCTCTATCTCCTTTGAAAGAGATAGAGCCGTAAGCTTTAGTATCTAGCTTTAGCTCCCTCTATCTCCTTCGAAAGAGATAGCGCCGCAAGCTTTAATATCCAACTTTGGCTCCCTCTATCTCCTTCGAAAGAGATAGCACCGCAAGCTTTAGTATCCAGCTTTAGCTCCCTCTATCTCCTTCGAAAGAGATAGCGCCGCAAGCTTTAGTATCCAGCTTTAGCTCCCTCTATCTCCTTCGAAAGAGATAGCGCCGCAAGCTTTAATATCCAACTTTAGCTCCCTCTATCTCCTTCGAAAGAGATAGCGCCGCAAGCTTTATTATCTAGCTTTACCTCCCTCTATCTCCTTCAAAAGAGATAGCGCCGCAAGCTTTAATATCCAACTTTAGCTCCCTCTATCTCCTTCAAAAGAGATAGCGCCGCAAGCTTTAGTATCCAGCTTTAGCTCCCTCTATCTCCTTCGAAAGAGATAGCACCGCAAGCTTTTGTATCCAGCTTTAGCTCCCTCTATCTCCTTCGAAAGAGATAGCGTCGTAAGCTTTAGTATTGAGCTTTAGCTCCCTCTATCTCATTCGAAAGAGATAGCGCCGTAAGCTTTAGTTTTCTTAGGTGACTCCTCCATTAACCATCAAAACTCCAAGGATCCTAGACCTGTTGCTTAAATGTCTAGCGATGATCCCGAACTACGATCGTGGCTTGATTCCTCCCGAGAATACGTAGGTAACTTTTCAAAGGTCCAGCCATCCGACCACATTGGTTACCCCTTTCCTTTACCATCTCCTCAGTGGTGCGCGAACCTATTAAAAGGTCCAGCCATTCGACCTCTTAGGTCACCTCCTCTCCTCCTTTAAAGCAAGGGACCAATTTCTCTTCACCATTCCCCATCGGATTCCGAACTAAGATCATGGCTTGATTCCCCCGGAATACGTAGGTAGCCTACCTTAGGTTCAGCCAATCCGTCACACATGACATCCTTTTCCCAGCGGATCCAGAACTATGATTTGGCTTGATTCCTCTTTGGGATACGTAGGTAACCTTTCAAAAGATTTAGCCACTCAACCTCCTTGGTCACCCAATCCCAATCCATCTCGGCTGTTCACCAGATTGGATTCTCACTTTTATCGACAACCCCACTTGCTTTGCAAGTACCGTTGCCGAGGGGCTTCTGTAAGTATCCAAATATGGCTCATGCCTTCCAATTAAAGTTTTCTAGCAGTTTCCCAAACTTTCATAAAGTTCAGGGGCAATTTGGGAACTTTTCAATACTTTCCGAGCAAGGAAGGACCTATTAGGAATTAGAATTCTGGATAGGACCTCGCTGGAAAGAAGCTTCCAACCTGCCACCTTGCATGTTTCAAGAAACAAGCTGACGCGACAAAAGAAGACGCCGGACGGCTTAATTTGCCGCAGGATCACGCCAGTCGGCTTTATTAGAAGCACACCAGAAGCCTATAAATAGAGGCCTCCTCTATTCATTTTGATACACAGTTTTTAAGCACTGTTACTCTGCAGAAATATAAGCCCAAATTACAGTCCCCAAAAACACACTAAACCACTCTCTCTCATACACTAATCCTACCCTAATCTATTCCTAATAGATATTGCCGAGGAAAACTTCCCTTTGAAGATAGGGAAAAACCAATATTGGTAATCTCTCCTTCCCTCACCCTTAATACAATCCTATATACTCTTATTCTATTGTTATTTGCTGTTTATCTTTATTTATTGTTATAAAGCTTTAATCTTTAGTAATGTAACTCTATATTTCCCACTCCCCTACACAAATGACTCATGGAGATCCTCTCCCTATGATGAACAAGATTCCACAAGTGGCTTGTTCTAGGGATGATCTACCAAATGAGGATGTGATTCTCCTTTACATTTATGTATAAAAATGCAATCTTTATTCATTATATGCCATCCCCTTTCCTTGATCTAGTTTTTCCAAGGATTGTCTACCTAATGAGGTATTAAGGACATAGGAGAAGCCATGAAGATCATCCTTTTACATTATGTTAATGATACTCCTTGTATTTCCAAATTAAAAATGCAATTTTTATGTTAATATTGTTTCTCCCCATGTCCCTAAAGTTGGATTCTTTCTCCAAGGATTGTCTAAAAGCCTTCTAAGGCATCAAAGACATAGGAAGAACATAAAGATCCAATCTTTACATCCCATTCCCCTAGTCCCATGGTTCTTGAGCATTTCATAGTGAGGATTGGTGTAATTAAGACTCCATCTTTACATCAATCCCATTACAAAAAATGCCACAATCCTTGTCCCTTCAGAAATCAATGAGTCTTGGTCCCAAAATCTCCGATAATCACTTGAGACAAACACAAAATGTCCCTATGAATCATCATTGTCTCAAGATGTAGGATTGATGGACAAAGATTCATTCTTTTCTAAAAAGTCTCATTCTTGGACTTAAAAACAAGTTCTTCGATCACATTTGACTAAAATCCCCAAGGAAAGTTAGATTAAGACATACCAAGGCTCTTATGCCTAGATTGGTTGATTAATCTAATGGGAAGGTCGATAGGTCCCATAATGATGATCATAAGTTCAAAGTGAGTATGTGATCAAAATCCCGAAAACACCAAAGTCCAAGGTATCCCGAACTAAAATCTTCTAAAAATGGTTCTTACGTTCGGATAATGAACTTGGCACATACTTTCTCTTTTCTTTCAAATCACACACGCACACAAACAAGCACAAATTTTGGACCTTGAAAGACTTGCTTTTGCAAGCCTCCTTGGGTGAACGCCAAACGTTCTTCCCAATGAGTAACTTAACCTCCGAATCCTTTTCCTTTTTTAAAAAATTTTGAGGATAAATCAAAATGGCGTGGCGACTCTGTTTTTCATAAATATGGTGTCTTCCAACTGAGGTGAACTCGGCCCTTTATATCACATTAATGGGGTAATTCACACCGTCCGAATTGGATGGTTTGATACAAGCTTGCCGGAATATGCTTAGAGGACACCCTTTATTCTCCGTTCAACTAGTTAGTCGAAAGGCCAATATGTTGGTCGATGTAGTTTCTAAGACTTTGTTTGTTGATGATAGCCCCACTATTTGGGTTGAGCTTCCTCCGTTTGTGAATAGCCAACTGCTTTTACTTTGTGATTGTTAATAAAATCGTTGTGTTTGTTTTAAAAAAAAAAATGCTAAGATGGTGCAAATGACCTTCTCCGTCTCATATAATAGCATTTGAAATGAGTCCTGACTTTTTCAGATATATTTATATATTATTCTTATACACAATATATAACCTACTTCCTCCATTTCATTATAATGGTAACAATTTGAATTTTTTGATCAACCGGGTCAATCTTTGATCATAATTTTATGAATATCTAGATATTTTTATACAATTCTAAAAATTGTTACTGTTTATCATTAGAAATATTATTAATAATTTTTTATTTTTATTTTTTGAATTTAATAGAGATATCTAGATGTTCATAAAATTATAGTCAAAGATTGACTAAATTGAACAACAAAGTCAAACTGTTACCCTTGTAATGGGACGAAAGGAGTATACACTTATACCAAATACAAGAGGTGAGACCCTCCAAAAAGGTCACATATACATTACTTCTCTTATATATAAACTCCTATATAAGACCATGTCCAATAAGGTAGTTGAGGAGGGGTTGAATGGGGGCTCAACTAGTTGAGTGTGTGCAATAAGATATTGAGAGGGGGGTGGTTGAAGGGGAGGGGTTGAGAGTTTCCGACCTAGTTGAAGAAAAAAATGGGGGACCCGACTTCGCCACGCGTCAGCCTCGTATTGGACCGAATTCGGCGCGTGGCCTACACGCCCAGACAAGGCGCGTTATGCTTTTTTTTTCCTGCAATTGACACATGGCGAGCATTGATTGGTTCCCCATATTTTTAGATTTTATCTTCAACCCAGATTTTCGAGCTCAATTATTTTACAGCTATTTTTTTTATTATTTTTTTTTTTGCAAAAATTCTGGAAATTTTTTTCTCTATAAAATGATATAACTTTCTTTTTATTTGTACACCAAAAAAAAAAACTCTCTTTTCTCTCAAAAAAAATCTTAATTATCTTGCTGACGGTATCTACCCCTCTTATCCGACCTTCGTCAAATCCGTTAAACTTCCTCAAAGTGAAGAAGACAAGTTATTTGCAAAATACCAGGAGGCATATCGGAAGGATATAGAACGGGCATTTGGAGTGCTCCAAGCTCGATTTAAAATCATTCGAGAACCAGCTCGAATGTGGCAGATAGAGGACTTGGCTATGATCATGAGAGCATGTATTATATTACATAATATGATCGTTGAGGATGAACGTGGTACGTATTCTTAAAATTGGCTTAACTATCAGGATCAGCCCGGGGCAAGTGGGTCTAGTACACAACAACCATTCTCAACTGAGGTATTACCGGCGTTTGAAAATCATGTACGTACTAAATCGGATTTGCGTGATCAAATGGCTCATAAACAATTGCAGAACGATCTAGTCAAACACATATGGGCAAAGTTCGCAAATCAGTGATTTTTAAATTTTATTGTACTATGAGTCGAGTCTATGTATCGTATGCTTTTTTGTTTTTCATCATTTGTGGAACGAGCTAAGTTTATTGTAACTTTTCTTAATTTTATTAAAATTAAAATATTCTCGTATTTATTTAATTGCTTCGAAAAAAAATTAATTAAGTGTGAATTAAAAAAAATTATAAAAAAATCTTGAATTTATAAATAAAAATATTAATAATTTATTTTTTAATAATAAATTATTATTATTTTTATTATTTTTTTAATTATAAAATTAAATATTGTAAATAAAATAAATAATGGTGGGGTATAGAATGATGAGTTGGGAGGAGTTGAATTTTAAACTAAACTAGCTTATTGTGGAGGGTGTAGTTGAGAAAGTAGTTGAATGATTAAGTGGATGGAGAGAGAAGATGAGGTGTCGTGATATTAGGGTAGTTGAATGTTTTTCGGTAGTTGGCTTATTGGACATGGTCTAAGGTGAATGATATGCTCTCTCTCTCTCTCTCTCTCTCTCTCTCTCTCTCTCTCTCTCTCTCTCTCCCGCACTCCTACAAGTGTAATTTTTTACGGATATTCTTTGTCAGATATCTAGATATTCTTTGTCAGATATCTGACCTTCTAGAAGATGACTTTTTCTGCATCTTTTCCCACCCTAGAATGGCCCAAAAGTCGTGTCGTCATCAACATTTAACAATGTTTGAATTTATTTTTTTACTTATTTGCATTTCAAAAAATATACTTATTTGCATATTAATTACAGTTATAAAATTGGAGTAATATATATTTTTTAATTTAAACCAACATTTTTTGGAATTAAATAAAAATAATTTTTATTTTTTTTTTTGGAAAGGAGGAGCATCTAAGTATAATACAAGAACTAATTGTACATGACACTGAAATTAGTTTGTCCTACTATAAAACTCCCTCCGGTCTCCCTAGGTATTTTCACTTTAATTTAAAAGTTCCATAAAATTTGATTTTCAAAATTAAGGCGGCTTTGTTTTAAAAGTGATCTTCACTTTAATATTAAAGGACTAGGACTAGTTGACCTTACTCCATCCACATGAGAACAAAATAAAGTGGAAATCCCATAAATTTAATCATGTTTATTTTTATTTTTCAAAATTAATCATCCAAGTTCTAAATAAAGAAACTAGTATATTATCCGATCCAAGTATCATTAATCATTTCACTTTGTCTAGTTCCAAAATGAGTTACAAGAGTCTGGAATGCTGCTGCTGCTGCTGCTGCTGTCTTTTACCTTAACCACCATCTTTTGGCTGCAGAGATGGGTTGGTTCAAAAATGGTGCATAACGGTTGATGAGCGGATTAACTGTTCTCCCTATCTTAGCCCACACACTTTGATGGTAACTAGCAGTAACCGGGGCTTGATACATGAGCTTCAATAGCTGCCAGAAAGTAGGGGCGACATAAATCAATAATCACTCACTAAATTTAAATACAAACACACCCATTTTCATGTCAAGTGTAAATAACAAACACCCCGGCCACGATGCCCCTCCCTCCTCAGGGTCTATTTGGATCAAGAGGACATTATCTGGCTAAAGAGATGTGCGAGTAGAAAGTAGCTTCCACATAGTGAAACTTGCAAAGCTACGATTTACAAGAGAAATAAAAGGTTGCTTTTAGCAAACCACGAGATCCCTGAAGAAATATATATGTAGTAGTTGAGGGATGAGAATTATCTTGGCACCTAAGAAAAAATCTATACTATCAGGCAAAAGGGCATAATTGTGAAATACATGTATAAGAATGCACTCTACTCCCTCTTCACATTACCAAACTACCAGAAATGAAACTGTCCTACTATCTCAGGTGAAAAAAAAATATCATGGGATAGAAGTTTCTCTCGCACTAGGAAACTGTTCTCTCAATTGCAATCCTTTCATGTTAGCATCCCCTTTCACCAGATTAAGCATTGCCTTATCTCCTAAATGCAAAAACACCCGCAAAACTCTCCCACCCCCCTGCACATGAAGCCCTCAATTCTAACACCCCAAAAGTGAGATATTGTTTCATCTTTATTCTCACTTCAATAATGTTTCACCTTAATCAACTTTTTTATTGCGTTTGTGTAGCATTAGAAAAATGCAGAAACTACGTCAAGCAAGGAACTTTTGGCACAAACAAACCTGCCAGTACATGAACGTTTGAATTATGTTGCGCTGCCACCTGCAGGTGAAAATACGAAATCAATAAAAGCGACTAATATATTACTCCCTCCGTCCCTAAAAATTGCCCCATAATACATTGCCCACATTTTAAGGATGATGCTTCACTTAATTGTAAATTAGTGAAATTGCACTATTTTTGGGGGGCCAAACCAAAACAGAAAAAATGAATATATTTTTTTGGAACAGAGGGAGTACAAAATAAGGAAAAATAGATTGAGGAAAGGGCAAAAGCTTAAAGGAGAAGGTAAAGATTAAGCTTGGCTACTAACGATAATAGAGAAATAACCAAGAGGAATCCAATTCCAATCTCCGCTTGTGAAGATAATATGCTGAGGGTAGTTGTGTTCGACTCGACCCAGACACAAGATTCTTCCAAGTACTTCCTGTTAAAAAGATCATACACACAAGAGGGAACTACAAGAGTCAAAATTAAATAAATAAGCAAAATAAACCAACAGCATTACATGCTGAAGCACAAACTCCTTTCTTAGTTTGGGCGACTCCTACGAGAACATGAATTACATACTTAAAATTGACTAAAAAACATTGAGATGAAGATCAATATTGAGTAATTTTTCAGCATCCACAATTTAGGGTCATTAAAGTCTTAAAGAACATTCATGGGAGTAATCCAAAACATTATAGTTCATCATGATAATTGAATGCTATATACTCTATGTCTCAATTCTATCAGTTATATATAATCTGCAACAAAATGTCAACTATAGCAATACCTTACAAACATGAGCAGAGAGAGAGAGAGAGACGCTAATAAAACAGTTTTTTTCATCTCATAGAGGCGGATCATCATGCATCATGTCTCATAACACAACAACACAACAGTTAACAAGTGAAATACTCATGTGGTTAGATGTCTATGATAATGATTCTTGAACCTAACCTTCCAAGGACTTATTTGTCACCAAGATAAAGTTATATTTAAGTAAAAAATACGCATTTGAGTAAAAAAGTACGCAGACGTGAACATATTAAATAGCCAACCCGATCCAGATTAACTACAAAAAGAGCAGAAACTAGACCAGGAACGCATATCAACATGCAAGAAACAAACAGATGTAAATATAACAAACTATAAAACCAAATAAACTGAAAGCGCATATAGACAACGAAATCTATGATAAGTACAAGTTCCTACCTGTACAAGGAGGAACGACTGAAATTACGTCTAACGAACTTAGCGACGAGTTCTAGAACTCGGCATAAGATGGGAAGAAGAGCGACTGCAAAACATAGTCAACATTGTCACACTAGATACAACATTTAAATACAAGATTTCAGGCAAATTATGAGCATGCATAAAATAGAAACTTCTACACAATACTAACATTTGAGGTATAGATTTGAAGAGACAAAAGTTATGCAGTAAATGAAGTAGATAAAATCTTTCGTCGCAATTACTGACTGAAACCACACTTGCACAGCTTGCAAATTCCATGCCCTTGGTTTCTGCAAATAGAAAATGATTGGTATAGATACTGAACCATCTTCAGGAAAAACAATTACATGAATTAAGTTTAAAGGTAATACGACAAAATTACCCCATATAATGCATATAGTGAATACAGTGAAGAGCATGCGGTGCCCAAAAAGGAAAGTCGATATGCCCGATTAGAAAGACTTCTTGGAACAAGAGGAACCATAGAAAGCACAGCCACAACCAGGACCTACAAAAAGTAAACACAAACAATTCTCAGCAATATTCAACTAGTTAGTTGGTAGAACATAACATAACAACTTGAGGGACACACTCTGTCATATTGAAAGGCACGGGACAAAACTAGTAAATATATACCAACCAGTTCCCAACCGTCATATTTACCCGGGGATGGGGGAGAGAAAAAGACAGACAAAATACAAATACAAATACAAGGACATATATATAGAGAGAGAGAGAGAGACAAAGTAGTTATCATGTGTAAATCCATTACCCAGGCATTGACAGAAAATTGTATTGTTTGCCGATCCCAGCGCAAAGAAGTGGGAGTTTGAGGGGTTGCTGAAGATGACCGTGTTGTCCCAGTAGCTGACCCTACAAAGGAAAATTTATAGTGCATTCAATAAAATGAGTAAAGGATACATTAACAGAAAAGCAGCTACTTAGATTCCTAATATGAAGTTTGACATGATTGTTTTCTTTTTTATGCAATAGCAAATAATCTGATAGTTTAATACCAGTGTTGCGTGATTGTGTTCGGTCATTTGAGGTTGATGATGGTGTTGCTGATGACCTTGCAGGCTGTGAGCTGTTAGTAGACATTGCTTCAACAATAAATTCAGGATCCTGCAAACAGAAAATGTCACAAGGCAATTAGAACATTAAATGTCAACGAATTCCAAGAAAATATTATTAAAATTGTCATTACTTTGGGGATTGATATTGGGATAAAAGAACAATCATATGGTTCCCATTTTGTGGCACAATCAATACCATCTAGTAAGAGACATCTAAGGGCCGTTTCTCCCATGTACCCCTTCCCTTAAAAAAAAGGAAGAAAAACCTATGTGATGCCTTATCCAGAACATAATCCGAAAAATTCACACACTCTCGAAGCAGATTCAAACATAAGCTATTTGTACTACGAAGATTATAGAATTTCTTTAAAACTATATACTCCCTCCATCACACGTGAACGGAGACCAAAAAATTGGACACGAGATTTAAGGAAAAGTAGGAGAGAGAATTAGTGGGAGGTGTTTGTGAGAATGGGAAGTAAAATAGAAGAGAGAATGAGTGAGAGGAATAGTGAGTTGATAGGTGTTCGGATTATAAAAGTAAAGTAAGAGAGAGAATGAGTGGGGGGAATAATATGCAAACTTAGCCATTTTGGGTAGTGTCTATGGAGGTGGGACAGACGAAAAAGGAAACAAGTCTCCATTTACATGGGCCGGAGGGAGTATACCAAAGAAACACGAATATAGTGTACTGGGCCTTCGACTAGGCATTCTACCTTTGTCGAATCGGAACCAATACCACTGCATTGCGCTCGAACAGTTGAGCGGCTGCCGGCCGGTAACTTCCATGCATAGATATAGATTCAAATAAGACAATCTCAAAATGTTTGCCTCTCTTTTCTCCACAATCTGGCAACTAATCTAAGACTCATGCTTAGAGCGAACACCACGATAGATGAAAACATATGGACACTAGCCGGCATAAAAGCACACGAATATCGGAGACTAACACCAATTGTAGGACATCTATTTCACAAATCACTAACAATGACCTAGGACTGTAGTAGAGAATCACGGACCATATTAAAGCTCTAACTTAAAAAAGATTTCCGCCTTCCAAAAAATTACAGAGGAAAGAGAGATTGACTACAAATAACACCTATGCGACCAAGAGTCAGAATGTCAACTATCAGCAATATCATTTGAGCGGACATTCCCCATAAGCAGAGCAAGAGATAAAAATTCATCAACTTCTCGTCAAGATTTCTAAGAAAGAGAGATAATTGAAAGAAAGAATGGTAAAAGTCAACAAATGAACTAGCATGGGAGCCTCATCAAGCGAAGATAACAAAAACGATTATCAAAAGGCCAACTCCCAACCCATGCTCCAGATGCAAAATGTGGAGCATTCCAAACTGTTTAAAATAAATAAGCGAATAAACATTCTTATAAATGGGAATTAAATCTCTGAGACTCGTGTAAGAAGTGAAGATGGAGGCTTAGCATCCCAAACCATTATGAAAGAGCTTACATTGCTTCTTATCGCATGATGCCAGAAAGATGCCAGTTCAAGAAGAAATGGCAACAACTATTTAGCCACCAAAGATTTATTCTTTAAAGCTGAGTTGCCCAGACCTCCTCAACCTCGGGGACTACACACGAATGATTCCTCTTAACACTCGCCAACCACTTGACAAATAATAACTCTCATCCTAATATCATACTTATCAAAGGCGAAAGGCGGGGGACGAGAGGTGCCTGGAAAAGGTGAAATGCGAGGTGAGAGGCAAAAAGGCAAGCAAGCCGGAAAAATAAAGCGAAAAATAGAAACAAATAGAAAAACTTATGAATTGGAATAAAACACTAAATAAATGTCATAATTCCACATACAATAATGATCCAACAATAATTTATCACTAATGTTTACATTCAAATGAAATTTTTTAGAACATGGGACTGGAAAAGAAGAAAACAACAAAAAAAAACCTTAAAATGGAATAACAAGGGATGTATATGTATTAAAAGGAAGATTAGGACTCAAAATGAAAAAAGAAAAAGAACTTCTAATACACCTAGTCCTCTAACCTCGCCAAAAAGAAAAATTAGAAAAGGAGATGAAAAGAACAAGCAAAGGAGACACTTGGCGGAAACTTCGTCGCAGGCGTTGACTGAAAGTCGTCGAAGTTGGTCGCCGTCGTTCGTCGAAGATGGTGGAGATTGCATCGTCAAAAGGTTCGCGAGCCTAACCCTTTTAAACTTTTCTCTCTTTCTCTTCTCGATCTGTCGAATTAGGGCTAGGGCACACAATTAGAAAAATCATTGAGAATAAAAAAAAAACGACGTAATTTCTTTCAAAAACAACTTCAAATTGTTTTCAGCCTTTCACGCCTTTTCCAAAAAGCTATAGGCCTTGCACGCCTCTTGCCTTAGGCAAAAAGGCGATGCCTCTCCTAAAAAGGCTACCACCTGCCTGCCTTGTTGCGGAGAGGCGACAAACCCCAAAGGCGACAAAAAAGGCGAGGCGGGCGATGCCTTTGACAAGTATGCCTACTATTATAGGGCACTTTAACATGAAATGTATAAGGAAATTTAAGTTAGTAACAAGATAGGATATCCCAATACCAAAGAAGAAAAAAGTCCCTTTCCACCCATCTAATCTTCTACTTATCCTTCCAAGTTTCAACCAAACTGGTCTAGTAAGATTGATCTTTGATTGCCTCCTAAAGGCATCCCAATATGGTAAAAACTAAAAAGGAAGATTCTACACCCTAACTTAATAAGAAACATATTTTTCAGGGCAAAAGTTTACTTCATTGCAAGAAATGTTCAGCATTGAGAGATCGACTTTTAACCTTGGAACCTGGACAACAAATTCCAAAGATTACTAGCCCTAATAAATACTCTCTCTCTCAAAATAAATGTCGCATTTTTTTTATGTTGGTATTAGGCCCGACTCTGCAATGAGATAAGTGAGGCGGCCGCCTAAAGCCCCTGAAAATTTACTTGAAATTAGGGCCACAAAATTTTAGATATACTATATTTTTAGCAAGTGCGTATATATTTGCTAATCATAGTTGGTGGCCCAGCGGTGAAGGAGTGTGTAATGTGCTCTTGGCGCTTTGGTTCACCAGAGTTCGAAACCCGGGAGAAACGTTATGTTTCCTTCTCTCTTCCACAACACACTTTTTCTCTCCCTTTCCTAGTTTAACATTTTATTTCTTCTCGTCTACCCACCTTTTTCCTTGCTCCTAGTTTAAACATTTGAGCTTTCCTCTCATTTTTTTAGGTTTGATTTTTCTTTTGTAATATAATTTTAATAAACTATATACAATCAATATTTCATCATCATTATATTATTTATTTGCATTTATCACTAAAATTTTGCTTTGATAATGGACGAATTGACGAGGTCAGTCCAAGATGATATACCAAAGTGTATGCTGTTCGCAGATGATATTGTGCTGATTGATGAGACAAGAGAGGGTGTTGAAAGTAAATTGGAGTTGTGGAGACACACTTTGGAATTTCGAGGTTTTCGACAAGCGAAGCAAGACTCAATATTTGGAGTGTAAGTTGCGAGTTGGAAGTAGGGAGGCAGGCAGGGGCGGTCACATTTGATGGAAATATTATCCAAGCTTCTGAGTTTTTTCGCTATCTTGGATCCATTATCCAAAAGGATGGAGAATTAGATGGAGATGTGGCTCATAGGATTAAAGCAGGTTGGTTGAAGTGGAAGAGTGCCACAGGGTTTCTATGTGATTGCGGCATGCCCAATAGGTTAAAGGGAAAATTCTACCGCACGGCAATTAGGCCTAAGATTGCTTACGGCACCGAATGTCGGGCCGTGAAACAAAGGTCACGTGCATAAAATGAATGTGGCGGAGATGCGTATGCGCGATGGATGTGCGGTCATACAAGAAAGGATCGATTGGGAATGAGGTGATCGAGGTAAAGTAGGAGTTGCGCCATTGAGGATAAAATGAGGGAAAATCGTCTAAGGTGGTTTGGACGTGAGAAGGAGACCGAGCGATGCACCTAGGAGGCCTAACAGTGGAGAAATGATAAAATGGCGAGGGGTAGGGGAAGACCCAAACAAACTTGGATTAGAGTAATTGAAAAGGATACGAGTTTACTTGGAGTGGATGAAAGTATGGTGTTGAAGAGGCCGGAGTGGAGGGCAAAAATCCATGTGGGGGGTTGATTTTTTTCTTGATTTTTATTTTTATTTTTATTTTATTTTTATTTTTATTTTTTATTTATTATTATTATTTTTATTTTTTTGATTTTTTGATTTTTTTGATTTTGATTTGTATGTTTATTTATTTATTTGTTTATTTATTTATTTATTTTTATTTTATTATTATTATTTATTTTTTTTATTTTTTTTTTTATTTTATTTTTTTTTTTTCACGATGACATATGAGGATTCATGTTAGCCGACCCCAAATTATTTTGGGACTAAGGCTTTGTTGTTGTTGTTGTTGTATCACTAAAATTTTGGTAAAATATATTTTGTAAAACCTTTGCAATTATTACAAAAAAAAAATTATATGCAATTATCTCAATCTAAATACCAAACCTAATTGTCAAAGTTTTGAACTCAATATTTTTAGTAATAAAATTCTTGTTTTAAGTCTACGGTACAATTTAGGGTTTAACTGTTCAATAGTGCTAAACTTAAGTAACGAATATGCACCTCTAATAGAAAAAAACGAGCGGCAGAAAGACAAATGAAGTAGTAGAGATTCGAGAATGTCATCTCACTATTGCTTGTGGGGGCCCCAATCAAATAGTTTGCCTAGGGCCCCAAATTCCACATGATCGGCCCTGGTTAGTATGAAGGAACTTTGAGCTATAATTTTAGGTTAATTTAATTATCTTAAAAAGAATATAAAACTTGTTACTAATACACCATTATAAATACTATGAATAATAATTTTAAATTTTTCATTAGAATAATTAAATTAACCTAAAATTATTGCTCAAAGTTAATTTGTACAAACATACAAAAAAGTGCAACATTTATTCTAGAATAGAGGGAGGATGACACAACATAATCATCTGCGAATTCCCAGCATCCAACAAGGGACACATTCTGGATCATATTCGAAGTTAGTACCACAAATGCTTGATTTTTCTTTTCAAACCTGAGATATGCTTAAAACCTGAAAAATCAGTATATGATGGGGAATACTAGCGCTATTAGATAGAAATAAAATAGCATCATCTGCAAATTCCTACATCCTAGGAGTGACAACTCTAAGGACCACAGTCAATATTTAGACCAGATTTACTTCATTTAGAGAGATCGACTTCTAACCATGAGATTTACTGAAATTACTAGAAAATAATCACAAGAGCTTAGTAATGGTATTATAAAGAAAGATTATGGTACCATCTGCAGAATGACAATGAGAAACTCTAAGGTCTTCTATGCCAAGCAGACAACCCTTACCAAACCAACCTTGATTACCCTGGTAATCATTCTACTTGTCACATCAACATCTAAAGTGAAAAGGAAGGGAAAAGAAAAGCGAAAAAAGGATCATTTTGCATAACCCTCTACAATCCTAGACCAAATACTATGACAACAAAAAACATTCTCCATCTGTTATTCCTGAAACCCCTGAAATTCTAAGCATAATCAATTCACTCAATCATAGACCTTTTGAACTCCAACTTAACCACCAAGGCTTATCCTAGCACTTCCTTCCATAACAGCAACCACCTTTGGCTTATAAAAGCTTTAGCAATAATCTGACCCCATCTGATAAAGCATTCTATAATTAGGTTTTGCATCACACTTAACCTAGTGGCAAGAACTAACCAAGAGAGTTGTGACTTGTGAGTTTAAAGCCATAGACTCTAGTTACTCTACTAAAACGTTTTTTCCTAGGGATAAGCGTGACCTTATAGCATTGAGAGACTCATGAGTCTAAAGTTAAACTCTCTAAATGCACATTCTTGCTCAGGGACACGCGTGAACTGTAAGATCTGTGAGGAAAAGTAGCAGTGTAATTATCAACCAAAGCCGGGAGCTTTAGCCTCGTAATCTCCTCCTGGAAAAAGGTTATCCAACCAGCTATTTCTTTCCAACTCAACACGACTCCAAAGCCCAATCAATCACCTCAATAAGGGGATTGATTTGAACTACACACATTTCCGAAATGAATACCAGTTGAAACCCAAATTCACTATTAAAACAGCATGCTAAACATGGATTCAAATCTCATAATAAAATTTATAAACTAAGAAAATTTTCAAAAATTGAAGGAGAAAAAAGACATGAGACCCCTAATTAATTATTGTAATTACAAAAAACCCGAAAGTAATACTACCAAAGGTTTACGGTTTCCATTTCAGTCTATTTCTTGAAATCTACTATGCTTATTTAAGTGAGTTACAACAACTTCAATGCCAAAATATTAAAATTAGAGTCGACCAGCCCAATTAGAAGTATATATAGAGAAACAATATTTGGAAGAAGTGAATTTCTTATTGATATATACTCCCTCCGTCCCACCTTATTACAAACCATTTTTCCGGGCACAATAATTAAGAAATATTATTAAGATAATGAAAATGTGTGGTATTAAATGAAGAGAGAGAATGAGTGGAGTTGGTTGAATAAATTGTGTGGTAGGAAATGAAGAGAGAGAATGAGTGAGTGGGGTAGGGTGAATATAAAATAATAAATTTATTTCCATTTTGAGCAGTTTGTATTCACGTGGGACGGACCAAAAAGGAAATAAGTTTGTATTCACGTGGGACGGAGGGAGTATATATATATACAATGCTATCTTGATGTACAAGTAAATAATTCTAGGAAAAGATCACAATCAAATATTAAGAGATAAACATAAATAAATAAATAAAGCTAAGTAGGTAAAGGAGAGTCCGGATCTTTAGTATCTCTATCATGCCCCCGCAAGATGGACGACCGACCGAGTGAGGAGACCAATCTTGGACACACAATTCAGAAATTGGTAGCGGCCAAAAGGCTTGGTAAGGACATCCGCTAATTGGTCTTTGCTCGAGATGAATGACACCCAAAGGCTTTGATTCTGAACATGCTCACGAACAAAATGATAATCAAGACCAAGGTGTTTCATGTGTGAGAGTAGAACCGTGGATTGGCAGCAACATAAATGGCCCCCATATTATCACAATAAATCACAGGAGGTGTTGAAGAAGAGAACCCAAGTTCATGAAGTAAATTTTTGACCCATATGACTTCTGTGGTGGCTGCGACTGCTCAGTATTTCGCATCAGTAGTAAGGAGCGGGCAAGAGTTCTTTGTTTCATTGAACTCTAAGAGATAGGATTCTTATCCATGTAGACAATGTAACTCGAGGTGAAAATGTAGTCATCCTTGTCACCTGTCCAATCGGCATCGGTGAAGGCGTTAACTGAGGTGGGGGGAATCTCGCCCAAGGAGTAGCCCATAAGAAGATGTTCCAACAAGGAAACGAAGGAGGCGCTTAAGGGCGATCTAGTGATCTTCTGTGGAACGATGCAAATACCGAGAGAGACGGTTGACCGCAAAGGAAATGTCAAGACGAGTGAGAGAAAGATATTGTAAGCTGCCAACAATAGCATGATACACGGTAGGATTCGGGAGGGGAGAGCTCCCTTTAGCCGAGAGAGGGGGATGAGTAACCATGGGTGTAAGAACAGGTTTGGCAGTGGCCATGTTAGTCCGATTAAAGAGATCTAGAGTGTATCGATGATGACTAAGGAATAGACCTTGTGAATGTGGAAGGACTTCAAACGCCCAAGAAAGAAGTATGATAGAGGACCGAGGTCCTAAAAAGAGAAACGGGCTGAAAATGTAGATATAAAAGAGAGAAGTGAGGAATTAAAACTGGTGATGATGATATCATCTACATATACAAGGTACGGGTGTAAATGGTTCGGTTTAGGCCAATTTACGGACCGAACCACTAACCATCGGTTTGAAAAAATCTCAAACCGAACCGAACCATAAATAAATTCAAACCGAACCAAACCACCATGGTTTAGTTCGAACTGCGGTTTAAACCACAACTCAAACCACGGTTCAAACCATGAAATAGAACACTGCTTAAACCATTAATTAGAACATGGTTTCAGACTACACAATTCATTGTCATGTTTGTTTGAATTTTCCAGACATAACATACAGAAGAGATTCAGTATTTAAACACAAGTTGAAATTGTGCTTCATTGTTTAGGATAACAACATGTCATTTGAGTACTTGTAATGGTATGTGCTAAATAGTAAATTAACATTATTACAGGAAGATTAACAAAAAAAAGGGTTATGGGCTAAAATTAATAAATTGAATTAGAGGTTTTCAAATCTAAATGTGAGGTGCAGATGAAAGATATGCATATCTACGGTTAATATTGAAAGGTTTGGTGGTCCAGTCTCAAACCGTGGTTTAGGGATCAAGACCGCTGACCAAACCGAATCACATGGTTTGACAATTTTTTGAATCGAATCAAACCACTATTACTTGAAAACTGATGGTTCGGTTCCGAACCGCGATTTGAACGAACCACTTACACCACTAATAAAAGGAGTCAGAGAAGACCATGAGAGTGACGAAGAGTGAAAAGAGAGGAGTCAGAGATGCAATTTATAAACCCAAGAGAAAGGAGATAAAGACCAAAGTTCATTGTACCATGCCCGAGGTGGCTGTTTGAGGCCATAAAGAGCTTGCTTTCATTTACATATATGAGAGGGAAAGGATGGATTTGTGAAGCCGGGAGGTTGAGCCATAAAAACCTCTTCAGATAAGGAGCCTCGAAGGAAGGCATTGTTGATGTCAATTTGGCGGATTGACCATCGATTTATAGTGGCAAGGGAGAGGAGAGAATAGTACGAATGGTGGCGGGTTTGACAACGAGACCGAAGGTCTTAGAGTAATCAAGGTCAGGGCGTTAATGAAAGCCTTTGGCCACGAGACGGGCTTTGTGACGGTCAATAGAGTCATGAGATTTAGTACTTTGTCTGAAACACCCATTTACAGCCATTAAGATTTTGAGAAGGAGAGGGTAGTACAAGGTCCCAAATGTCATTACGAATTAAGGCATCATACTCATCTTGGCTTGGCGCCAAACAAGATTTTTGAGGGCTTGAGTGATGGTTGTGGGTTCGGTCGAAGGGTGGGACAGGGAGGCAGTGAGGTTAAGCCGATTTATGGGTTTGGTGATGTTATTTTGTAGACGAGTTCTGGGGGGAAAAAAGGAGACGGAGAAGGCGGAGGCGAGGGTGGTGGGGCAGACTGGGAAGTGGCCGAGGGTGACTCTTAAGGTGGTGTTGTTAAGGTTAAGGTGGTGTTGTTAGAGTTGATGGATTAGGCGTGGTTGGGACTGGACTGTGAGAAGTAGAAGGGGATTGCTGAGAGGTAATTAGAGGAATGGATAAAGCACCATTCATCTAGAGATATGGGCAGCGAGGACGAGGGAGAGTGTTTAGAGAAGGAAAAATCTGTTTCGACAAATTTAACATGGCGGGAAATGTATATTTTGTGAGAGATGGTGTCTAGGCAATAGTAAGCGCTTAGGGCGGAGGAGTACCCAATGAAGACACAAGGGGCGGAGCGGGGATCTAGTTTGTGAGATGTGTAGGGGCGGAGCCAAGGATAATAGAGACGCCCAAAGCTACGAAGTTTAAGGTAATTTAGATCACAATTGTGAAGAGTTGAGTAGGGAGAGCGGAGTTTGAGGGTTGGAGTTGCCATACGGTTTATTAAATAGCATGCAGTAGCAAAGGCAAGGGGCCAATATTTTCAAGGCATTGAGGAGTGAGTAAGAAGAGAAAGGCCCGTTTCAACGATATGGCGGTGGCGACGTTCAGAGTAGCCATTGTGTTCGAGGGTGTGGGGTGGAGAGGTAAGGTGTTGAATACCATGAGAATTGAGAAGAGGTTGAAGACCAACATATTCACCGCCATTATTACTAAAAATGGTTTTGATAAATCGATTAAAGAACTTCTCCACAAGAAGTTTGAAATGAGTGAAGACAAAAGTTGCATCATTTTTGTGTTTTAAGGGATATAACCAAATATATTTAGAATAGTGGTCTACGAATATAATAAAATATTTGTAAGCATAGGGGATAGGGAATGTCCAAACATCACTGTAAATAACATCCAAAGGACCAAAAGAACGAATAGTATTATCAAAGAAAGGTAATTTGTAACTCTCGACACAATCACAAGAATTACAATGAAAGGAAACTGAACTGAACTAGGAATGTTTAAACTGAATTTCGAACTAAGAAAACATAAAATAGAAGGGAAGGGGTGTCCTAATCGATGATGCCAATTGTTGATGGAAGACAAGTTGACGGAGTGAACAACGGAGCGAGTAGGATGCCATTCATAGACGTCGGATCGAGGTTGGCCTTGAAGAAGAATGTTTCCCGTTTGGATGTCCTTCACAACATAGGAATTTGGTGAGAAGGTGATGGAGGAGTTATTATCTTGACAAGACTTAGAAATAGAAATAATGTTACAAGAAAGGGAGGGAACATGGAAAACATGATTTAATTTGAAGGTAGAGTTAGGAGTAAAGAGGGAAGAGGGAAGTAGAACCGTTGTGTGTGATTTGCAAGCCGGAGCCATCGCCAATGAAAAGCTCCTCGATGTCAAAGGGGGAGTGAAGTGCAAGATTTTCAAGATCAGTTGTAGCATGGTGTGTTGCTACCATCTAGGAGCCAAGAGGGTGATGGTGTCGAATTGGTTGTAGATGCATACGCTCTGGGGCGAGGGTTTGGGTATGGTGTTGGTGATGAGCGAAGGTTGTAGGGATTGTAAGGGCTCGGATTAGGGTTAGGATTGGATGGTGGAGTAGGAAGGACAGCATGAGGGTATTGGTGGCGGAACACGAGACGTTAGGAAAGATAGTATCCAGGGGTACAACACCATTGATACTTGCCCTTAAAAGGGACAGTGGACCGAGGGGGATTGGCAAAAGAGTTGGGGTTTGGGGCGAGGAGGATGCCGACAGTGGGGTTTGGAATTTTAGAGGGGTTGTTTTGGTTATTGTTTTTGGTCGCATAATGGACAGAGGATGAGAAGAAGGGAGTGGAGTTGGACTTTAGTTTGAGAGATAATTCTTTTGTGATGAGTTTCTCGTGAAGCTCATCGAAGGTTATGGGGTTTTCATGATTTTGGACGGCGAAGATGATAGTCATAATCGGGATCATTGAGTTGATCAAGAATTTTGTCAACTACGTCGTTCGGATCAAGTGAACGACCTAAGGAAGCAAGTTGATCGGTACATGATTTGATCTCTTGCATGAAGTAAGAGATAGAGCGGGTACCCTTAGTGATGTTACGGAGGCGGTCTTTAAGTTGTTTGAGATGGACCTTAAAGGGGTAAGTGGTAGGGGAGAGAGAGATGAGAGGGACAATAGGGACTGAGAGGGTACCGGCAAGAGAGCCCAAGATGAGTTTGTCTTAGTGGAACTAAGTGGTGTAGGTCGGATTGGGAATTTGGTTGGTGGGGGTAATGGGTGTAGCGGGTGTAGAGTCACCGGTGGTTGTGTAGCGGGCGTAGAGTCACCGGTGGTTGGTGTAGCGGGTGTAGAGTCACCTGTGGTTGGTGTAGCGGGTGTAGAGTCACCTGTGGTGGCTGTGGTTGGAACAGGAGTAGTGGGTGCAAGGAATTTTGAGGGAGCAAGATGCGATGAATTTGTACTGTGGTTGGAACAGGAGTAGTGGGTGCAAGGAATTTTGAGGGAGCAAGATGCGATGAATTTGTAGAGGTCAAGGCCGAAAAGAGTGGCCTCAACTTGGGTTTTCCAAGATATGTAATTGGTAGGGGTGAGCTTTAGGACATGGGAGAGAGAGACAACTATGAGAGGGGAATCGGGTTCAGCCGAGTTGGGGAGGATTGAGAATTCGGAGGTAGCCATGGAAGATCGAGAGAGAGAGGAGATCGAGAGAGGAAGGAGATTGACTAGGGTTTAGAAAGAAAAAACCGAGAAGCTCTATTACCACATAGAGAAACAATATTTAGAAGAAGTGAATTTCTTATTGATATGTTACAACATATATATACAATGCTATCTTTGATGTACAAGTAAATAATTCTAGGAAAAGATTACAATCAAATATTAACATAAATAAATAAAGCTAAGTAGGTAAAGGAGAGTCCAGATCTTTAGTATCTCTATCAGTAAATGCACCGATTCACTAAACCCCAAATAATAACGCTTCGGCAACATTAACTTGGGTATTGAGTAGGTAATTCCAGAAGAAAAGATTTAAAAATATATATACTCCTATTTTAAAATTAAATCAAGATTAGATCAGAAAAAAAAAAGAGCAACAGAAAATATTGAATTCAATAAAAGCCGGCCGATGCAAAAAGAGACTGTTGAAGCTCACTTCAGCGCCGATGGGACAATACTGTTAGGTCGAGAAAATTCAGTGTAATTAAAACAAAGATCGAGTGAACATATAAATTGAATTGAATAACTTAGAAGTGAAGTAATTGAAAAGGGGGTTTAAGGGTACTGACGATGAAGCGCTGGTAAAACTTGCGTTTGAAGTGAGAGACGACATCGGAGCGAGAAGCCATGTGAGGAGGGATGAGGATATTGGACCAGTAATCCGCCCATCTCGGGTCGTTCTCGTAGTCGTACGCCGCAGCCGCAATTCTCTTTATCTTCTGTGGATCTTCTTCTTCCCCCATTCTCACTCACTGTGTGGGTGAATTCAATTCAATTCAATCCAAGTCGTCGACTTTTCTTCTTGTTCTACAATCCTCTGTCGTTCAAGTCCCACGTTTAGGACTACTTACCTTTCCTTTATCGATGTGATTCTGTTTGACGATAGGTTACCTACATTCTATTAAGTGGCGTAACATTCTATTAAGGGGCGTAATGGTATTCTATTAAGGGGCGTAATGGTTCGGTTTGGTTTGGCTCGGAAAAATTTACTTATCGAATCATTAGTTATTGATTTGGGAAAATTTTTAAATTGAATCAAACTGTGAAAAAATTTAAATCGAATCAAATCAAACAGTTATGAATTGGTTCAAACCGCGGTTTAATAATGTGGTTCAAACCGCGGTCCAAATCGTTGATCAAACCATGTTTTGGATTACGGTTCAAACCACGATTCAGATTGAAACTTATTTTTATATTGTTTAAATTTTCTGTGATCTCGAAAAAAGAGCGAAAAATACGGGCATTAAAAGGAAAGTCAGAGGAAGAGAGAGACTAGAGGAAGAAAAAAACCGAAGGAAGAAAAACACTTTACAATCTTCGATCGTGGAAGGGAACTTAGTTGTTTATGTGTCGCAATGACGATAACAAATGATAAAATTAATATTAAATAAGATACACAACAGGGTTAGAATTAGTCTATTTAATGTAGGTTTTTTATTGATCTAACAATAAATTTTAATAAATATACATACGAAAATATTAAATAAGATACAAAACTGTGGGTTATTATTAGTTTATTTAATGTGGTTTGGTTTGGTGGTTCGGTTTCAAACCGCGGTTTGATTTGGTTTGGTTTGGTCTGGGAGAGTCAGACCACAAACCAAATCGAACCATGTGGTTGTCAAAATTTGAGACCGAACCGAACCATTCATACTTGAAAACCAAACCAAATCCCATGGTTCGGTTCGGTTCGGTTCCAAACTGTGGTTTGAACCGAGCCACTTACACCCTCTATTTACTTAACGGTTTCGTCTTAAGTTGCTAATTTGGTCCCCAAGATGCTGCTTAAAATTCAATGCTTTTGATTCTAAGACCAATTCCACAACCCTCCTCCTACCAAATCAATTTCTCATAAAAAGACACATAATATCCCATATCTCATATACATAGTTAATCCAAATCAAAATTTCACATAAAACCCCTTGAGTCACAGGTTTAATGAAATATCTAAACACCGAAAATGTCCCCCCTAAACAAAACCCTAACTTCCCCTCCCCTCCACTTATTCAAACACACACACACGTTCTCTATCAACCCCCATACTCTTTCTCTCTCTCTCCAACCACCGGCGACCAACATTCTTCATCGGATGCCCTCTCCTCCGCCCATCCCTATCCGTCGAAGGCGAGTCCCCTCTTCATAAAGTCCAACAGATCTACCATCTCCTTCTCCAGCTCGATAACTTTTTTCCCTTCGCTGGTCAACGCAACTTTACCCTTTTCCATAGCAATCGCTTACTGCCTCCAGCTCCGTTGATCCCCCCTTTATTACTCGAGCACCACACCTCTACCTCAACTTCACCGTTTCTGCCTCGTTCACCAGTGCTCCACCACATATCTGGTGTTTCCTTCTTCTTTCCTGGGGTTAGTCAAGATTTCTTTCTCCACCACGTGCCCATATATGGTTGTTGATTTTCTTATATGCCACTAGATCTGATGTCAGCTTCGGCTCATTCCTGTTTCACCTCCGATAGAAGCTCCTCCTTCCCCATGTTAACAGACTAACACCCAATCTTAGGCTCTTTTTCAGTTCGTCATCTACCACCGGAGACAAGCGATCTTCATAGATAGGCCTGAGAAAGCAGCCTTCCTTTTCGAGCAATCACATCTCGATAGTTAATGTTGTTGGTGTAATTTTTTAATAAATGCCTTGGTGCTTAGCTTGTAAATATACTTGCAGCAAGAGGAATGTTCAGGGATTAGTTTGGTTGATGCTAACTGAGTCTCATAGTTAAACTATGAGAGTCAATATTAATAAAATATCATAGATATTTTTGGGCTTTTGAAAATAAATGTAAAATAATGTGAAAAACATACTGATATAGTTAAACGATCAGATAAAATTAAGTATGATGTTGACTATAAGAGTCAATATTAATAAAATATCATAGATTTTTTTGGCCTTTTGAAAATAAATGTAAAAAATTGTAAAAAAAAAAACTCTTATAGTTGAACTATCAGATAAAATTAAGTATGATGTTTGACTATGAGAGTCAATTTTAATAAAATATTAGAGTTTTTTTTAATTTTATTTTTTGAAAATGTTAAACTATGAAATAAATAAATTTTATAGTTCAACTATAAAAGAAAACTAGTCTTATACTTCAACTATAATAGATGAGTAGTATTTGACCAAAAATGAAATATAGTGCGCGTCATAAGCATGCTGGTATTTGAAATATCGGAAGGTTTATGTGAAATTTTGTAATGTATGGTCCTTCTATGGCGTTATTGTAAGTACCCCAATCTGGATCACTCCCCTTTCGACACACGGAAAACACTGCAGACTCACACAAACGTGATCTCGAACACCCGTAGCCTTCAAAAACCCCAAAAGCCACCAACCAAACCAAGGTAGGGCCTTTCTGGGATAAAAAAGTACAAAATGACTTTTTGAGAATTTTGGAAAATATGGAAAATCAAGACTGGTCCGTGCGGACCACTTTGCATCCGACATCATAATTACAAAATCCCCTTAAAGTCCACGATATTCCCTTAAATCCAGGAAAACCAAAAAAGTGGTAATGGCAGACTATGTAGCGCGACACACTTTGCCAGAATCTGACCCCTATAAATAGAGGGCTCTCCCTCTCATTTTTGACACACCTCCTCTCTTCTCCCTCTCCCCCAGCCTTCAGGCCTCCTTCTAAGACCCTTCGGAACAATCTCGGTCCCTTTCGATTCCCTCCGGGGCATTTTGAGGTCCCTCGTGGTACTCTGAAGCCCTGCCGAGCGCTCCGGAGACGCTCCCGAGCTGCCCCGAGGCACTCCCGAGGCATCCCGAAGCCTTTCCGATCCATCCCGAGGTGTCTCGGTCCATCCCGAAGCCCTGCCAAACAATCCCGGTCCATTTCGAGCACAACCGACGATCCCGACGCACGCCGGAACTCTGCCCGAGAACAACCGACGATCCCGACGCACGCCGAACCTCTGCCCGAGTCCAGTCAACAATCCTGACGATCCCAAAGCACACCGAAACTCTGCCCGAGTACACACCTGACACTCTCGAGGCACGCCGAAGCTCTGTCCGCAGACACTGGTACTATTCCCAAGCGGAAGACAGACACGAACCAACATTAGTAAGGCTTTCTTCCAACACTATTTCAATACATAGTATACAATGTAGACATCATATACAGCATGCATTTTAAAACACATACACACATACACAACTGTTAAAGAAAAAGGGGTATCGAAAGACTCATTTTTACGAGGCGACTCGGGTGAGCTCTACTATTCTCTTCCCGAGGAGTAACCTGACCTCCGAACTCAAAAATCTCATCACACAACTGTAAGTACCCAAATCCGGATTGTCAAAATCCGTTAAAAGTTAACCGAAATCCGTTAACTGTCCCGCTCCAGGTTAACCGGAACCCGTTAAGCTCCCCGTTCTCAAGCCAACAAGACATCCCGGGACTGCCCCGTGCATCCCAACGTCAAAGCGTACTCAACACACGTTGTCACACGTAAAAGTACAGCTTTTCCTGAAAAATGCACTTTTCGGCACTTTCCGGGGGCGTTTCGGATATTTTCCGGACAGTTATTTAAAAAAAAAGGACAAAACCAGAAATAATGGGATGAAAACCCATGCCCTGGTGAGTCACAGGGGCACGTGGCAAGCATGCCACAACCCTCTAGTCAACATCAATCAGATTTCAGAGTGAAAAGACCAAAATACCCCTGAGATGTTGTCACAGTCCGTCCGAACTATTTTTCAGGCAAAACAGAATTGCCAGCAAGTCCTCCCAATTTCCAAAATACCACAAACCCCCCCCCAAATTCAGGTTAAGTCCGTTCGGACTCTTTTGCATTTTCACCCTATAAATACAGAGGGCTGTCAAACATTTGAGAAAGAGAAAAATATTATCCATTTTCACAAATAGCCACGGCATAACCAGCTTACACCCCTTTTCGAGCCCCATTTTATCTCGATTTGCGTGAAAACCTCGCATTTCAACCAAACACGAACCAAACAACCTCGAAACACCTTTCCAAACACTAAATCGTATCTCGTATACGCCTCCCGAGCCAAAAGAGTCAATCCCTAGCCATAGGTAACACTCTCCCCCCTAAACACTCATTTCGTCTCGATTTACGCGCCAGTCGCTACAACCATTTCGGTTGAAAGTTATCAAAATGTAGGCGTCACCGTCTAACGGGGTCCGATACGTTTTAGTCCAAGATCCTCTTCTCTCCCGTAAGAGAAGTAATCTCGGGTTAAAACGGCGTTCCGGCCCCGTTTCCTTACTTTTATGTCATTTACAATTCTGGATCGTTTGATCCATCGATATGCAACTTTATAGTCCGAACCGTTTGGTTCGTGATAGACATTTAACGGTCCGGATCATTTGATTCGTTGAATGTCATTTAAATTACGCAACTTTTCAAGTCTGAGCCGTTTGGTTCGTTGATCGCACCTTTAAAATCCAGATCGTTTGATTCCGTCGATACCGCACTTTAAATACTGTCATTTACAAGTCCGAGCCGTTTGGCTCGTGATAGTATTTACTTATCAAAGTCTGAGTCGCAAAACGATTCGTTGATCGCATATCATTTAATGCTTTTTTCCCGTAAAATCGCAAACAATGTAATGCCCGGTTCAAAACCGGAGTTCGACATTCGAACTCTCTTTCAAAACGTGCAAAGTGATGTTTGGCATCCAAACGATCATCTTTAAACTCAAAACCCGACATTTGACATTCAAATCTCATTTAATGCTTTTTTCCCGTAAAATCGCTAACAATGTAATGCCCAGTTCAAAACCGGAGTTCGACATTAGAACTCTCTTTCAAAACGCGCAAAGTGACGTTTGGCATCCGAACGATCATCTTTAAAACTCAAAAACCGACGTTTGACATTCAAACGCTCCTTTCTTAAAAGTCAACATTTGACACTTAAGTTAAAAGTTCAAAAATCATCACTCGCACTTCTTTTCCTAAAAAACTCCAAAACCGACGTTTGTCATTCAAATGCTCGCTTTTTCAAAAAGAATCACAAAATCAACGTTTGACATTCAAACCAAGATTAAACTTGTCATTCAAGCCCCTATTTTCAAAATTCAAACACACACACACACATTTTCGAGAAAGGTATAAAGATTCGTCATACGAGGCGTTTCGGGTGATCTCAAAATACTCTTCCCAAAACGTAACGTGACCTCCGAACCCAACAATATCTGATACTAAAAAGCTTTTTGTCATGTTTTTGCTACCAATAAAAATGACACCCTTTTCAAAGTCTTTTCCAAGTTTTTGCTTCCAATAAAAACGACACACCTTTTCCATAAGCCGTTTTTCAACGTTTGGGCTCAAAATACAAAACCACGTGGCGACTCCTCTCCTTCCCGAAAGCGAAGTCCCAAACATCCGCGAAAGACAACCGCTCGCCGCGCAACCCGCGCGCGATCTGGGTAATTTCAGTTGGCGACTCTGCTGGGGACTAAGGATACTTTTTCAAAACGGTCGTCGTTTTCAAAAAGCCTTTCGTGGGTCAAACTTTCGTTTACCCTTCCTCATTTTTGTGTGCATGTGTTGTTCAAAACCTCAAACGGTTTTTCAAAAGGTGTTACATTTTCATCTCTTTCAAAATCATAACATGTTCGTGCATTCCCGTTAATACTTGATTTTCATGTTACATTTTGAACTGCGCATAAATTCTTTAAAACACATCTTGAAAATATCTGTTTTACTCAGAAAAAAGAATTTAGTGACCGCACACTACTTGCACTGCTGCCTCGGTACACCGCACGCTACGTGCATTTGCTGCCTCGGTACACTGCACACTACGACCCGTAACCCGGGATGACCGTTCAGTTGCAGCTCAGTTGGTCTGCCAGACACCTTTCGAGCGCGCACGGGGTCGTCCCAAACAGCCCATCCTAGCCCGTGTAAGCCATGCACTCTTTGTGTCACACTACGTCCAAGACCCCGGTTGGTTTTTGGCTTAGTACGTGTCATAAAGCCCAAGTGTATGCTTTTTACGCCGAGTTCCCTCACAAGTCAAGCTCGAAAGATTGAGACCGAAGGTCGTTCCCGACCCAAAGTCTTGAGCTTTTCAGCCTTGACTTTGACGCGGAGCTCTGCCGAAAAATATACTCAAAGGTTCAATGTGACACCGTGTCACCAAACCCTCAACGCATGCACCATGCCAGTCACAACTTGGCCAACGCCAAAAGCTAAGGCCCCTCGCACAAGCGAGTCAGGAGAGGTCATGCTGAAATTTTGGCACGATCCCCGCCTTAACTTAAGGACGTTGACTTCGACCGTGGCCCGCGTGTCACATACGTTGGAAGTTTGCGTAATCAGCTAGCCTTAAGTTCACTTTTTCCTTTATCGGTGGAACTCGCTTGCCTTATAAGACCCTCGCTCGGGATTGTCCGTCCCGGGAAGACGATTTACAGGTGAAAAACGAGGGCTTATAAACGTAGTGACGAGATCCACTGATTAGAGCCTTAGGTTAGTTGCGAAAAAGAAGACACGATCTTTTTCAACCGATTAGGACTCTGAGAAAACACGTTTTAAGTAAACATTAATTGGTAACTGCACATTGCACTAGCCCGAAACCCTGAGCCAAATACCCTTTCCGAAGCCTAAACCCTGCCTTTCGTTCCTAGCAATGAGCGTAAAGTGGTTAAGAATTCCGGGTCGGCGCCTCGCCGAGTCACGATTCTGACGCGTCGAGCTTCTTCGGTTCCCTCAGTTCCTTCAGCCAGACTATCCGACATGTCAAGCTCACCGAGAAATTGTGACGGGGATGGACCCCCGCCACCGGTAACAGATATGACACTGGAAGAAGCCATCCGGGCTTGTAAGGTTCACAAGAGGCAGAAAGAAGATCAGCAGAATTTCGTGGTACAGCTTCTGAATGAGCGAGGTATAGCGGCTATCCCTCAACCAGATGGTACTTTCGTCCTAATCGAGGACGACGATTCCCCGAAACTAGCTCCTCAAACCTTCAACCAGGTTCCTCCCCCGCCAACTTATGGGATGCCTTCGAACCAAGGAAACAGCCGACCTAGGCTTCATGTTACCACCTCTCAAGGCAACCCTGTCATATACGGCCAAGCCAGTACTACTCCCATCACTCAGTACAACCAGCGCACCGCTGGACCATCTCAAACGAATGTCAATATCCTCTAATATCCTCTCGAGTTCAACCCATTGCCTATACACGAATCCCAAAACACCGGGGACAAACCCCGATACAGTCCAGAAAAGGCCCCCATATATCCACATATATCGAGCCTTCCACCTCCAATCACTGCCACTCATATGGTAGCACCCGGCGCCGAGCCTCAAAGTCCACCACTGGACCCAACCTTAGCCTGGATGGTCGAATGTATGAAAGACACAGAAAGCCGCATGAGCAACTCAAAGCAAGAAACGCTCAAGTCCACGTATCCGGAATGGTCACGCCTCTCCCGCCAAGTTCGTAATGCCGGAGATGGACCGATTCGACGGAACCGAATGTCCACAAACGCATGTTGACACCTACGTTCTGCATGAGAGCGAAAGGAGCAACCCTTCAAAGAAATGGCCGATCACTTCCAAAGATACGCTCAAGCAGTTCGGCGTTACGATGGTTCCTAAGGGTCAAGCCTCGCGATTGCCATACTGGGATCGATCGCAACATCTTCCTAGAGCGCATGCATCCAACCTAGAGCGGGAAACAAGTCGTGAGGACTTAATCACCACCGAACGTAGCGTATGAAAGTGTCGGAGAATTCTACAAGAGGTGGAGTTGGAAACTCTTCGAGATTATGGAGCCACTCTCCAAGGATGAACAGATGCGAATCTTCAAGTCCTGCTTGAGGCCGTCCATCAGAACCCTCATCAGCCATCACTTCTTCCCAGATCTTCGAGCCACGGTCAATGCCGGCTCACAGTTCGAGAAGGATCTCAAGGAAAAAATGGCCACAGCACAGCCATACAGATACTGATCAGGAGTTGCATTCAATCCCACACCGGCCCCCGGCAAAGGGAAAGATACGTCTGTCAACTGCATTCATCAGGGACAGCAGTCGGGCAACAGATACCCGATCCCGGAAAGCAACAACTCCACCCCGAAGCAGCCTGCCGTACACTTCGACAATATGGACATGCCGCTGAGTAAGATGCTGGAAGGATTGATCAAGGAAGGCCTCCTCAAACCCGTTGCAAACTACAAACCCAAGAATCCCGTAGTCAACGCTGACAAAAGCAAGTACTGCGCCTTCCACCAGTATCATGGCCATACCACCGACAACTGCGTGGGGTTACGGTACGAAATTCAGAATTTGATAGAGGAAGGAAAATTGGAGCGTCCCCGTGGACCTAATACGCTGAAAACCCTTTTTCGAACAACAACATTGTGAACTCCATCGAGCGGGTGCCAAAGAAGATTGCCGCAGAGCCAGCTTCCTCCGCCTCTTCCAAATGTGTCCTCATCAAACGTCCACATCGCCTACGATGTTTGTGATTGCTCCGAATGCCTTGAGTACGAGTTCCAAGGCATGATCGTGGTTGATTCTCCCTAAAGCGTAAGAAGAAGTCTTCTCAACGTAAACCGAGAGAAAGATATGAAGCCGGAGACACCCAGGTACACTCTGAGAGCCATCCGAAGTTCGATTACTACGTACTCTACTCCAAACCACCATCCCTTCCTCCGTGCCACGCAGCCTTTAGAGCAGACAGGGTGGAAAGCCGAAAAATCCCGCCGACGCCAAAGTTCAGCCTCAGACACCGAATACCTCAAATCTTGACAACCTTATCGCGCCCGTAAGCCTAATCCCCGCGGATCAGCCAAGGTTCAATTTGCCCAACTTCAGGGCACAAGCCGGCAAAGGAAAGTCAAAGTCAACTTGGCACTCACACTCAATCAACGTGCTTACCAAGGGCGGCCACCGCCACAAGCTACCTCGTCACAATCCCGAGGCACCACCAAAAGCTTTACCCCTCAAGAGGAAGACAGGAAATGGATGGCTTTATGACTCTCCTTCTCCAAAAAGAGACCAGATCTACGATTCCCGACTGTATGGCAGTATGCTCACCTTCTGTGACGAAGACCTGCCGAAAGACGCCGCAGGGCACAATGAAGCTTTGTACATCACTCTCCGGCTCAACACCATATCTCTCCCCGGGGTATTGGTAGATAATGGATCAGCAGTCAACGTCCTCCCTCTCAACATGATGCGAGCCCTACGCATCAACGAAGGCCACATGATCCCATCTGCCCGAACTATCAAAGCCTACGACAGCACGTCTCGTCCCATCCTGGGGACGGTGACTCTGGAGCTCTGGTTCGAAACCCAAATGGTGCCAAAGAAAATTCCACGTGATGGACATTCCGTTCGAATTCACACTGTTGGGACTCCTTGGCTACACCACATGAAAGCCATAGCTTCCACTCTCCATCAAGGCGTCAAGTTCATTAACCGGCAAGGAGATCTTGAAGTCATCAGAGGAGACAGTTTCCTCATAGGGAACGAAGCCGAGACAACAGCCAAGCGTGCCCGCAGTCAGGCACCGGGGCTACCTCCTTCAAGCCGACCAAGGGACTATCGGGGCAAATCTCATCAGAATCCCTCAGAGTTCGGAGATGCTAACTATGTCAACGTCCTCGAACAGGCAGACCCTGAGGCAGTCAGATTCATCAAGTTCAACTGCCGTTTCCAAAACTTGGACGCAGATTGGAAAGAAACCCTGAGCATCGCAATGATGCGGGCACGCAAACCCCCTGTCTCTGATCGAAGATTTGTCAGCATCCTTCAATCCAACTCTCTGGCCCCGCCAGGCGAAGAAATCTTCGTGATGAAGGTCAACAAGCATCGTCACACTCGTGATGAATGTATGGCAGTCGTGTGGGATGTCCTACATGAGGAATTGCCCGCCGAGCCCCTCTTCTCAAGCGAAGGGCATGATGTTTTTCTAGCAGCTCCAGCATCGCAGCAGGATGCGAGACGTCCTTACGTCTGGGTTGAGCCGTCAGACGACAACGAATTAGGACTCTCCGGAGTCGAGGACGCGGCAGATCCGCGGGAAGATCCCTACATACATATGCTCAGTTTCGAGGACGGCACCCGTTCCGATCAGGTCACCTATGACAAGGGCTCCAATACCATGGAAATCGTCAAGCTCAACGTCCAGTACAGGCAGTTATCCGACAATTGGAAACAACTGGTTGACACGACAAAGAACCCCCTCTGATCAAGTGACTGACGACGACTTCGTCAACATTATCTTTTCCAGATATCCCGATGATACCAAGGATCCGGTCCTTATTATCAGATTCTGCAATGCCAAGTTACCCTCGACGACTGCCTGCTCATGGTAAACGAGGCCCTGGCCAATCGAGCTCAAAGCTCATCATCACTTCCAATTACCAGCCCCAGTGGCAACCGGCCCGTGCCGTCAGTTAAGCTTACAGCCACGAGCGCCGCCAAGGCCAAGGGCATCAGCAAAGGAGACAAAGCTCCTCACCCTGCTACAAATCAGATCAACCTCGGGAACGCTTCCAGTAGCTACCCTGAAAACATCTGTAAGAGTCTTCCCCGCAAGACAGATCCAACTTCCGAAGAAAGGGATGATCACCTCAGCATCAACATGCTCAAGTTCGACCTCGCGTCCCAGTCGTCACGAACACAGATTCAGGCATCCCGCCAGCAAACTGCTAGCTCTGATAGACTTGGCGATCCAGTGAGATTACGAGACTATCAACATCGCAGAATTCAACACCCCCGTGGGTTCAATCAAACAGATATGGGCGAACTTCTTGGTAACCGAGATCAAGGAGGGTCACATGGAATGTCCCAGCCCGACTTCCTTCGTCAATATAATCCAAGTGTTTCCGCCATTCGGGGACTTGGATGTGATTACAGTTCTAGACACCAGTCAGACGGCGTGCACCTACGGAGACTGTTTAACTCTCGCAAGGAAAGCCCTCATGGAACTAGCCGCTCAAGAGAACCATCTCTGGGATGAGAACCAAGCTCAGAAGACTCACAGGGACCAAGCCCTTAAAGCGTCACAAGCAGCTTCAGACAGAAAGCTAGAGGCCACTCTAGACTAGTTCGACCTCAAAGGTTTTGCCCACGACAACTTCCTGGACTATCGTCTTTTCTCATCAAACCCTCGCTGGCAAGGGAGGGCGGTCAACGGTCCCGATGACCTAGAAGATGGAATGGCACAGTACAAGGAGTACCTAGCCAAACAGCATGAGGAATACAAGCGCTTATCTCCCCGAGAGAAGCAAGTCCTCTGTGAAAGCGACGACGAAGACGATGAAACCATTCTCTTCCAAGCTGGGCATGAAGTCAATAAAACCGAAATCCCAAGGGTCCTGGAGGATGGGAACGGATCATTTCCGCTCTCTAACTAAAAGGCCAACTGAAGGAGGAAGGTCTATTCAAAAAGAAAAGAAAGATGGAAATACATCTCCAACAACTACTCAGGGAGATTCCACAGACTACGACATTCGTTTACGTAAAACGACCAACCGGGACAAAGAACCGCCATGGGCGATGTTCGGGAAGCCGTGTAATCACCTTCCGACATACCCGCCACTCAGATAAAGCAGAAGAAAAAGCTCTCCCCGATGGAAGTTTATCTAGACTGCCGCATACACTTCAAGGAAGCACTGGCTATTCTCATGTGGGAAGAAACGCAGACGCTAACTCTCGACGTAGGCTCTACTGCAAGAGAGCTGATATGGGCTAAAAGTGGAGGAAAATTAGCAAATCATGACTATCGCCTAACCCAACCTCAATGCCCCCGAGCATGCTCAAAGAAGAAGGAAAGAAGTGCGGTATACCGTGAAGAGATCAAGGAGATCGTTTGCTTGAACCAAGAACTCTCTAACCTCCCCCTGAGGGTCAACAATGCACAGCCAACTGTAACCACCGCCGCGCACCGACGCTCGAGCAAGCTTGCAAAGAAACCATGACTCCCTCCCCGCGGAGGCACCCAAACCAAGATCCCGGGACGTAATCCGAAAGCCGCCGGCCCCGGAAATGCGTCTACAAATAACGAATTGAGAGAAGACATATGGCCCTATGCTTCGAGGAATCCTCCTCTCGACTATGGCTCACTCGTGAGCAACCCGTTCGTAAGGGACCAAGCCCGATGTCGCCGTCCCGACCCGATCGGGTCAAATCCATGTATTACCACCCAAGGCCACCAAAGCCAACGGAGCTGTAACCGCAACCCGCCTCGCCCGAAGACACAAGTTCCGTGAAGGAGGACCCGATCCTCACTCAGCTCAAGTAGACCCAGACGAACATTTCCCTTTGGTCCCTGCTCACATCTTCATACCCTCACAAGCTCAAGCTAGAGGAAAGTTTGGCCTGCACCATGGCCCCCGTGGACACAACCCTAGATGAAGTAATTCAGATGATCGACAACATCCACTATGACAACATCATCACCTTCACATATTTGGACCTGCCAAAATTTGGGGCTGATCACAATGAGCCTCTCTACATCACAGTTCAGCTGGACGAGCATCGCCTTCCCCGTGTGTTGGTAGACGGAGGTTCCGAATGAATGTCTTGCCCGCCAAGATGATGGACCCGCTTGACATCAAGCCCACAGATCCAAGCCTTCACCCACACCGTCAAGGCCTATGACTCCACTTCCCGCACGCCTCGTGGTGGCTACTCTAAACATCTAGTTCGGCAAGCGGATGATCCCCACCGAATTCCAAGTGTTCGACATTCCTATCACTTTCACACCATCCCGGGGCGACCCCGCCGCATCAAATAAATGGTGTGGCATCCACCCTTCACCAATGTATCAAGTTCATGCAAGGCAACGAGCTAACCACAGTCTACGGTGACAGTGTCAACACCGAGGGGACCAGCACCAACGACATTCCAGTGTTAGAAATCAAGCATGATGATGACATGGCATTAACTGGATTCACTTTGGAGACCTCCAAGATCCAAATATGCAACGTGGACCTTCCACTGTTTCGGGACAAAATCCCTCCCGCCATGAAGATGATGAAACTCATGAACTTCATCCCAGATCGGGGCTCGCAAAAGGTTACAAGGCCAATACCAAGTCATCGAAGTCAAGGACCACACCACGCCTCGTGGGCTCCTGCTATGTGCCAACACCATCTGATATCAAAGAAAACAAAAGGCTCACTCGCACCAAGGCAGCAGCCCGCAAAAGGGGAACCTCCAACGGCACACCCAACCTCCAACCTTACAGTTTCGACCTCGCTCATTACTTCATCAAGGGAACCGACAGCAGAACTGAGGGGACCGACAAGGGAACCGACAGCAGAACTGAGGGAACCGATAAGGGAATCGACAACAGAACTGAGGGGACCGACAGCGGAACCGACAGCAGAACTGAGGGGGCCGACAGTGGAACTGATGAAGATGAGAAAGAAGCAGGGAAAGTCAGCACAGAGACTATAGAAAGGATGGAGAAGCTAGCACGGGACCTCAAGCGTTTCAGAGGACTCAAGGCTATTCCAATAAGGGGAGCGTTCCTCGACATCACAACTCTACCTGGACCAATCGCCACCACAGTTCAGCATGAGTACACATTCAAAGGAATCCTGCATACGGGAAGAGCAAATCGAGACACTCTTCATGGGAAACAGATCGTTCGGCCCGCCACCGAGGCCACATTCGAGACAAGAACTCCAAAGCAGTAAGGAACCAATTCATCGAAGATGCTATCAGCTGACCCGCTCTACGTAGTCTTTTTGAAGAAGTCATAGAGGTGCCAAACCCGATTGACTCCGGGCTCCGAAAACAAGATGATCGCCATGATCGGACAGCAGGCTAAGCCTCTCGACCCCGAACCCTCATCAAGCATCCAAAGAATGCCACCGAAAAATCGGGTAACTTTCACCTGACCAAGGGCAAGCCAAATGTAAATGGAAGACAAGCCGGGCTCGCACCCACATCTCCCTAAACCCTGTCAAACCCTCTCGAGCCGCCTCCTTGTTAAAATCCAGTCTCTCGAGTCATCCAACGGCCTTACACCGGAAGACTATGATAATGTAGCCAACAATGTATTTTCGTTCGCATTTAATGAAAAGTCTGACCTTTCGGAGTATCCCCTCATTGCCACTTTAACAACTGATAAGTTAAAAATAACTTAAAAGACGTTAATAATGACTCACTTGATAAAGAAGCGGACACACTAAATGAACAATACATTAAAGTAGTTCTCAAGCATGTAGTAGACCAAGAGGACAATCGGGCCCAAACTGCCGAAGAGGTTATGACTAAAGTGAACTCCGGGGTCGCTGCAAAGAGCCTAAAGAGACACAAGTGGGCGCTTTTTCACGGCCAGGCGTAAAAGAAGCCCCGATCAATCTCCTCAAAGCAGTATGTTGACGTGTTCGCCTCGGTCATATCGTGACATGCCAGACTCGATCCCTCAATCGTGGAGCACGTAATTCCCCGGGATCCGTAATCCCAAACTTATCAAGCGTAAATTGCGTAAGATCAAGCCAGAGCGATCCTTGCAAGTGAAAGAAGAAATTGAGAAAATGCTCCGCGTCGGCTTCATCAGAGTAATTGAGTACCCGACCTGGCTCTCCAACATCGTGACAGTCACCAAGGCCAATGGAAAGGTCAGATGCTGTGTGGATTTCCGAGATCTCAACAAGGCCAGCCCTAAAGATGATTTCCCACTGCCCAACATCGACATGCTAGTCGACACCACGACAAATTTCGAAGTAAAGTCCTTCGTGGATGGGTTTGTCGGATACAATCAGATCAAAATGTCCGAGGAGGATCAAGCCAAGATCGCTTTCACACTCCGTGGGGGACATACTGCTACACGGTCATGCCGTTCGGTTTGAAGAACGCTGGGGCTACATACCAGCGGGCTGCAACAACCCTCTTCCATGACATGATTCACAAGGAAATCGAAGTGTATGTCGACGACATGATTATTCACTCCAGAGGATCAGACATGCAGCACATGATAGATTTGAGAAAGTTCTTCAACAGACTCAGAAAAGCACTCCATGAGATTGAACCCTGCGAAATGCACCTTCGGCGTCAAGCGAGGCAAAGTACTATGGTACATGGTTACAGAAAGAGGTATCGAAGCTGATCCCAAGAAAATCAAGGCCATCATCGACATGAAGCAGCCATAGACACTGACAGAAGTAAAAAGTTTTATGGGAAGACTTCAGTACATCAGCCGCTTCATCAACCAGTTGACATCTCTCTGCGAGCCAATGTTCAAACTGATGAAGTAGAATGCCGACATCAAATGGGACTCCGAGTGCCAGACAACTTTCGAGAAAATCAAGACATACTTGGTGAATCCCCCAATTCTGTGCCCGCCACATGAAGACAAGCCACTCCTCCTATACCTGACAGTAACAGACACGTCAATCGGAGCAATGTTGGCACAAGAACAGAAAGATTCCAAAGTTGAGCATGCAATCTACTTCATAAGCCGAAAGCTTCAAGGAAGTGAACTCAGCTACTTAGAATTAGAGAAAACTTGTACCGCCTTGGTATGGGTAGTCGGGAAACTGAAACACTACATGCAATCACATTCAGTGTTCATGGTCTCTAAGATGGACCCCGTCCGATATATCTTCGACAAGCCATCCCTGTCAATGAGACTAGCCAAGTGGTCATTCTTCCTGGCTGAATTTGACATTAATTACATGGTCAGAAAATCAACAAAGGGCAGTGTAATGGCAGATCAGCTGACAGACTTCCCAACTAGTGAACTCAAGGGTCCTGATCCGTAGTTTTCGGATGACGGGATCTTTTCACTGACAAATAAGAAACCGCTGGCAACTCTTCTTCGATGGGGCAGCCAACAAGAAGGGAAATGGTATTGGAATGCTCCTGGTCGATCCCAAGGACGAGCACACTCCCATAGCCATCAAACTGAATTTTGAAGCAACCAATAATGCAGCAGAGTATGAAGCATGGCAGCCAGCCTAGAAGGTGCTCTTGAGCGCAACATCTCAAAACTGGAAGTGTACGGAGACTCAGCATTGATCATCAATCAAGTGTCCAACAAATGGAAGACGATAGATTCTGGCCTCCAGAAGTACCACACGTACATGGAGGAGCTCATTGCTCAGTTCAAGGACATCTCTTTCCATTACTTGCCAAGAGATAGGAACCGCTTCGCAGATGCCCTGGCTACCCTAGCATCTCTTGTCGAATTTCCAAGTGGAAATCAGTAAAACCCCTCAGAATAGGCAGATAGGAAACACCCGCTTATTACTGTGAGATCAAAGTTAAAAATGAATCGATCGACGAACCCTGGTACAATCAAATCTACCAGTACCTCCAAAACGGAGAAGCTTCCTTCGCAAATGAAGATGGAAAATAAAAAGAAGGGATCAAAGCCAAAAACATGATGGCACTAAAATGCCTGGCATCCCATTTCGTCATTCTGGGGGGTATGTTGTACAAGAAGCGCCACTCCTTCGGTGTGTAAATAAAGAAAAAGTCAGCGAGCTAATGAACGAAGTTCACAACGGAACCTGCGGTCCTCACATGAACGCCATAGCATTGACACAGATCATCCTCCGTATGGGTTACTATTGGGTATCAATGGAAACAGACTGCATCCAGTTCGTCAGAAGCTGCGACAAATGTCAACGGTTCTGCAACCTCAATCACATCCCTCCTCACGAACTCTATTGCATGACTATGACATGGCCTTTCGCCACATGGGGAATCGACGTCATCGGTAAAATCACTCCGCCAGGGAGCAATGGTCACGAGTTCATACTAGTCGCAGTCAACTACTTCACCAAATGGGTAGAAGCCAGATCATACAAAGTACTGAATTCTAAAAAGGTGGCCGAGTTCATCAAAGAGAACATCATGTGCAGATACGGGGTGCCCAACGAGATCATATCCGACAATGGGACCCACTTCGAAGGAGATTGTGACCAACTGTTGACTGGGTTCAGAGTTACACGACACAAGTATTCTCCCTACAGACCACAAACTAATGGTACAGTAGAGGCAGCAAACAAGACTCTCGCAATGATAATCAGAAAAATGACCGACAGAGGTCGAGATTGGCCCGAGAAGCTACATCTAGTGCTATGGGGATACAGAACATCAGTCAGAACCGCCACAGGGGAGACTCCTTTCGCACTTACATACGGAATGGAAGCAATGTTACCAGTGGAATTGAAAATTCCATCCCTCCGAGTCCTCTTGGAAAACGGAATCAATGAAGTCGAATGGCTTCAGAGCCGTCACGACGAACTTGCTCTACTCGACGAGCGCAGATTGAAAGCCATGGAGCATACTCGTGCCTACCAAAGCAGAATGGCCCGAGCATTTGATAAGAAAGTCAAGACCCGAGACATCAGAGAAGGCGACTTGGTGCTAAAGGAAAAGCCTCCTACGCAGACCAATCCCCTCGAAAAGTGGGAGCCTACCTGGATAGGTCCATTCGTGGTACAAAGAATCTTCTCCGGAGGAGCCATGAAGTTAGCAGATTTGGACGGGAACCCTTTCGTTAACCCCATGAACGGAAGCAAGCTCCGCAGATACTTTGTTTGAGGAAGAGCACAAGTCAACTCTCCTTCCCCATACACCACCCCTCAGTAAAATTAAAGTGCTAAAAGAGTAATACCCAACTGGATACATTCCCGATAATGATCCAGGTAAAAAATAGAGTTGCACTTCTTTTGTTTATTTTTCTCACATATCACCTAAAGTCTCGAACTACGGTGACCTGAGCCCCTTAGTCCAATTGTAAAAGGGGAACGTAGGCAGCCATCATTGGTTCGGTCTCAAAAACAAAAAAAAACAAAAAAACAAAAAACAAATAAGCACCAATCGCTTGTGTTTCGAAAAACTCTTAAAATTTAGCCTACAAATTCATTACGGTTAAAACAATCTTTGATGAGTTCAAGCACGGTCAACTCTTGACTCGCTACACGCTAGCAAAACAACAATAAAACATTAATCAATTAATGTGCCTGCAATGACTATGGGTGGATACTCCGGACAGCAAGGTCAACCTAGTCCCCCGTACTTGGTCCTTCATCCTTCTTCCCCTTTCCTTTTCCGCGGCGAGTATTCTTCACATTCACAGGGAATATTCCCGTAGTCCTTCTACCTGGCTCTGGGACCCTTCCCGATGCCTCCGTCAGACTGGCAGCTGCCAATACAGCCCTTTCCCTAGCTCTATCTTGAGCTGCCTCTCTCCGAGTCATCATATCCATGCTTTGATCGGCCGCCCGACTAGCATTGGCCTCATAATCAGCCATGTCGTCCCCAGTACGATCCTGAGGGTTAGCCGCCGCTTCGGCTCTCCTCAAAGTCGAGCCGTTAGGGTAATCAAGACCCAACAACTCCCTCCGTCTCCACAAAATGGCCATCTGTGTCTCCCCCATACACTCCTCATACCAGTTCAAATACTGCGTAGACAAAACAATGCCCCCTCTCCGGTGAAAGAGAACCCCCGGGTAGGAAAGGGACGTGTATTGCCACAAACTGCGTGAGAAGCAATAGCTGCCAAAGGATCTTCCATCGGAAGAGATCCCACCTCAAAGGTAAAGAAGCATGACCCAAACCCGTCAACGCACTCGCTCCACTCGCATCGTCGTAGCACCAAGGATGGAATGTAGAAAGCAGTCTGGGACAACCCCGGTACTCTGACAACAAGAAGACCCTCCTGAGCGGTCCAACAAGTTTGTAGCTTCCAATGAGGAACCCACCATCGCAAGTGATGCGTGCGGAGTCTGGCCATCCAGAGCTCCTGTTCAGCTTGATCGCCCCCTATCACCAGAGGACATCGAGAAAAGGACCAAGGGTCACATGACACTGGCACCTCGGGCACCATCTGCAATCGCTCCCTCAACCACATAGTGAGCATAGCGGGACTCCCTCCCCACATGTATCGGCTGCCGGTCGCCATCCGACCTATGCCCAGGAACGTCTCGCCCAAGATCAAAGGCACGATGTCTCCCCCATTTCGGCTCTGCCTCACCAGGTCCAGTACACTGTGATGGCACACACCCAGGGACGTGAATGTGAACAAAGTGGCAATTGCGCACAGAGCAAATGTGTCCCACGCAAAAATGCTCCCCTCAACACCGGAAAAATTATCGGGCAGGCCCGAAATGTCAACATAATCTGTGTTCAGTATTTGCATCCCGTATGATTCTTCAGCTGAAATGCCAAGCAAAGACACTAACTTCTCAATGGTAGCCATGCCGCCCGTCAAAGGAAGAACTAGTTGTTCCGTCTCAGGTCCTCCTAATATGGCCTGGAAATCTTCAAATGTGGGCGTAATCTCGTTGTACGAAAAGCTGTACACGTGCCTCCGTACTTCCCAGAAGCGAGCCGCAGCTCTTAAGAGATCCCAATCCGGCATGAGCTCCTTCAAAGCCCATACCGATTTCATCCCATAACAACCCTCGAAAAAACCCTTGCTTTGCCTCGTGTGGTGTCGTACCCACGACTGGAAATTGTCCAAGTATCGCTCTTGCATCTGAGACGATAACCTAGGAAATGGAGCCATGAAAAGAGCAAAGAAAACCTTCAAGAATTTAAGAGAGAAATTCAGTGTTTGATCAAAAGCAAATGTGATGTTTTCAAATTTGCAAAAAACTGGACAGCAGTTTAAAACAAACTGGAATTGAAGCCCAGTCCGGCCGGACTGTTTTTCAAGTTGACTTGGTCAACTCTGCAGCCAGCTGCCTCAAATCAGGAACATTTCCAAACCACATCCTGTTCAAGCCTTATTTAAACTACGTGCATCCATAGTTTAAATCAACCACTGCCGACACCACCTCCGCCCCGGGCTCGTGCAACAGTGCAATTAATTAAATAACAGTGCATATAGATATAAATTTTGACCAGTTCAAATTTTATGCATGTCTCATTATTATTTATTTTTGATCAACCTACTTGCTTATTTGCCAAAAATAAAGGAAGGTAATCACTAAATAAATATTCAAAATACAAGGTTTCGCCTCAAAGGCCCTTTCAAGTACAAATCAAATTGTTTGGACAATACACACATTTTGTCTAAAAATAAATCAAGAAAGAGGACTACTCAGAGTCCTGCTCATCATCTGAGCACTCGAAATACTGCCCCGCCGTAGCCGGATCCACCGAGGACATGTAATCTCCAAATTCCTCAAGGCGGGAATACGAGAAAGGCCGCCTCCGCGCATGTGTCCCCGAGGACTCTCCTCATTCGTGTCCCGAATACGAAGAGTGACGAGCTTTGAACCCCGCCGTCTCACCAGAGAACTGGCCGAACCCCTGCGTAAAGTCTGCCCCACCAGTCGTGGAGGCAGACGAGTCTCTCGCTGCAGACGGCCTAGATGGCATCGGCTCATGCACAGCCGTGCTCCTCATGGAACTACACCGCAGGAACTCCACGAGTCTCCTGGCGTAGTTGGCCCACCCATCCATACGTCTCACGGCCTGGTGGTACGTACGGCCAGACACCTGCAAATCAAGAAAGCCATCAAAAGACAAACAGACAGCACAGATGCAACATTTGCAGAATGCTACTATCAAGTACAGAAAATCAAATCAAAACACTCACCGAAGAATTGGGATCTATTTTGTACCGAGGCCTCACCTCCTCCGGAATAGGAACCGTCAGTCGCCTGCGAGAACCATCAGGCCCCTCATATGCCAGCCGAGCGCGAGGGAGCGGGTAGTCCCGGGGATATGCAGGGCCCTCGCCCTCCCTGTACAGCACCTGCGGGCTCCTCAGCCTCTTCCTCAGGAAGATATCATAGTCGGCACCCTCTATGATGAACTCAGTGTAAAACACGCCCTGTCTGTAACGCTGCAAATCCTTCATCGGTATCAGCAAAGGATACTGCATGTGTGGAGGCGGGTCCATCGAAACCAAAGGTGGGGACCCCGAACCATGCAGATAGGTCACCCTCTCACCCAAATACATCGCATCACAATGAAGCCCCACCAGCAGCTTCCGCCGATGAGTCACGTCCCTAGCATCCTGGACCACGAAAGCATCAATCCGGCTCCACCAGGTCAGCTGGATCCGCCCAGAAAACTCTCGGCTCATGGCCAGAGACACCTCCTCATAAGTCAGCCGAGTACCCTCCCTTGACTTCTTCGCCGCCTTCTGCCAAATCAACATGGCAGGGAACAAGGACGCATACTCCTCCCTGGTCTCCCATCTCTGCGGATGGAACACCTCCAAGAACCACACCTGTCAAACACATGGAAAGTTATGTCAGCTACAAAGCAGATACATACGAGTACAAATGAGACAAGGAAGAGAAAAAGAAGGGAACTTACATCCAAGGCAAACACAAAACAACCCATAGTGTTCTCCTCTCCCCGCGAGAACCTATCCAAAGCATGGTAGAGCTCGGCCAGATAGGCCTCTCCCCATGCAAACCCTCTCACGGCGTCCAGATCAGTCAGTGAGCCAAGAAGAGGAAAGTGACATGATATGTCAGCAGTAGGAAACAAGGTAGCTGACAAGGCAAACCATAAGAACCCCCGAGCCAGACGCTCTGCTGTCATCCTCGGGGACCCCGCCAAATACTCCTCAATACCCCTCCTCAGATGAGCCTCCATTGGCCCGTACCGAATACCCAAGCCCTTGGCATCGGTAATATCAAAACCCAGCAGCTCCAACAACTGCTCCGGGGTGTAGCCATCCACCCACACAAGTGTGTTGCCCCAAAATGGCAACCCTGTAATCGCCGCAAAGTCAGTGGGAGTCACAGTCGCCTTCCCCCCACCTAAAATGGAACGTGTGGGTCATGTCCCACCAGTACTCGCTCAGAGCGACATGCAAGACCCTCGCCCTCTGTATCGAAGCCACCGCGGCTACTGCGCAGATAAATCCAGCCAAATCGGAGTCAACCACAAACTGCTGTGGACTCCTCTCTCCGTCCTGAGCCTCGTCTGGGAGCATCTCCCACAACGCTCGAACCGCCTCAAAGGCTCCCCTGCTCTTCAAGTTACGAACATTAACCGGCCCTCGCCCCTGCAGGTGAACACGGCAAAAGTACGTTACTACAGAAACAACATCTACAGAATGCACGAACGCATATCGAAATGATGAAACAAAGATACGGTTCATTTTCCTAAAATATGTCCATCCCAGTTGGAGTATTGACGGTCCAAAATCCCAAAAAAGTACAAACCTTTCGAAAAATCCGTCGAACTCGGAACTTTCAAAACATTTCGAAAAATCCGTCGAATTCGGAACTTTCAAAACCTTTCAAAAAATCCGTCGAACTCGGAACTTTCAAAACATTTCGAAAAATCCGTCGAACTCGGAACTTTCAAAACATTTCGAAAAGTCGAATTCGGAACTTTCAAAACATTTCGAAAAATTCGTCGAATTCGAAACTTTCAAAACCTTTTGAAAAATCCGTCGAATTCGGAACTTTCAAAACCTTTCGAAAAATCCGTCGAATTCGGAACTTTCAAAACATTTCGAAAAATCCGTCGAATTCGGAACTTTCAACACATTTCGAAAAATCCGTCGAATTCGGAACTTTCAAAACATTTCGAAAGATCCGTCGAATTCGGAACTTTCAAAACATTTCGAAAAATCTGTCGAAGTCGGAACTTTCAAACATTTCGAAAAAAAAAAAATTACTCCGTCCCAAATTAAACTTACTTTAATTTCGAAAAACACCCCTAGGCATGGAATATTGCAACCAAAGTTTTTATGTTATCTACCCATGATGTCAATTGAACTAAACTCTAGTCAATTTCGACAAAGGCACATCGCAAATTCAAAAGCCCCAATTCGGGCACCAAGAACCCTAACTTATTTCTAATCAAATTCCTAAAATTTAAAGAATGCACATTCTGAAAATTAACGGAATTTAGAGGATGTTTACCTGTCTTTCGATCCCTTCCTTGGATTTGTGAGTGTCCCAGGCTGGATAAAATTTCGTCGGATGGGAAGAGCGGTGGTCCGAATGTTCCTCACCAACCTCGCTCTCTCGTTGTCAGTCCTCCTATGACGACCCCGTGGTTCTAAACCGGCATCCATGATGATTATCTCTCGAAGATTCGAACAAAAATCGCAAAAGGGGAAGGATTTGTTCTCTCTTTTCTCTCTTCTCTCGCCTGAAAATATGGTGGAATGTTACTGGTTTGCGTCGGCCTGTTGCTGATTTGAACCTGGTCAAATTCAGTCTCAGTCCGGCCGGACTCTTTTGCAGCTGAAAAGATTCCTTGCCACTTTGGCCCCTCAGCTTCTTACAATTTCAATTTTACCCCTTTTGGCCCCCAAAAGTGTAAAATTTCCCCAAGTTAGACCTTTCTAACACCCCCTCCCCGAGGTTAAATCCTAGTTAGAGATTTCTAACAATCCCGTCTCCAGACGTTAAATTTCCCGTTAGTTTTCACTAACGTTTCGTCTCCAGACGTTAAATCTCAAACCGTCTTCGGACGTTATCACAATCCCGTCTCCAGAAGTTAAATTTCCCGTTAGTTTTCACTAACGTTTCGTCTCCAGACGTTAAATCTCAAACCGTCTCCGGACGTTAAATCACAATCCCGTCTCCAGACGTTAAATTTCCCGTTAGTTTTCACTAACGTTTCGTCTCCAGACGTCAAATCTCATACCATCTTCGGACGTTAAATCACAATCCCATCTCCATACGTTAAATTTCCCGTTAGTTTTCACTAACATTTCGTCTCCAGACGTTAAATCTCAAACCATCTTCGGACGTTAAATCACAATCCCGTCTCCAGACGTTAAATTTCCCGTTAGTTTTCACTAACGTTTCGTCTCCAGACGTTAAATCTCAAACCGTCTTCGGACGTTAAATCACAATCCCGTCTCCAGACATTAAATTTCCCGTTAGTTTTCACTAACGTTTCGTCTCCAGACATTAAATCTCAAACCATCTTCGGACGTTAAATCACAATCCCGTCTCCAGACGTTAAATTTCCCATTAGTTCTCACTAACGTTTCGTCTCCAGACGTTAAATCTCAGACCGTCTTCGGACGTTAAATCACAATTCCGTCTCCAGACGTAAAATTTCCTGCTAGTTCTCACTAACGTTCCGTCTCCAGACGTTAAATCTCAAACCATCTTCGGACGTTAAATCACAATCCCGTCTCCAGACGTTAAATTTCCCATTAGTTCTCACTAACGTTTCGTCTCCAGACGTTAAATCTCAGATCGTCTTCGGACGTTAAATCACAATTCCATCTCCAGACGTTAAATTTCCCGCTAGTTCTCACTAACGTTCCGTCTCCAGTTAGTTCTCACTAACATCCGTCTTCAGACGTTAAATTTCCCGTTAGTTCTCACTAATATTTCGTCTCCAGACGTTAAATCTCAGACCATCTTCGGATGTTAAATCACAATTCCGTCTCCAGATGTTAAATTTCCCGTTAGTTCTCACTAACGTTCCGTCTCCAGACGTTAAATTCCCAGTTAGTTCTCACTAACATCCGTCTCCAGACGTTAAATTTCCCGTTAGTTCTCACTAACGTTTCATCTCCAGACGTTAAATCACTAACATCCGTCTCCAGACGTTAAATTTCCCGTTAGTTCTCACTAACATTTCGTCTCCAGACGTTAAATCACAATCCCGTCTCCAGACGTTAAATCTCAGACCGTCTTCGGACGTTAAATCACAATCCCGTCTCCAGACGTTAAATTTCCCGTTAATTTTCACTAACGTTTCGTCTCCAAACGTTAAATCACTAACATCCGTCCCCAGACGTTAAATTTCCCGTTAGTTTTCACTAACGTTTCGTCTCCAGACGTTAAATCACTAACATTCGTCTCCAGACGTTAAATTTCCCGTTAGTTCTCACTAACGTTTCGTCTCCAGACGTTAAATCACAATCCCGTCTCCAGACGTTAAATTTCCCGTTAGTTTTCACTAACGTTTCGTCTCCAGACGTTAAATCTCAGACCGTCTTCGGACGTTAAATCACAATTCCTTCTCCAGACGTCAAAATTCCCATTGGTTTTCACCAACATTCATCTCCCCGGCCGCCAGTCGTAAGCCCGACCATCCCATTTCAGCGGCCATCAAAGTAAGCCCGCATAATAATCCCTCTTCAGCCATCCTCGTAAGTCCGAATACCTTTTCACTCCAGCAAGTGAACATTCACTTCCCCGGTGAATGTGCGCTCGCCCGAAAAAAGAAAAGGAGTCGCCACGCCGTTTTAAGAGGAAACATTGAAAACCTTTTTGTTTGAGAAAATGGGTTCGGGGGTCAAGTTACGTGTTGGGAAGAACCGAGAGTTCACCCAACACGCCTCGTCCGTAGACGAGTCTTTCAATGTTCAACATTCCATTCATTCAAATGTGTGTGCAACATGTGTGTAACAAGATATGTATTAAAATGCATGATAGTGCTTTATTTTATTACTCAACAAGGGGAAGTACATCTTGTGAGCCATTGACTCTGGGAGGCCACGTCCCACTATACATCGAAGACCAAATAAGGATTACAATTGAAAGGATGATCCTCTGCAGATGGTCACCATGTGTGTCGCATGACACATCGCACCAGTGACCACATATGTCGCGTGACACAGGATCACTTGAGGACGAAGGTGTCGCGTGACACAAATGGGCCATCTGCAGAAGACTTACAGAATGAACACAAAATCAACAGAAAGCCACACAGATCTAAAGGATTAACTGAATTATGAACGAAATACGGAAATAACACCAAATCGACCCAGGGAGTGTGGATATGGGTAGATCCACACCCCCTTGGGGGCTCAAAGCAACAATACAATTCAAATCACATCATGAATATTCAATTAAGCCAAGCACATCGAATTTAAACAGAGAGATGGCAGTTGCCACCTGATAATTGAAGCAGATGGAGCTCAATTATCTGTGTGGAAGAGAGAAATCGCAATTAAGCAAGTGAATAAGAGAGAGAGAGGTGGAGGAGATCGTTACCCTTGTAGTCCACCACCAATACACCAAGTTAGGTGTATTGGCCTTCGATCTCAGCTTCTGAACGTGGAGTTGAGCACGAGATGTGGTACTTGGCTTCGCATCCTCGCTGGTAAGGGTTGTATGAAGGCAATTGGGTAGTGTGGGTAGTAGAGAGGTTGAATTGGAAGGGAATTGGGGTAGGTTTAGATGTAAGGAGGAGAGAGATTGGTTTCTGGTGTGAATTTGGCAGAGTGACAGTAGGGTGTCGAAAAAGGGATCCTTTTCAATGAGGGGGAGGGTCTTATTTATAGGCTGCAGTTGGCTGCCTTAGTATGTCGCACGACCTTACGCGTCCACTTTCCATGCCTCAAGCTGTCGCGTGACACAAGGTGGCTCAACTGCTTTTGGCGCCAAAAACAGTTTCTGGAACATTCCGGGAAAATACCCAAAAGGTCCAACAGGTTTTATTCCCAAGGGGTCCTTTGGCATGAATGATGTACCAAAAGGTACTTCCTTCATGGGAAACTCATGGAACGTTTCCTAAGTCTCGGGATAGGCCGAATTTAACCAAAACGCCCTTAATGCGCTTTTATTATGTTAAAATGCATCGAAAAGGTTGCGAATTGGATTGGCGTACTTACAGAGCCCCTCGCAACGTCACTTTTGGAAAAAGTGGGGTTGTCGATAAAATAAGACCCAATCTCAATGAGCGGTAAGTTAAGGTGAAGGGCTAGAAGGGTGAGAAGGGGAAAATTATGGCTGGACCTTTCTGAGAAAGGATTCCTACGTATCCCTTTAAGAAGGGAATCAAGCCAAATCGTAGTTCGGAATTACCAATATTAACATACAAGCAAGAAAGGGGTAGAGATGTGTCTTCATACCTTTGCTGTGCTTACCTGTGACTTCTGTTGTGCTCCGCTTGAGAGGCTTTTCTTGGGTTTGGCTCTGCTAGAGAGGCTTTTCTTCTTGGTAGGCTCCGCTAGAGAGGTTTTTCTTCTTTTGTGGGCTCCGCTAGAGAGGCTTTTCTTTTGGTTGGCTCTGCTTGAGAGGCTTTTTCCTTTGGTTTGGCTCTGCTTGAGAGGCTTTTCTTAGTTTGGCTCTGCTTGAGAGGCTTTTTCTGGGTTTTGGCTCTGCTTGAGAGGCTTTTCTTTTTTGTGGGCTCCGCTGAGAGGCTTTTCTGGGTTTGGCTCGCTGAGAGGCTTTTCTTTTTGTGGCTCCGCTGAGAGGCTTTTCTGGGTTTGACTCGCTGAGAGGCTTTTCTCTGTGGGCTCCGCTAGAGAGGCTTTCCTTGGTTTGGCTCGCTTGAGAGGCTTTTCTTGGTTTTGGCTCGCTTGAGAGGCTTTTCTTGGTTTGGCTCGCTTGAGAGGCTTTTCTTGGTTTGGCTCCGCTTGAGAGGCTTTTCTTTTGTGGGCTCCGCTAGAGAGGCTTTTCTTCTTTGTGGGCTCCGCTAGAGAGGCTTTTTCTGGTTTGGCTCTCGCTTGAGAGGCTTTTCGGGTTTGGCTCGCTGAGAGGCTTTTCTTGGTTTGGCCTCGCTGAGAGGCTTTTCTTGGTTTGGCTCCGCTTGAGAGGCTTTTCTTGGTTTGGCTCCGCTAGAGAGGCTTTTCTTGGTTTGGCTCGCTTGAGAGGCTTTTCTTCTTGGTTTGGCTCGCTTGAGAGGCTTTTCTTGGGTTTGGCTCGCTGAGAGGCTTTTCTTCTTTTGGCTCCGCTAGAGAGGCTTTTCTTCTTTTGGCTCCGCTAGAGAGGCTTTTCTTAGTTTGGCTCGCTGAGAGGCTTTTCTTGGGTTTGGCTCGCTGAGAGGCTTTTCTTGGTTTGGCTCGCTGAGAGGCTTTTCTTGGTTTGGCTCTACTTGAGAGGCTTTTCTTGGGTTTGGCTCGCTTGAGAGGCTTTTCTTTTCTGGCTCCGCTTGAGAGGCTTTTCTTCTTTGTGGGCTCCGCTAGAGAGGCTTTTCTGGGTTTTGGCTCTGCTTGAGAGGCTTTTCTTTTGGTTGGGTGTGCTCTGCTTGGGAGGCTGTTCTTTCTTGGGATTGTGGGGCTGCTGGTATTGTTGAGCTCTTCTTGGGGGCTGTCACGGATACACATGCCTTTTTTGCTTTATTCTTTCTTCTCCAGTTTGGTCGGAGGTCCAGTCTTCGGGACTCAATTGATTATTGTACCTGCGAGGGTCTTAGGCCGTAATCGCTTTGCTTGGTAGGTAGCCGTCTAAGGTCTCAGGCTACCATTGGTTCTGTTGGGAAGGTTGTGGCCTCTGTCACTTGTCGATGCTCGCTGGGTGGCCATTCATGGGAAGGTCTTTGCAACACAGGCTTTGAAGTCGTCGGGACTGGTGAGCATTATTTCTTTGGATTCTGGGGCAGCTGGGGCTCTTCTTTCTTTGACAGGCATTTGTTTGGGGGCTGAGGCTACCACTTGTTGATGCTTGCTAGGGAGATTGACATATGCGGACTCTTTGTCTCGGTTTATCATGCAAAATAGGCTTTGGAGTCGTCGGGACTGGTGAGCCTTGTTGTCTGGTTTCTAGGGCAGCTGGGGCTCTTCTTTCTTTTTTTTCTTTGACGAGCACTGCTTGGGAGCTGAGGAAATTGGGGCTCTTTCAGATGATGCCGATGAGTCAGGGTCTGATGAAGATAATAAAGGCGGGGTCTGCCACCTGCAGGATTTGGAATCCCTGTCCAAGATTGTGATTCGAGGGGCTGTCTTCACGATCAAACTACGATCACCTGATTATTGTACTCATGGGGAGACACAACACTCAAGACACTTTGCATTTTATTCGACTCTTGCTTATGCATTATTAATCTTTGGTTGCACAAGTCCATCTCACTGGGAGAATAGGAAGTAGGGTTTTGCACGGCTTGGTGAGCGTATATGTCTCGTATCGCTTGCTCTATGAGGGATTGTGTATGGGACGAAAGTGTTTGTAATGGGGTGGACCCTCTCCCGTTATAGGGGAAACGTATAAGTGATGGTGCAGCTTAGGCAAGTCGGGACGCTCCCGGAGTACCGGGTTGCATCAGTCCCTTGCTAGCGAGGACAGAGTGTATCGCGCATCCGAGACAAAGAAGCAAGCAGAGGGGGCAGAGAGCAATCCCGGCTTGGCGAAGCCCCGCTGACAAGGCGAGACAACCCAGGGAAATCGTAAGGAGGGCCTGAGGGATACCTTAACCAAAGCCCCAAACTGAGGATATTCCATGCAAAGCCTTCATCGCAGTGCAGTCATCTTGTGGCCGAGGAGGCAATTCATCATTTCAAATCGTAGTCAATCGCCGCCGGACAAGACTCGGAAGTGTTTACGTGTGGGCACATCCTTCGAGGGTGGGAAATGAATCCCGAGTTCGTGTATGACACTCTCGCTTTGGGTTTGACTCTTTTGGGAGAGTATAAGCATCACAAGGTGTGGAAAGTGTATGGAAGCCCCCGCCGACCGAAACGGTGTTTAGCTCTATCTTCCTATGATGTAGAAATAGAAGACTTTTCGAGACACTTGAAAACCCGTCTTATTCGTGATGATCACAAAGCCGCTTAAAACCCTTTATTGATGTTCGGGTTAGTCAACCGCCAAAGCCGATATGAGCGAATATTTTTATCAATCCCGAGGAGAAAGCCCACCGATATCGAGAATCGGAAGGATAGACAGCCAGATGGGCATGGTCCTTGAGGAGACCGGATTTTCTCGAGATTTGTTTGTGATTTCGACCGAACCAATTATGGTTGCCTACGTTCCTCCATAGGAGGAGCTCGTGTCGCCGTAGTTCGGGCTTATCCCGAATGAAAAGAATGAACGTTGGAATTCGAGGATGTGAGGACCTTCGAGAATTTTGAGAATTGAAAGGCATGTCCTCTGAGTGTCGATGGGAGACACAGATGCGAAGCCCAGCTGGGAACATTCACGGCAGAAGTGTTTGCGGAGGAGAAATGAAATATGCTCACATACAACGTCAAATGAACGGACGAAATTTGCACAATCTTCAATTGATGGTCCTTTGAGCCGGATGGACTTGGCTCCGCTTTAAGCAATAATCTGCTTTAGATCTCGACGATATTGGACCGAAACCGCTATCCGGTAGGAACCGCGGCCGGGCTTCGGGATTTCGATCGGTCTTCGGGTGATTTAGGATATCATGACCTCTTAAAACAAGAGGTCGGCTAGGCCTTTTGCTGGCTGAACCTCTGAAGATGAGAGGTTGGCTCTTGGGCATGTGTTTGGGATTTCTATGGCGAGGGAAATCTGTGGTTGCATTTTTGCTGCCTCTAAGAATGAGAGGTCAATCTTGGCTTTGGTCAAGGTCAAAGGTAAGGGTAATGAGAATGGGAGTATCCTCTAAAGTCGAGAGGACGGCTTGGGATCGGTTAGAGGTAATGGTGAGGGACATCCGTGTTGTCTCTTTATCCGCTCTGAGTCTCCCTTTGAATAACGACTGAATCCTTTGGCTTTTGCTTTTGAGAGGATCGCTGGGGACTAGGCTCTCTTTCTTGTCTTTTCTTTTTTTTTTATTTTTCTTTTTTTTTTTGTATTTTTGTCTCTCTCTTTTTTTTTCTTTTGAGAGGAGAATTTCAGCTAGTCCCCAGGATGGATCATTGCTTTCCGTCGTTCTTGAGCTTGGAGACGGTCACTCTTCTTTTGAATCACGGGAGCCTCAAGGATAGTCCCTCTTTTTCTGGCGATGGCTAGACGGGTTTCAAAACATGCCGATCTTGAATTGAAGGGATATTATTTAGTGAGGGTGAGGTAATGGTTTTCCTAAGGGTGAAAGGTTTCAACCGCAGTCCCTACCAGATGATCCGAACGTTGAGTCTTCATTGCTTTGCTTAAGCTTACTTCGAGGAAGATCCGTGCAAATTCATCGAACAACGAGATGATGAAAGAAGTGTGAGCATATGGGATGCAAGATGGGGATATCAGTCGATTTTCTCGCTCCGATCAAATTAAATATTAGTCATTTCAAAGCATTGATCGGTGAGCAGCACAAGTGATCATTTGGAATAAGACCATTTCAATTGAGTGTAACGTAGGTATACTAGTGATGTCTCGAGTCTAGCAAGAAGAGAAACAAAGATTTTTATCACTGCAAAGCAAAATTGGTCCAACTTGGACTCGATGCACTCATGTCCGACAGTGGACATTCTAGACCCTACGAGGACTGATTGACTTCTTCAACGTTGAGCATCGTTGCCATTGGTGCGGTGAGGACCCTTCTCGATCTCTTTGTCATTTATAGGTCGTCCTCATTATCTTTAGCAATCTGGGCAAGCACCCGGGCCTCTCGCTTGCAAGGAAGAATATCTTCAAGTGTAGCTCGCAACTCCTTGATGGACACACCTTTTGCACTCTGCCGCTGACCCAAGGGATATGGACTTTCAGGCTAGTGGGTCATAATCTTCTCTGCACCGAGCATTTTGGATTCTCGCATCGATGGACAACCGCTCGAGCACTTCAACCGCTTCCGCCTCAGAATATGGACCAATCGAGCGCCGGGCACGAGAGCGCGCACCCAACTTGCCGTAACCTTTGCAAAGGTGAAGAGGTAAGAGCGTGTATAAGGCTGGGGATAGAGAATCTTTGAGGAGGTACGGGAGAGGGAAGAATACGGAAGGAGACGGACTCGTGCAGCACTTTATTAATCTTCAAGTAGAAATCGGTGTTTTAAGTCCTAGGGTCGGTTGGAAAAGGATAAGCCTTTATTCACATAATCTAGACCTCGGGGAAACCTAACGACACATCATCAAGAAATACACCAAATGCGTTGAGTCAAAATTAATAATAGGCGACGCACCTAATCCAAACCAAAGCATTTATGGGACGAACGAGCACCCCAATTTCGAAGAAATTTGGGCAAAGATAACGGGTATTCCTGAAGAATTTCAAGGAAAAATCCGGCATGACCTCTCGTCGGTGCACGTTGACAAAGCGACATGATCTCTCGTTAGAACATGCCGTGGGAACGACATGTCCTCTCGTGAAACCATGTTGCGTTGGCAACATGCCCACACGTGCTAGGTTTGGGGGAGGTACGAAAGCCTTTTAAAATTTTTGAAACAATTCATTTTAGAGTATTTGAAAATGTCGTGTCAAAAACCAACCGTTTTGGGTGAGGTTTAAATGTGTGGTGCCACCTATAACGCACTAGGGGTATGGGTTTGACATTAGGCGCTCAAGCGTAGGCGAATTTCATGGCCGTCCGCGATGCCGTCAATCGCACCCGAGGGTTCTAAATCTACGTGATGTAGTGTGCGGGGATGGCTATGTTCCTTTATTTATAAAAATGATTTTTTTTTTTTTTGATGTTTTATTTTTTTTTTTTTTTATTTGAAAAGGGGTGAGAAATGAAAATAACTCACACACACATCCCACAGAGCATAATAATCAAGGATCAATAATTGATCATGGGGACTCGCCCACAATCACAACCTCGTATCAAGGAGAATCAAACCCCGCAGAGTGGCACATTCTCGTCGCGCTACACAGATTGAGATGGAGGGTACTCTTGTCGCGTGACGTAAGGAGTCACAATGCCATAATCCGAACAAAGAATCAAATCAGCCCCACCTCCAAGCACGATGTCATATCTCACCAAAGATCAAGAACACAATCAACAAAGATGGGGTATAAGGGGGAAAGGAATAAAGCAAAGCACGTAAAATGCATTTAAACACATATAATGTCATACACAAAGCACACACAAGTAAATGGAATAAATGTTGAACAATCACGAAAGTCTCGACTCCACTTTTGAAAACAAGTTTCAAGTCCCCAAATGAAGTCGCCACCGAATGTGCGCGCCCGAAAAAAGAAAAGGAGTCGCCACGCCGTTTTAAGAGGAAACATTGAAAACCTTTTTGTTTGAGAAAATGGGTTCGGGGGTCAAGTTACGTGTTGGGAAGAACCGAGAGTTCATCCAACACGCCTCGTCCGTAGACGAGTCTTTCAATGTTCAACATTCAAATTATTCAAATGTGTGTGCAAAGTGTGTATGACAAGATATGTATTAAAATGCATAATAGTGCTTTGTTTTATTACTCAACAAGAAAGGAATTACATCTTGTGAGCCATTGACTCGGGAGGCCACATCCCACTATACATCGAAGACCAAATAAGGATTACAATTGAAAGGATGATCCTCTCGCAGATGGTTCATGTGTGTCGCATGACACATCGCACTGACCACATATGTCGCGTGACACAGATCACTGGAGACGAAGGTGTCGCGTGACACAAATGGGCCATCTGCAAGACTTACGTAATGAACACAAAATCAACCGTAAAGCCACACGTATCTAAAGGATTAACCGAATTATGAACGAAATACGGAAATAACACCAAATCGACCTGTGGAGTGTGGATATGGGTAGATCCACACCCCTCGGGGGCTCAAAGCAACAATACAATTCAAATCACATCATGAATATTCAATTAAGCCAAGCACATCGAATTTAAACAGAGAGATGGTAGCTTGCCACCGATAATTGAAGCGGATGGAGCTCAATTACCAGTGGAAGAGAGAAATCGCAATTAAGCAAGTGAATAAGAGAGAGAGAGGTGGAGGAATCGTTACCCTCAGAGTCCACCACCAATACACCAAGTTAGGTGTATTGGCCTTCGATTCAGCCTTTCCGAATGTGGAGTTGAGCACGTATGTGGTACTTGGCTTCGCATCCTCGCTGGTAAGGGTCAGATGAAGGCAATTGGGTAGTGTGGGTAGTAGAGAGGTTGAATTGGAAGGGAATTGGGGTAGGTTTAGATGTAAGGAGGAGAGAGATTGGTTTCTGGTGTGAATTTGGCAGAGTGACAGTAGGGTGTCGAAAAAGGGATCCTTTTCAATGAGGGGGAGGGTCTTATTTATAGGCTGCAGTTGGCTGCCTTAGTATGTCGCACGACCTTACGCGTCCACTTTCCATGCCTCAAGCTGTCGCGTGACACAAGGTGGCTCAACCGCTTTTGGCGCCAAAAACAGCTCGAACATTCCGGAAAATACCCAAAAGGTCCAACAGGTTTTATTCCCAAGGGGTCCTTTGGCATGAATGATGTACCAAAAGGTACTTCCTTCGCGGGAAACTCATGGAACGTTTCCGGAAGTCTCGGGATAGGCCGGGAATTTACCAAAACGCCCCTTAATGCAGTTTTATTATGTTAAAATGCATCGAAAAGGTTGCGAATTGGATTGGCGTACTTACACCCGGCCACCAGTCGTAAGCCCGACCATCCCATTTCAGCGGCCATCAAGGTAAGCCCGCACAACAATCCCTCTTCGGCCATCCTCGTAAGTCCGAATACCTTTTCACTCCAGCAAGTGAACATTCACTTCCCCGGCAGTCATCGTAAGCCCGACCATCCCACTTCAACGGCCTTCAAGATAAGCCCGCACAATAATCCCTCTTCGGCCATCATCGTAAGCCCGAACATTCCTCCCCAGCAGGATCCTAAGACCATCCGTCTAAGAAGAATCGTCAATCAATCCCCCTAGTTCTGTTAGAACTCTGGGCGCTTTTCCCCAGCAATATGTCAGTCTCTCCCGAGACCACATCCGGTTCCTAACCCCGTCGTTAGAACGTCAATCCTCCCATGATGTTATAACATCCATTGGACGCGGCCATTCTTGTCATTTCCACCATATCCCCAGCAGATAAAACCTGGCCGTCATTATAAGTCCAGCACCCAAGGCATGAACGCCTTACAAAATCAATCTCTAGGCACGAACGCCTTCATCTCAGGACAAACACGTCCCCGTAATCTCGGTCTGAGGCGCCACACGCCCTCGAATGTTTCAGTAACCTCGGTCTGAGGCACCACATGCCCTCGAATGATTCGGTAATCTTAGTCTGAGGCAAAAGACGCCCTCGAATGTTTCAAGTAATCCCGATCTAAGGCGCCACACGCCCTTGAATGTTTCAGTAACCCCGGTCTGAGGCGCCATACGCCCTCGAATGTTTCAGTAATCTCGGTCTGAGGCACCACACGCCCTCGAATGATTCAGTAACCTCGGTCTGAGGCGCCACACGCCCTCGAATGATTCAGTAATCTCGGTCTGAGGCGCCACACGCCCTCGAATGTTTCAAGTAATCCCGGTCTGAGGCGCCACACGCCCTCAAATGTTTCAGTAACCCCGGTCTGAGGCGCCACACGCCCTCGAATGTTTCAGTAATCCCGGCCTGAGGCACCACACGCCCTCGAATGTTTCAAGTAATCTCGGTCTGAGGCACCACACGCCCTCGAATGATTCAGTAATCCCGGTCTGAGGCGCCACATGCCCTCGAATGTTTCAGTAATCACGTTCTGAGGCGCCACATGCCCTCGAATGATTCAGTAGTCTCGGTCTGAGGTGCCACACGCCCTCGAAGGTTTCAGAAATCTTAGGTTCAGATGCCTCACAATAGTCTCCATTCAGGTTTAGACGCCTCACAACAGTCTCCATTCAGGTTCAGACGCCTCACAATAGTCCTCACTTAGGTTCAGATGCCTCACAATAGTCTTCATTCAGGTTCAGACGCCTCACAATAGTCTCCATTCAGGTTCAGATACCTCACAATGGTCTCACTTAGGTTCAGACGCCTCACAACAGTCTCGCTTAGGTCAAGGTCCCCACGCGCGACCCTTGCACCTACGAACTACGATCGGCTTGATTCCCGCTCGGGATACGTAGGAATCCTTCCGCTAAGGGTCCAGCCAGCTGACCTCTCAGGTCTCTTCAAATAAGGCATCCCCCGATTTGGATCCTTATCTTTTTCAACGACCCCACTTCCTTAGAAAGTGACGTCGCTGAGGGGCTAACTGTAAGTACCCAAATCCGGATCGTCAAAATCCATTAAAAGTTAACCGGAATCCGTTAACTGGCCCACTCCAGGTTAACCGGAACCCATTAAGCTCCCCGTTCTCAAGCCAACAAGACGTCCCGGGACTATCCCGTGCATCCCAACGTCAAAACGTACTCAAAACACGTTGTCACACGTAAAAGTATAGCTTTTCCTGAAAAACGCATTTTCCGGCACTTTCCGGGGGCGTTTCGGACATTTTTTGGACAGTTATTTAAAAAAATGGACAAAACCGGGAATAAAGACACAAAAACCCATGCCCTGGTGAGTCACAGGGGCACGTGGCACGCATGCCACAACCCTCTAGTCAACATCAATTAGATTTCAGAGTGAAAAGACCAAAATACCCCTGAGATGTTATCACAGTCCGTCTGGACTGTTTTTCAGGCAAAACAGAATTGCTAGCAAGTCCTCCCAATTTCCAAAATACCATAAAACCCCCCCAAATTCAGGTTAAGTCCGTCCGGACTCTTTTGCATTTTCAGCCTATAAATACAGAGGGCTGTCAAACATTTGAGAAAGAGAAAATTATTATCCATTTTCACAAATAGCCACGGCATAACCAGCTTACACCCCTTTTCGAGCCCCATTTTGTCTCGATTTGCGTGAAAACCTCGCATTTCAACCAAACACGAACCAAACAACCTCGAAACACCTTTCCAAACACTAAATCGTATCCCGTATACGCCTCCCGAGCCAAAAGAGTCAACCCCTAGCCATAGGTAACACTCTCCCTCCCTAAACACTCATTTCGTCTCGATTTACGCGCCAGTCGCTACAACCGTTTCGGTCGAAAGTTATCAAAATGTAGACGTCACCGTCTAACGGGATCCGATACGTTTTAGTTCAAGATCCTCTTCTCTCCCGTAAAAGAAGTAATCTCGGGTTAAAACGGCGTTCCGACCCCGTTTCCTTACTTTTATGTCATTTACAATTCCGGATCGTTTGATCCGTCGATACGCAACTTTATAGTCCGAACCATTTGGTTTGTGATAGTCATTTAACGATCCGGATCGTTTGATCCGTTGAATGTCATTTAAATTACGCAACTTTACAAGTCCAATCCGTTTGGTTCGTTGATCGCACCTTTAAAATCCGGATCGTTTGATCTCGTCGATATCGCACTTTAAATACTGTCATTTACAAGTCCGAGCCGTTTGGCTCGTGATAGTATTTACTTATCAAAGTCCGAGTCGCAAAACGATTTGTTGATCGCATATCATTTAATGCTTTTTTCCTGTAAAATCGCTAACAATGTAATGCCCGGTTCAAAACCGGAGTTCGACATTCGAACTCTCTTTCAAAACGCGCAAAATGACGTTTGGCATCCAAACGATCATCTTTAAACTCAAAACCCGACATTTGACATTCAAATCTCATTTAATGCTTTTTTCCTGGAAAATCGCTAACAATGTAATGCCCGGTTCAAAACCGGAGTTCGACATTCGAACTCTCTTTCAAAACGCACAAAGTGACGTTTGGCATCCGAACGATCATCTTTAAAACTCAAAACCCGACGTTTGACATTCAAACGCTCTTTTCTTAAAAGTCAACATTTGACACATAAGTTCAAAGTTCAAAAATCGTCACTCGCACCACTTTTCCTAAAAAACTCCAAAATCGACGTTTGTCATTCAAACGCCGCTTTTTCAAAAAGAATCACAAAATCAACGTTTGACATTCAAACCAAGATTAAGCTTGTCATTCAAGCCCCCATTTTCAAAATGCAAACACACACACACACACATTTTTGAGAAAGGTAGAAAGACTCGTCATACGAGGTGTTTCAGGTGATCTCAAAATACTCTTCCCGAAACGTAACGTGACCTCTGAACCTAACAATCTCTGGTACTAAAAAGCTTTTTGTCATATTTTTGCTACCAATAAAAACGACACCCTTTTCAAAGCCTTTTCCAAGTTTTTGCTTCCAATAAAAATGACACACCTTTTCCATAAGCCGTTTTTCAACGTTTGGGCTCAAAATACAAAACCGCTTGGCGACTCCTCTCCTTCCCGAAAGCGAGGTCCCAAACATCCGCAAAAGACAACCGCTCGCCGCACATCCCGCGCGCGATCCGGGTAATTTCAACAACAACAGTTTTTAAACTAAGCCTTTTCTCAATGTTTTGGGCTAAATCAAAACGGCGTGGAGACTCTACGAACGAAAACGCAGCGAGACACCTCCCGACAATGCGAGATGCCGGGGCCTGCGCGCGAGCCAGATCCGGGTAATTTCAGTTGGTGATTCTGTTGGGGACATTTTGTTTTAAAAACTTTAAAAAAAAAATAAAAGATTTTTAAAATGATGATGAGGGTCAAACTTTCATTTTACCCTTTTCTTTAACTGTTGTGTGTGTGTGTGTGCATGTGCTTTACTTTTTATTTACAAAAAAAAAATAAAAATACAAAAAATGCATCATAATACATCTGTGTACATACATTTAAAAATTCTGCAAAACTTTCTGTTTTACTCAGAAAAAAAAGAATTTTAGTGACCGAACACTACTCGCACTGCTGCCTCAGTACACCGCACGCTACGCGCACTTGCTGCCTCGGTACACTGCACACTACAACCCTCAACCCGGAGTGGTCTCAGTTGCAGTTCGATTGGTCTTCCTGATGCCTTTCGGACGCTGTGAATGTGTGCCCAAATTTTGGATTCACGCGAGTTTGAAGACATCCGGTTTAATTTGAAAAACGGAGTCGCCACGCCATTTTGATTACCTCAAAACTTTGAAAAAAAGGTTTTTTTATGGGTTCGGAGGTTAAGTTACCCCTTGGGAAGAACGGATCGTCGTTCACCCAAGGTGCCTTGCCGGAGCAAGTCTCCCAAGATTCCATTAACCGTGCTTGCTTGCGTGCTTTCTTGTGTGCATGTGTTTGAAAATAGGGGGAGGGAATGTCCCAAGTCGTCTTCCGGACGTACAAACCATTTATTGGTTGTCCCTCGGGATTTCTTGGATTTTATGTATTTGAGATTTTGATCCCGTCCTCATCTTGGACTTGTGATCATCGCTTTTTTTTTAACCTCAGGACTTGCGTGATCGAGAGAATGACTCTCTTTATAGTCAAAGATGAGGTTCTTTAGAAAAGGAGGGTCCTTAGCCCATCAATCCTACGCTTTAAGACGGTCGAGCTCATATAGATGCTTCATACTCGTCTTAAGCGATAATTGGAGATATAGGGTTCAAAGTTGTCCCTTTCTAAAGAGATCATGAAACCTTTATGGAAGAAACGATGTAAAGATAGGATCTTTACACCGGTCCGTTCCGAGGTTGCTAATAGGAACATGGGGGAATACATGTAAAAATGACATTTTTAGTGAAAAGATGACATTTTGGTTTGCAAAGGATGCATTTTTGATTTAAAGAAGTGATCTTTATTGCAAAGGATGCTTTTTTAATGTAAAAACATGATTTTTATGCAAAGGATGCATTTTTATGAGGAAATTGGAATTCAATATGCAAAGGATGCATAAAGATTGCATTTTGAAAAGCATAGGATGCTAATTTAGGATAAAGATATGATCTTTAATGCAAAGGATGCTTGAAAAAGGATTTTATGTGCAAAGGATGCATTTTTATGATAAAGACTTGATCTTTATATGCAAATGATGCATAAAGATGATATTTTTATGTAAAAATGGGGTTTTTAGGTGCAAAGGATGCGCCTTTATATATGAAGATTACATCTTTAATGGCAAGGGATGCCTAATGCATGCAAAGGGGGAAGGGGGATGATAAAGATATGATCTTTAAACTACCAAGTCCCAAGATAATAACAATATATGCAATGAGCAATTAAATCATGTAGAGCAATTACGATGCAAGGTTAGGGCGTGAGAGGTTACCAATGGTGGCCTCTTCTTCTTTGGGGTGGAGCTAGGAGGAAGGATCGATCTTGGATCTTTAAGGAGGAGGGAGGAGGGAGGAGGCTTCTTGGCTTTCTTCTTCACCTTCTTGGATTTCCAGCAGCTTTTTGGAGTGTATTCTTCGTATTGTGGTGGTATTGTGTTTTTTGTTGATGATCAAAATGGGTAGAGGAGGGCTCTATTTATAGGCAGTCTGGGAAGAGCGAATGAAGCCGTGCGGCTGGAGGTCCTTGGCTAATGCAGCCGTGCGGCATTATCCACAATGACTCAGCATTTCTAGAAACATGCAAGGTGGCAAATTCTAGAACTTTCCTCCCAATTAAGAAAAACGTGTTTCTTAATGGATAAGCCTCCCTTTCAGCCCTTAATTAATTTGGAACAGTTTCGGAATATTTCCGGAACACTAGGAAGGTCCGGGGAATTATCGGAAAACTTACCGAAATTGCTGGAAAGTTTAACCGGAAGGCATGAGCCAGATTTGGGTACTTACAGAAGCCCCTCGGCAAAGTCACTTGCAAGGCGAGTGGGGTTGTCGATAGAAAAGGATCCAATCTGGTGAATGCCGAGACGGATCGCGAGACCGAGGTGGTCGAGTGGCTGAACCTTCGAAAGGCTACCTATGTATCCCGAGTGGAAATCAAGCCAGGCCGTAGTTCGGAAAAGATCCGCTGGGGAATGGGGTGTCTTATGTGACGAATTGGCTGAACCTAAGGTAGGCTACCTACGTATCCCGGAGGAATCAAGCCAGGCCGTAGTGCAAAAAAGATCCGCTGAGGAATGGAGAAGAGAAAACTGGTCTCTTGCTGGGAAAATGGAAGAGGAAATGACCTAGGAGGTCAGGCAATTGATCCTACTGGGGATATGCAAGAAATGACCTAGGTGGTCAGATAACAAAGTCTCTATGAGGGACTACTTCATCACTGAGGAGTAACGAAGAAACAGGGTGACCAAAGTGGTCGAATGGCTGGACCTTTTATAAAAGGCTACCTACGTATCCCGGAGGAATCAAGCCTTGATCGTAGTTCAAGCATCACTAGATAGGTTAGGAACGATGTCTAGGATCCTTGAAGGTTTTGACAATTAATGGAGGTTGTCACCTGATTGACAATTAATGGAGGTTGTCACCTGAGGAAACTAGAGCTTACGTCACCATCGAGTGGATAGAGGTAGCTAGAGTTTGGATAACTTGAGCATACTTCACTATTCGTGATAGAGGTAGCTAAAGTTAGAAGAACTTGAGCGTACGTCACTATCTGTGATAGAGGTAGCTAAAGTTTAGAAGAACTCGAGCATACTTCACTATTCGTGATAGAGGTAGCTTAAGTTTAGAGGAACTTGAGCGTACGTCACTATTCGTGATAGAGGTAGCTGAAGTTTAGAAGAACTTGAGCATACTTCACTATTCGTGATAGAGGTAGCTTAAGTTTAGATTTCGACAATTCGGAGGTTGTCACCTAGCGTTATCCCGTTATAACAGAATTAACGGAGGCGACTGGGAAGAAAGCTTAATTGCTTAGGAGATAAGGGATATCTTCTGAAAAAGATGTTATCTTAGTTAAAGGGTAACGGGAATTGGATGCCCAAGTGGAAGGTACAGGGGCAAAGTTGTAATTTTTGCTCATAGCGAAAGAAGCCGCCCGGCATGAGAGGGAGGCAAAAGAAGCCATACGGCTGGAAGATTAATTTTTCTAGATTATTTAAAATCAGATTTGAACGGGCTATTGGGCATTACTGCCGCCCATTCCAGCCGAGGGAGAGAGAGAGAAGAGAGGAAGAGAATTCGAAATTCTTTCAATCCCCTTGCTTCCTTTGATCAAGAATAGATCCGGTGCCAAGGCAAGCGAGGAGGAATATCTCCGCGGCCGCTCAAAGGAGGAGGAAGGAGCTCGTTCGTACGGATAGGAGGTACGACTTTCTTACACCTCCATCGGAGCTCTATCCGGGGAGAAGAGAGTACAAATCGACGAACCCGCAATCGGTTGGGGTAAGCATTCTTATTTGGCTCAATTCCATCGATTTTGATTGGATTGATTGATTTAGGGCTTGACCCGAATTTTAAGAATTTTCTAGGATTTTCCTAGAATTTTTGAATGACTTTGAGACATTGATAAATAACCTACGAGGCTAAGAACATGCATGTGCAATTTATTTGACAAAAATAATGGGAATGACCCACTTTTTTCTCGAAAGTAAAGTAAGAATGATAATTGTCTGAAGTGAGACGAAGCCCTTGCATATGCTAGAACTAGGTCAAAATTTTGATTATCAATGAGAAAACAGGATTTTGGAAGATGAAAAGGATTCATGCATGCCACTTTGTTGAAAAATAATGCTTATGTGCAAAGAATTTTGAAAATTGTGATTTTGTGCTTTAGGAAAGCAATATGATTTGACATGACGTGTTTTAAGTGATGAAAGACGTGTTTTCTATGCAAAGGATGCTAGAAAAATTTTTATGAATGCTTTCTTTTGAAAATATGTGCACTTTTGAAGATATGCATGCTTTTGAAATGAGATGAAGGACGGACACATTTCTTTCTTTGTGCTTGTCTACGAGAACAAGTCTAGAGGTCCTTCGAGATTGCTTTGTCGTGCTATGGGAGAGGATGCCCGATTTCGAGAAGAATGGGGCGAACCCCAAGCAGCTGGTGCGGGCTACCGGCCTAGATTTATTCATTGAGGCCATAGGCAGAGGGATCCACATCACCTCTAAGAGCAAGGGCTTGGTCCAGGCCCTATCTGAGTTCTGGTGGGATACCACCCACAGCTTTCATCTTAGCTGGGGAGAGCTGACAGTGACTCCCGCTGATTTCACAGCTATCACTGGCTTACAGTTCACTGGGAGGCCTGTGACTTGGAGGGACCACATCACAGCGGAGGAATTCAGAGCTTTGGTCGGGTTTGAGTTGATTCCCAAGGGGCTTGGAATGGAGACGAGGAACGTCGAGGTGGCAGTCCAGAACTGCATACGGGACTTTGCCGCTAGTGAGGTGACTGCCCATCAGCTTGCTAGAGCCTTTGCGTGGTTGATGCTGTCGGTCACCATCTTCGCAAATTCTGGGACTCTGGCCATGACTTGCCTCCTTGACTCTCTGGAGGATGTTGGCAGGTAGAGCTGTAAACGAGCCGAGCCGAGCCTCTAGCTTTTCTCGAGCTCGAGCTCGAGCCCAGAATGCATGTTCGAGCTCGGCTCGAATCATGTTTCGAGCTTTTCGCGAGCTGGCTCGCGAGCTTTTCGCGAGCTGCTCGAACTCGAGTTTTAACGAGCCGAGCTCGAGCTTCGACTTATTTTTTGAAAAAAATATGAAATCGAACGAGCTTTTAACGAGCCGAGCTCGAGCTTTGACTTATTTTTTGAAAGAAATCTGAAATCAAACGAGTTTTTAACGAGCCGAGCTCGAGCTTCGACTTATTTTTTGAAAAAAATCTGAAATCAAACGAGCCGAGCTCGAGCTTCGACTTATATATATATATATATATATATATATATATATATATATACTAAAATTTATTCGAGCTTTTAACGAGCCGAGCTCAAACGAGTCGATCTCGAACAGAGCTCGTCGAACATACGAGCCGAACACGAGCCGGCTCGAAAAAAATGACGAGCCTGAAAACCGGTTCGAGCTCGAGCTCGAGTTCACCTCGAGCCCACTCGAACTCGAGCTTTTTTCGAGCCGAGCCCGAGCCGAGCTCGAACCGGCTCGGTTCGTGTAACAGCCCTATTGGCGGGATTGGGACGGTCTCGTGGGGTGGGGCCGGATTGGCGGAGCTCTACTTCTCTCTGGATATGTACAGCCGTAACAAGGTTGCCTCCATGGACTGCTTTTCATTTGCCCTTGAGGTAGTCCCTCTTTCTTTTCTCTTTCTTTTCTTGTCTTGAGACTTTTATGAAAGAAAAATGACCCTTTTGATGTTTTGAACATGCAGGTCTGGTTCTGTGACGTGATCAGGTTCTTTCCGTGGAACCAACAGAGCAATGTCACCATCTTTCCCGCTATGATCCGCTGGAGGGGAGATGCGAGAGATAAGTTCACCGGGAAGACCCGGATCACCTTTGACTACAAGATGGTGAGGCCAGTCATCAACAGGGATGGACATGACGGAGTGGACTTCTACCCGTGGGGCAGGTATCTGAAGATTTTACTAGGAGAGGCCATTGAGGCGACGAGGCAGAGGAGATGGCTGACTGGGCTGACATGTAATGTAATCTATTTGGGGGACCGATTTTCTAGGCAGCATGGCCATGTCCCTCCATTGGACGCCATTACTCCCCATGATCCTCCAGCACGGATGCTACAGCCCAGGGATAGGCAGGCGGATGAGATTGCTAGATATCAGGCAGGCGTGGCCGCCGAGGAGTACTTTGACATGGATACCCCCCTACGCTGTGTTTGTGGAGCAGCGCCTGAGGATGCCACAGAAGCTGATGAAGCTGGCGGTCACTCAGGGATATGGGGAGGACGAGCCTTCTGACCCGCCGATCCCTCCTGCGCACATTTCATACGTAGTCCACGGAGTTCCAAGGAGGATGAGGATTCCTGTCCCCGACACTAGGGAGCCCCAGTATACTTTGCCGCCTGACAGCACTGTATGTATACTTTTAGGATCTTTTCCCTTTTCTCTTCAGATTCTTTGCTTTTTGCAATTCTGAGATTTTCTGAGATTTTTCTGAGATTTTTCTCCTCTTTTTCTCAGGTTCCAGCTCGCACTTACGACAGATTGGTCAGGCAGAACAGGGGCTGGAAAGACATGTGCCGGTCCCTTCTGAGGAAGCTGGCCTGCACTTCAAAGGCGGCAGCGGATGCACAGGAGCCCGGGCGCAAGAGGAGGCACGTCGGGGGCACAACATCCTCCTCATCGGGTTCAGAGTACTCTTCTAGCGCCAGGCCTCGGGGACGAGGACCCAATGCTGACATCTTGGAGCAGCTGGCTGAGTATGACACGACAATGTCCATCTGTCTGATGTGAGCGACCCGGAGGACTTGGTGAGGGAGGCTAGCGTTTATGAGCTGAGCAGCGATGAAGAGGAATCGGAGGCCTAGGAGGTCTCTAGAGTGGATTTAGGAACAAAACAAACAATGGACAAATTTGATGCACATTTTGTTTATTTTTTGCTTTATTTGGGCGCCGATGGGGCGAAAACAATGTATTACTGTTTTATTTGCTTTTCTATTTATGCTTTTATTAATTTGCATATTACTTGAGCCTCGGGGCAGTTTTTTGCTTGGAATTGGGGCTGAAACGGGGCCAAAATGATTTATAATGATATATAAATGCTTGGGTGACCTTTGAACATGTTTTTGTACAGGTCTTGGTTGAGAAAGTGGGGTGAAAAACTCCCTTGGGCAGCAACTTTGGTTGCTGCAGATTTTTTCCTGCAGAGGGCAAATGTAGCCGTGCGGCATGGACCTGAGGGCAAATGAAGCCGTGCGGCTCACAGTTCTGTCTGGACTGGTTATTTTCTGAATAAAAGCAAGGCTTGGCCATTTCATTTCATTTTCACTCTAGACTTGTCCCAATTGTTCCCAGAGCACATATTGGACTTAAAGACACCATCTTTGGTCATTTTGCAATGGAGAAGCCCGTCAGATTGCAAAAGGGGAAGCGAGACCGTTTTCTGTCCGATCTTCAATCTTGGGTGAAACACAACTTCCAATTTCACAAGGGGCTGCTTGATTCTTCCTTCAAGATCAAGTCTTTATGGCATTTGAGGGATCTCCCGCCCGATTGGGACCTTTTGAGAGCAGCAGCAAGGTTTTGGGACGTCCGGAGACACGTTTACTGCTTTTCTTACAACGAGATTGTCCCAACGCATGAAGACTACCGAGCCTTGATTGGGGGTCCCGAAATTGAGGCTATATCGATTCCTCTCGATCGAAGACATGCGGTGGCGGCAAAGCTTGCATCTTTTACGCATTTCTGCGGGAGAGGCCGAGGGATGATGATAGCCCCGGACAGATTGACCTTTCGATATCCCGGGCGAGGTTTGGGTCTCCGGCTATGGCTACGAACGCGGTAGCTATGGATGCCTTTATTCTCTCGCATATTTTCTCGCTTCCGTTCACCGCCGAGTCGGTGGGGATCTGGCATGGTGGTGGACATGGTCGAGACCGTAGATCTGGGAAGGACATCGTCCCACCGGTTTTGGGAGAGACATTGCATGGCATTGACAGATGGCTAGGGGAGACCATTTCATGAGGTCTCGGGAGTCCACCAGTGCGACTTTATGGGCTGCAGGAGAGGCTCGGGGCTTTGCCAGGGGCTTTGCCGACTCAATGCCCTTGGGTGATTTCTCGGAGAGGTGCACCAAGGCAACAGGACCAGGGTAGCTGGGAGCTGATGATGGATAGGATATCCACTTCGGACATCCGTTGGTGGATACCTCATTGGAGGTTACAGACCAGGAGGATATTTCAGGAGTCCTATATAGTGAGGGTTCCAGGGTTCTGCTGGTCATCCTTCTACATACCCTGCTTGGTATCCAGGCAGTTCGGGGCTTTACAGGAGTCGTTGAGCGATTGGGAGGACATCCGGACTATGGAGGTGATGCCATTTGATATGAAGGATCCAGCCAGCTTCTTATTCTTCTCGAGGACTTGGACATACACTGCTTTCCCACCCAGGGCTATCTTCAGGAGCAGGAAGAGCACCATCTTGACCACTGTCTACTTGGACTGGTACGAGAGGGAAATGGGAGCGACTCAGGTTATTCTGGGGGAGAGACGTCAAGCTTTATTGGGGGCCGCTGCGACTCGAGTAGGACTCGAGAGGGAGGCGAGGCTAAGGCGAGTCGCCATAACCAATTGGGTGACCTGATCAAAGATATGGAGGCTCGATACAAGAGATTGTCCGAGGTCGCTCCTTTGACTGAGGCTCAGAGGGAGGAAGTGCGGACTCGTGCTCGTGTAGAAAAGGCACTTATTGACATGGGTTTGGTGGAGGCTCCAGTGAGGATACCGGAGATCGGGATAAGGGATACCGACATTATAGAGAAGAAGAGAAAGAAAACTCAACGGGGTCGAGGTAAAGGGAAGAAGACCAAAGAAGACTCAGCGAATGATGACTGACAGATCTTTTCTTAGGATTCCCTTATTGCCATTTTGCAAACACATTAGTTTATTTAGGCATTTTTTTGTATTTTATATCTTTGTAGCAGGTTAGCAGAGTCAAGAGTAGACCGTGCTTGAACTCATCAAGAAGTTTTTAACTTGTAATGAACAAGAAATATTATCTTAGAAATTAATCAAGATACATTTTATGGAAATTCAAATGTCTTATTGCTTGGGACCCGTTTTATGAAAACTGAAATGCCCTTTATTTTTATTTATTGTTTAGACCGAACCATATATGGCTGCCTACGTTCCCCTTTTACAAGAAAGACTAAGGGGCTCAGGTCTTCGTAGTTCATTCTGGTGAACTCTTTTTTTTTTCTATTTTTTTTATGTGCAGCCCTGTTTTTTGCCTAGACCGCCCTTTTTGGGTTTTCAGCCTAGCTGGGCATTACTCTTTTTGCACTAATATTTTTTTTCTCTTTTTTTTTTTTAGAGAGTATCTTCTGAGGTTATCACCATTGACTGGGTGGACAAAGGGATTGCCATCCAGGTCTGCAAGCTTCATGGCTCCTCTCGATAGTATCTTCTGCACCACATAAGGGCCGATCCAAACGGGTTCCCATTTTCCCAGGGGGTTGTCTCTGGTAGGGGGCTTCTGCGAATCTGTTCTTTTCCCTTGGCAAGTAGTGGAAAGTCACTTCTCTGAACTGTCCAGTCAACTCCTCCATATGGGCGTGATACCGCTGAAGATTAGGGTCCACAGTCTTCCATTTGTTGGAGACCTGGTTGATGATCAGGGCTGAGTCTCCGTAAACTTCGAGCTCTTTGACATTCCTTTCTAAGGCAGCTTCCAAACCAGCAATGCAGGCTTCGTACTCGGCGACATTGTTCGTGGCAGGGAAGTTCAACTTGAGGGCTATGGGCGTATGCTCATCTTTCGGATCGACCAGTAGCATCCCTACGCCATTTCCTCTTTTGTTAGCGGCTCCATCAAAGAATAATTGCCATCGGTTTTCAGGCTCAACTGCGAAGATCCCTTCATGCAGGAATTGGGGTTCGTGCCCTCTCGTCCTCATTACTAGGGAAGTTCGCCAGTGGTCGGATAACGCTTGACCCTTGATGGCCTTTTACGGTCACATAGTTGATGTCGTACTCGCCAAGAAGAAGGACCACTTTGCCGGACGCATCGAGAGGGAAGGCTTATCAAAGATGTACTTGATGGGGTCCATTTTTGAGACCAAATTCACGGGGTGGGCTTCGCATATGATGCTTCAACTTGCCGACTACCCGGACCGATCCTGCACAAGTCTTTTCACATGCCGAGTAATTAAGCTCACTTCCCTACAGCCTTCCGGACAAAGTAAATGGCATTCTCGACTCGAGAGTCTTTCTTCTCCTGAGCAAGCATAGCCCCAACTTCCGTATCAGTGACAGTGAGATAGAGCAGAAGAGGTTTCTATCTATGTGGGGGGCATAGCACCGGAGGATGTACCAAGTACGCCTTAATCTGGTCAAAGGCATCCTGGCATTCTTCGGTCCATTCTGTGTCTACATTCTTCTTCATGAGCTTGAAGATGGGCTCGCACATGGTGGTCAACTGATTGACGAAACGGCTGATGTACTGCAACTTCCCCATAAAGCTCTTGACTTCTGTCTGGGTTTGAGGTGGCCTCATATCCATAATGGCTTTGATCTTTCGGGGGTCGACTTCGATACCTCGCTCCGTGACCATATACCCAAGCACTTTTCCCCTTGTCACTCCGAAGGTGCACTTGGCAGGGTTTAATCTCATGGAATGCTGTCTCAGCCTCTCAAAGAACTTCCGTAGGTCAACAAAGTGCTGCCCATCCTCGCCTTTGGAGTGAATTATCATGTCGTCTACGTACACCTCAATCTCCTTGTGGATCATGTCATGAAAGAGCGTGATCGCTGCCCTTTGATAAGTAGCCCTGGCGTTCTTGAGCCCAAATGGCATTACTGTATAGCAGTAAGTTCCCCACAGTGTGGTGAAGGCTGTCTTTTCTTGGTATTCTTCGGCCATCTTGATCTGGTTGTAGCCTGCAAAGCCATCAATGAAGGATTTGACTTCGTAGTTGGCAGTGGAGTCCACCAGGATGTCTATGTTTGGCAAAGGGTAATCGTCTTTGGGCCGGCCTTGTTCGCATCCCCGAAATCTACACAGAAATAAGCACCTTCCCATTGGCCTTCGTGACGGTCACAATATTGGAAAACCATGTCGGATATTCGATGACTCTGATGAATCCTACCCGCCGTAGCTTCTCAATTTCTTCTTTGACCCGTAGAGACCACTCTGGCTTGATTTTCCTCAATTTACGCTTACCGCTTAGCATCCGGTGCTAGAGGGATCCCGTGCTCCACTATTGAACCTGTCTAGCCCCGAGATATCCTTGTACGACCACGCGAAGACGTCCATGTATTCTCGAGAAGATCAACCGGCTGTCCCGTTCAACCCCCTGGAAGAAGTTTCCGATCTGTGTCTCTTTAGGTTCCTCGACAGTACCCAAGTTCACACTTGTCAAAACCTCCTCGGCAGCTTGGGCCCGGTTTTCCTCTTTTTCTGTAACCTGCTTAAAGATTTCTTTAATGTATTGTTCATTTAGTGTGTTTGCATCTTGTTCAAATGATTCATTATTAACTGTTGTTAAGTTTTGAGTTAATTTATCATTTGTTAAGTTGGCAATAAGAGGATACTCAGAAAGATCTGTCATTTCATTCAAAATAAGGGGAAAGATGACATCGATTACATTTTGATAGTCCTCAGGCGTGAGGCCTTCGGATGACTCAGAGGACTGGAATTCAAAGATTCCTGACTCGACTGTATGGACGCTACTGACTCTGGACCCTACACTACTTATTGACTCGAGGGTGTTTGACAAGGGTTGGACCGGGATCTCACTCCTTCTTGCTGTTGCCCTGGGGAGTAGCAGTCTTGTCAGCATTCTTCAGAAAGTTGGAGACTTCAAATTGATCAAAAACTTGCCGAAAATCATTGACAGGCCGGTACCGTGGAAAGATGGTGAGGGGAGCTAGAGTAGCTTGATGCAATCTCTCGGTGAGCTCGTCCGTGACGACTGGACTCATTGACTGAAGAGTCTGACTCATCTTGTCAATGCACTGCTGATAACTCATTTTCTCTTTACTGATCTTGGACACCACGACCTTGTCAGTATAGCCAACAGGAGGGTTGGCCTGGATAATGCTGATGAAGTCTTCTTCAGAAGGGATCTTAATTCTCCCTTGACTGGCTACGTATTCAATAGGCTTTCTGTATTCTGCTTCTAGATCTGCTAGCTTCTCATTGAATTTCACGATGGCCACAAATTCAGCACTTTCTGCTTCAAGAGGGTCACTGTCCATAGGGGTATCAGGCTGGACTGTGCTTTGAATGATGGGTTCCTTGGCGGGCTGTTTGGCATAACTGACATAGTAATCGAACTTTCCGAAAGGCTCTCCCAGAGTTCCGATGCTCTTGTCCCCGGCTTCATACCTTTCCTTTAATTTCTGCTGCGTGGACTTCCTCTTCTTCTTTTTTCTTGAAGGAGCGTCTTCATTAATCCATTCTTGATACTCGTATTCCAGACAATCCTCACAGTCGCATACATCATACCAGATATGGGGCTTGGGTTGAACTGGGATGGCCTCTCCGACTACTTGGTCATTGTTGACTACCATGTTGGCCATTTTGACACTGGAAAGCTGACAAAACTTGGGATTCTGGTGAACTGTCTGAGAATTCTGCGCTAACAAGTCGCTGACCCGGTGTTCTCACCCACTTCTTTCTCGCTGCGGGAAAGGGATAGGAGAGGTTTAGACTCGGGGTAGGTGTTTAGGCTGAAGGCTCAAGCAATATGCAAATTAAGAATCTTCCAGTTTACTTAAAACAGTGTCTTTTATTAATTTCTATTTGGTTGGAAAAGGGGAATTTGCCCTTCTTTTTCGCAACTACTCTAGATCCTGGATCAGTGGGTTCCGTCACTACGTCTATAAGCCCCTCGTATTCCACCTGTATTTCGACCTCCCAGGGTGGACAGCCCCGGGCGAGGGTCCTATAGGGCACGCGGATCCCACCGACCGAGAGTAAAGAACGCTCCTAACGGGTCTAGCGGGTCATAGGAACTTTCAACGCACGAGCGATGCGAATTATGGTCAAGGCAATACCGGGAAAGTCTCGTCTTTCTGCCTTAACGAAATTTTGGCAGAGTTTCGCTTGAGCGAATGACGTTTTGACTTTCGGTAATGTCCGAGAAGATAATAGGCATGGGTCGGGCGGCAAAAGCTGGATGACGCGATGTCACATTGAACTTCATTGCATACGCAGTGCGTGAGTCAGAATCGAAGTCGATGCCGGGTCAAGATCTTGCCAATTTTTTCTTGTCGGAATTTTGGCAGAGCTTCGCTTGAGCGAAAGATCTTTGGACTTTTTTGGCAAAGACTCGGTCTCGACTCTTACGCGTTCCGTGCAGGTCAAGGTCAAAGTCAATGTCGGAGTCAAGGTTCTACCAATTTTTCCTTTTCGGAATTTTGGCAGGGTTTCGCTTGAGCGAGAGACCTTGACTTCCGTTTTGAACTAAGGTTTGACCTTTACGAGGGAATGCAACTGGGCTATATGACACGGACTAGACCAAAAACCAACCAAAAAGTCATGGTTTTTTGAAACGTGTGACACGGACTGTACATTGGTCGACACTGGCTGCCATGGGGAGGTTGGAATGATTCCGTGCGCGCCCGGAGCATCGTAAGGCCGTCCGTGGATCGGCACTGGAACCACCCCGGCTCAAGGACGTGCGTGCAAAGTGTACAGGATATATCAGGTGCGCGTAGTGTGCGGTCTCCTAAAAATGTTCCTTTTTGAGTTAAAACAGAGATTTTCATAAATGTGTTTTAAAGGAATGATTTTTGGGACGGGGGAGAATGCAGCAGATAAGCACGTAAATTTTCTGGGAGCCCCAGTCAGTCTTGGAACTGAGTAGCCCCAAGCTACTAGGGCTGCCAGATTAACCCCAATTTTTCCTGGTGGAATTGCCACTGAGGCCGTTCGGTCAGAATCCAAGGAGGATTGAGCCGTACGACTGCATGGATCAATTTTCCAGGTTCCACTCCTTTGCTATTTTTCGGGTTGTTTCCCGTTCGAAGTATGCACAGATTCCAAGATGCAAATGATGCAATGCAAGGCAAAGAAAGCAAGCACGATTAATGAAATCAGCGACGGGAGTCTAACCCGCTCAAAGGGAAAAGCTTTCTTTTATTTTTTCAATTTTTTTTTCCGAAAAGGGATACTGGTACGTGGGATTGTTAAACCACTGTTTATCCCAAGCCCCGGGTTAGGGAGCGATACAGGAAGGTTAAGTGGTTTCCACCTATATACCGAGTATCGATTTTTTGTTTTGAAAATGAAAGCTTTTCTCCTTTGGGATCTCCCCAGCGGAGTCGCCAAACTGTGAATGTGTGCCCAAATTTTGGATTCACGCGAGTTTGAAGACATCAGGTTTAATTTGAAAAACGGAGTCGCCACGCCATTTTGATTACCTCAAAACTTTGGAAAAAAGGTTTTTTTATGGGTTCGGAGGTTAAGTTACCCCTTGGGAAGAACGGATCGTCATTCACCCAAGGTGCCTTGCCGGAGCAAGTATCCCAAGATTCCATTAACCGTGCTTGCTTGCGTGCTTTCTTGTGTGCATGTGTTTGAAAATAGGGGGAGGGAATGTCCCAAGTCGTCTTCCGGACGTACAAACCATTTATTGGTTGTCGCTCGGGATTTCTTGGATTTTATGTATTCGGGATTTTGATCCCGTCCTCATCTTGGACTTGTGATCATCGCTTTTTTTTTAACCTCGGGACTTGCGTGATCGAGAGAATGACTCTCTTTATAGTCAAAGATGAGGTTCTTTAGAAAAGGAGGGTCCTTAGCCCATCAATCCTACGCTTTAAGACGGTCGAGCTTATATAGATGCTTCATACTCGTCTTAAGCGATAATTGGAGATATAGGGTTCAAAGTTGTTCCTTTCTAAAGAGATCATGAAACCTTTATGGAAGAAACGATGTAAAGATAGGATCTTTACACCGGTCCGTTCCGAGGTTGCTAATAGGGACATGGGGGAATACATGTAAAAATGACATTTTTAGTGAAAAGATGACATTTTGGTTTGTAAAGGATGCATTTTTGATTTAAAGAAGTGATCTTTATTGCAAAGGATGCTTTTTTAATGTAAAAACATGATTTTTATGCAAAAGGATGCATTTTTATGAGGAAATTGGAATTCAATATGCAAAGGATGCATAAAGATTGCATTTTGAAAAGCATAGGATGCTAATTTAGGATAAAGATATGATCTTTAATGCAAAGGATGCTTGAAAAAGGATTTTATGTGCAAATGATGCATTTTTATGATAAAGACTTGATCTTTATATGCAAATGATGCATAAAGATGATATTTTTATGTAAAAATGGGGTTTTTAGGTGCAAAGGATGCACCTTTATATATGAAGATTACATCTTTAATGGCAAGGGATGCCTAATGCATGCAAAGGGGGAAGGGGGATGATAAAGATATGATCTTTAAACTACCAAGTCCCAAGATAATAACAATATATGCAATGAGCAATTAAATCATGTAGAGCAATTACGATGCAAGGTTAGGGCGTGAGAGGTTACCAATGGTGGCCTCTTCTTCTTTGGGGTGGAGCTAGGAGGAAGGATCGATCTTGGATCTTCAAGGAGGAGGGAGGAGGCTTCTTGGCTTTCTTCTTCACCTTCTTGGATTTCCAGCAGCTTTTTGGAGTGTATTCTTCGTATTGTGGTGGTATTGTGTTTTTTGTTGATGATCAAAATGGGTAGAGGAGGGCTCTATTTATAGGCAGTCTGGGAAGAGCGAATGAAGCCGTGCGGCTGGAGGTCCTTGGCTAATGCAGCCGTGCGTCATTATCCACAATGACTCAGCATTTCTAGAAACATGCAAGGTGGCAAATTCTAGAACTTTCCTCCCAATTAAGAAAAACGTGTTTCTTAATGGATAAGCCTCCCTTTCAGCCCTTAATTAATTTAGAACAGTTTCGGAATATTTCCGGAACACTAGGAAGGTCCGGGGAATTACCGGAAAACATATCGAAATTGCCGAAAAGTTTAACCGGAAGGCATGAGCCAGATTTGGGTACTTACAGACGCGCACGGGATCATTCCAAACATCCCAACCTAGCCAGTGTCAACCATGCACGCTTGCATCAAACTCTATCCAGACTCGATTGGTTTTTACCCAGTCCGTGTCATACAGCCTAGATACATATCCCATGCCGGCCATTTTCTGGGTCGAAGCTCGGAACTCAAGATCCCTTGCGCAAGCAAGACAATGAAAGGTCATGCTAAAATCTTGACCCGATCTTGATTTCTAAAGCTACACCCAGACGATGCTCCGTCCCGGATATACATCCATGCCCACAAGACACCATGTCATCAAGCCTTTAATACGTCAGCCATGACAATATGACCTAGCCAACGCCTAACGTCACAGATCCCTTGCCCAAGCAAGGTAAAGAGAGGTCATGCCGAACTCTCGACTCGATCTTGACTCAGGTGTCGGCTCTGCTCACTATTCACATGGCCGACGCATTAAAACGAACATGACAGGCTCGGTCCTTAGGTTCGAATTTTTCTTTTAGGCCAGTGGAAATCGCTTGCCCTATAGGACCCTCGCCCGAGGCTGTCCACCCCGGGATATTGAAATACAGGTGCAAAACGAGGGGCTTATAGCTGCACAGATGGTCTCCACTGACCCAGGATCTAGCATAGTTGCGAAAAAGAAGAGCAATCTTTTCCAACCAACTTAGGATTCTGAGAAACACGTTTTAAGTAAATTAAAACAACAAAAAAAACATAAATAAATAAAAGAAAAAGGAAACCGCATGTCGCATGAGCTTTCCCCTTTATCCAAAAAAGGCCTTCCCATGTCTAAACCTTACCCGTCACCCCCTCCAGCAAACCGAGAGTGGTTGAGAGTACCCGGGAGCCACCTTTTCAGTATCGAAGTTACAAGGTCCGACAGCCCTTCCGGTTCAGCGGTCCGAACAGTACGCTACTCCCCCATAGCGGGATCAACAGATAACAGTGAGGAAAATGGAACCCCACCCCCGGGAAACTTCCAAACAATGGAAGAAGTTTGGCAAGCTTTTAAGGCTCTCGAGAAATGCCAAGAAGAGCAGCAGGCTTGGATCAAATATGCCATGCGCCATCGCGGAGTTGGTGCGGTTCCCCAACCCGATGGAACCTTTGTCTTCATATAAGGTGAAGAAATGCCTGTTCCCCCGGTTTCCCAAAGCTATCAACAGGTCCCTCCTTCACAAAGCCACAGAAACCTAGCAACGCAAGGCAACTCCCGCTCAAAGCTCCATTCGAGCCTCAGTCAAACAGCTCCGATTTTCCAACCTCAGCACACCTATGGGCCCGCTCCCTCAGATCCTAACACCTCTCAATATCCCCTGAAATTCAATCTTGTGCCTCTGTATGAGCCCCGCAGCCACAACTTGAAATCCCAATGTTTACCAGGGACAGACATCCCAAGCGGATATCCCGACATTTCAAACATTCCACCCGCTGGACTCCCACTTGGGGCTAATGAAACATTTCCCCAATTCCCAAACACAACCCTTAGCGGTTCGGGCAATCACGCCCCCAATTTCAATAATCCAGGATACGGGTTAGCATACACCCACTTGCCTCCCCAGGATTCCCGAATGATGATTCCATCAACAAATCCATCTCCATCACTGGGAACTGGGAACCTAACCCCACCTAAAGACCCCCATGCTGCTTGGTTGGTAGAACATGCAAAAGAGATGCAAGGGAAGAATGTCCTTAAGCAAAAGGAAAGAGGTTACCAAACACCTCCAAACAAGAAGAAAGCGGTTACCAGAGCAGTTCACTATATCCAAAATGGAGCCCAAGTAAACCGCAATCAAGCACCCCCGAGGAACAACAATCCCCCTCGTCTACAGCAGTTCCAACATTTCGATAACCTCGGGATTCCCTTCAGCCAAGTCCTCGAGACACTAGTAAAATGGAACATCCTCAAACCAATTGAAAACTTCCAGCCAAAGACTCTCAAGCATAACATGGACATGAGCCAATGGTGTGCTTTTCACAACTACCCCGGCCACACAACCGACCATTGCTTCGTGTTGAAGAACGTGGTCCAAGGCTTAATCGAAGAGGGAAAGTTGGAAAGCCCCCGCGGTCCCAACACAGTCGGAAACCCTTTCCCTGGAAATGACGGGGTAAGCATGGTGGATAAGTCCTCTGCAAATTCCCGTGATGATTGGGGATGTAAAGGCAGAACCTGGGGCTTCCACGATGAGAAATTCAGGAAAGAAAACCCAAGAATGGTTAATCCCCAACAAACCTTTCCAGCAACGTGGCACACCAATTGGTGGATTGAACGCTCCCTGGAGATAAGGCAGTTCGAGACAGGCCAAGCAAGTGGCAGCATCAAAAATGGCGTAACTTTCACAAACGCGGACCCACAGCCAGCAAGAAGAGATAGGTCGAGAAGCTTGGACTAACCCCTCGTCTCCTAGAGTCTAGCTTCGAAAAAAAATAAAAATCCAGAGTCTGTTGTATTTAAGTTTGAGTCTCTCGAGTCATCTGACGGCCTTACGCCTAAAGATTATGCGTTTGTAACAAAAGCTGCGTTTCCTTATGATTTGAATAAATGTTCGACCTTTCTAAGTATCCCCTCATTGCCACTTTAACAAATGATAAATTAACTAATCAAAAAAGTTAATAATGATTCACTTGATAAAGACGTAGACACATTAAATGAACAATACATTAAACAAATCTTTAAGCATGTTGTCAAACGAGAGGAAAATTGGGCCCAAGCTGCCGAGAAGGTTCTAACCAAAATGAATTTGGGAACTGCTGAAGAGCCTACAGAGACGCAAATCGGAGAATTCTCCGTCGATACTTCGCCTAAAGAATATCGAGTCTTCTTCTCCCCCCTCTACACTAAAAAAAAACAAACACAAAAAAAATCATACAATCAACCTAGTAGGTTCTAGTACTTTTCTCGTTCAATCAAGTCCTCCTCGGACATTGTAATCAAGTCTTCAATATTCCATACGCGAGTTTTCTTTCTTTTCTTGCTAGACTTGAGACATTATTTTGCACCCCACATTACATTTAATGAAATGGTTTTGTTCTATGTGATCACTTGCATTGCTCAACAAATAATTTTCCAAATGATTAATGCTTTGATTAATTGGTGTGAGAAAGTCAATCGATAGCTCCCCATACACCTTACCATACCCCATATAAAGGCCTCCATCAAGCCAATACACTTTCCAAAACATGTCCCCACCATCACCTTGACCAAGTCAACGACGGCGGCAACATCAAAGGACAACAAAAGGTCACTCAGCATTAAAAGATTGACCCATGTCGACAACAACCTAGGGACTTTCCTTCGCCCTCGCGCGCATCAAGAAAGTTCAAGCAGGGGCTTGCCTTCGCCCTCATATGCTTCAAAAAAAAAGAAGAAAGAAAAAAGCTCAAGCGTAAGCTTCAAAAAAAAAGAAAGAAAAAAAGCTCAAGCAGAAGCTTCAAAAAAAAAAGAGAAAAAGCTCAAGCAGGAGCTTCAAAAAAAAAAAAAAAAGGAGCCAAGGACCCAGCACCGCCAGTCAGAAGCTAAATAGAAGAAGGCGAAGGCAAAAGCGCATCATAAGTCCTTAAGCGATATTAAAATTCTTCCTCTCCTCGAGAGAGCAACGATCAAGAAGCAATGGATTCATTGAAACTGCCGTCAAATACAACTTGTCAAGGAATCTCCTCAAGGCCCGTGCCTCATCATTCAACTTTCCAAGCCTTTTCGTCAAAGGCCGCACAAATATTCATGCCCTGGCCCCAAAGCCAATCACGGTTCGGCCCCGAACTACGTCGACCTGAGCTCCTTGTCTTAAGGAGAACATAGGCAACCAGAAATGGTTCAGTCATAAACATATACAAATCCACAAACCCGGTCTCACCAATGACCTCTCCTATACACAAACCTTCTTTCACACCAGACCAAATTCGATCCTTGATACCAGTTGACTTTCTCCTCATGATTAATCAAAGCATATCAAGTTTAATTGTTGAATAACCCGAACATCAACAAAGGGTTTTAAGCAAACATGTGATCATTATAAACAAATCAAGTTTTCAGATGTCTTGACAAGTATTCTTTTTCTACAAAATAGGAAAAATAGAGCTAAACACTGCTTTTCTGTCAGCAAGGGCTTTCATACACTTTTACAAGCTTTTAAGTGATCATACTCTCTCAAAAGAGTCAAGCCCAAAAGCATTTATTTTATGCCTACATCAAATATGGCATTCACACAAAAGGGGACCCGTTCCCACCTTTTCAAAAAATAATATATACGCCCTTGTGAGTGTACATTAAGGGTCAATTCTCTCACAAAAAGAGAGTCGAAATACGTAGACCTGAGCCCCTCAAGGGGAACGTAGGCAGCCTTCATTGGTTTGGTCTAAGGAATACACAAAATTCCGAAAGTTGGATGCCGCCAAGGCCCAGGCAGAAGCAAGCAAGAGATTTTGCGTCTCGACAAAGCTTTAAAAGTAAATCACAAATCATCACAGTTAAAACACTTCTTGATGAGTTCAAGCACGGTCTACTCTCAAACTCGCAACATGCTAAAAGACAACTTAAAACATTTAAAAATTAATGTGTCTGTAATGACAATGATTGGATACTTAGAATTTCAGAAGGTCATTCCGCGCCACTCGCTCTTGTCCCCTCTCCATTCTTTCCTTTCTTTCCTCGTCCCCGACGAGTCTTCTTTCGCTCTATGTGAGCCAACTCTGTCTCTCTCATTTCGAGATCAGGGGTCCTCCCCTTCGAGTCAAACAAACCAGTCGCTGTCAGAGCATCGTTCGCCCGTGCCTCGGCTCGGATCTCCTCCCTATGAGTCTGCAAAAGTGGACCTCTCCCCGCCAGTCTGTCAACTCGAGTCCCATAGTCAAACAAAGCATCTCCCGTGATATCTCGAGGGTTGACCCAAGCTTCTGTACTCCTAAGGTTATAGCCATGTCACTCCAGCCCAGCAAAGGCTCTTGCCTCATCTCGAACTGCTTGAAGCAAGCGACGAAATGTAGAAAAAGGACTGAGACAGCCCCAAAACTCCGACAACATAGGAACCTTCCTAAAAATCCCTCCTAGTCTCAACGCACCAATAAGGAACCCACCAGCGGATCTGATGCGTGCCAAGTCGAGTCATCCACCTCTCCCAAGTGGACTGATCCATATCCAAGACAAGAGGTCGCTGAGCAAATGTCCACGTACTAAAAGATGTCAGAAGCACAGGCATTGCTTGAAGCCTCTCTCGCAACCACAAAGTGGCCAAAGCAGGGGCTTCCCCCACGCATGAACCGGTCCCCCATCGCTAAGCGATCTATGTCATGGAAAGTCTACCCCAAAACTAAGGGAACGATGTCATCACCAACCCGGCAATGGCCTACCACATCCAATAAACACGTCCCAGGAGACATCACTCCCGCCGTCGCTCATGAAACTGTCAAAGCTGCTTCAGCCCCCAATTGCTCAAAAGCCTTACCAAAGCCATTTTCGGCCACCATACAATAACCACAAACATTTAAAGCTCGTGCGACATGCACAAAACATAAAAAAAAGGGAGTAGAAACAACCCCTAAAGCAAAAATAAAAGTGTTCATTACATGTGAATACATTGTGCATACAAATACAAATATTTTGTTGCTCTCCTCACTAACATGCACAGAAAAGAAGAAACAAAAAAAAAGAGTCCTACTCTGAGTCATCAGCACCACCTGGTAAAGACTCCCACATCTCGGCGCCTCCACCAGCCACCTCATCATCCTCGGTGAACTCAGCACCTTCCTCGATCGGATACTCCAAGACATTCGCAGAAGTCAGAACGAAGAAGGAAAAAGAAGACGAACCATCCCTCCTCTCCTCGGTCAGAGGCGCCACACGTCCTCAACATTTCAACAACCCGGTCAGAGGCGCCCCACGTCCTCAAAATTTCAACAACCCGGTCAGAGGCGCCCCACGCCCTCAAACATTTCAACAACTCGGTCAGAGGCACCACACGTCCTCAACATTTCAGTAACTAGGTCAGAGGCGCCACACGTCCTCAACATGTCAATAACTCGGTCAGAGGCGCCACACATCCTCAAACACTTCAACTTCCTCCTCACAAAGTCACCTCCTCCTGCAGGTAAACACAGCAAAGGTACGTCAATAAACTTCAAATGCAAGACATAGCTGTAATAAACACCACATAAAAGAAGAATCCCAGCACGGCATGATTCCTTTCTTAAAATTCCCACAAACAAAGTTCTTACATGACTCACAAAATACACCATCAAGTCTCAACATAGGTCCAGACGCCTTAGAATATTCTCAACTTAGGGTCATACTCCTGAACTAAGTCTCAACATAGGTCCTGACGCCTTAGAATAGTCTCAACTTAGGGTCATACTCCTGAACTAAGTCTCAACATAGGTCCAGACACCTTAGAATTGTCTCAAATTAGGGTCATACACCTGAACTAAGCCTCAACATAGGTCCCGACGCCTTAGAACAGTCTCAACTTAGGGTCATACTCCTGAACTAAGTCTCAACATAGGTCCAGACGCCTTAGAATAGTCTCAACTTAGGGTCATACTCCTGAACTAAGTCTCAACATAGGTCCAGACGCTTTAGAATAGTCTCAAGTTAGGGTCATACTCTTGAACTAAGTCTCAATATAGGTCCAGACGCCTTAGAATAGTCTCAACTTAGGGTCATACTTCTGAACTAAGTCTCAATTTAGGTCCAGACGCCTTAGAATAGTCTCAACTTAGGGTCATATTCCTGAACTAGGTCCCAATTTAGGTTCATACTCCTGAAGCTAAACCCCAACTTAGGTCATACTCTTGAACTACGTCCCAATTCAGGTTCATACTCTTGGACACGTCCTCATAACGACACAACCTTAGTCAGAGAACATAACACGTCCTCATCATTATTCGTAGCCCGAAAGGCTTTAAACTACTCGGTTCAAAAGACCGCATAAATTACCCAAATCACTATCCGCAGTCCAGAAGGCTTTAAATTACCCGATCCAAAAGACCGCATAAATTAGCCAAATCATTATCCGCAGCCCGGAAGGCTTTAAATTACTCGGTCCAAAAGACCACATAAATGTCCCAACACACTTAGGTAGACCCCTTCAAACAGTCACACTTAGGTAGACCCCTTCAAACAGTCACAATTAGGTAGACCCCTTCAAACAGTCACACTTAGGTAGACCCCTTCAAATAGTCACACTTAGGTAGACCCTTTCAAACAGTAACAATTAGGTAGACCCCTTCAAACAATCACACTTAGGTAGACCCCTTCAAATAGTCACAATTAGGTAGACCCCTTCAAACAGTCACAATTAGGTAGACCCCTTAAAACAGTCACAATTAGGTAGACCCCTTCAAACAGTCACACTTAGGTAGACCCTTCAAATAGTCACACTTCGGTAGACCCCTTCAAACAGTCACAATTAGGTAGACCCCTTCAAATAGTCACACTTAGGTAGACCCCTTCAAAACGTCAAAATTAGGTAGACCCCTTCAAACAGTCACAATTAGGTAGACCCCTTCAAACAGTCACACTTAGGTAGACCCCTTCAAACAGTCACAATTAGGTAGAGCGCTTCAAATAGTCACAATTAGGTAGACCCCTTCAAACAGTCACAATAGGGTAGACACCCCCAAACAGTCTCACTTAGGTCTAGGCGCCTTAGAATAGTCTCACATAGGGTAGACACCCAAACAGTCTCACTTAGGTCCAGACGCCTTAGAATAGTCTCAACTTAGGGTTGTACTCCTGAACTAAGTCACAATTTAGGTTCATACTCCTGAACTAAACCTCAACTTAGGTTCATACTCCTGAACTAAACCTCAACTTAGGGTCATACTATTGAACTAAGTCCCAATTTAGGTTCATACTCCTGTACTAAACCTCAACTTAGGGTCATACTCCTGAACTAAGTCCCAATTATGTTCATACTCCTGAACTAAACCTCAACTTAGGGTCATACTCCTAAACTAAGTCCTAATTTAGGTTCATATTCCTGAACTAAACCTCAACTTAGGGTCATAATCCTGAACTAAGTCACAATTTAGGTTTATACTTCTGAACTAAAACTCAACTTAGGTTATACTCCTGAACTAAGTCCCAATTTAGGTTCATACTCCTGATCTAATCCTCAACTTAGGGTCATACTCCTGAACTAAGTCACAATTTAGGTTCATACTTCTGAACTAAACCTCAACTTAGGTTATACTCCTGAACTAAGTCACAACTTAGGTTCATACTCCTGAACTAAACCTCAACTTAGGGTCATACTCCTAAACTAAGTCCCAATTTAGGTTCATACTCCTGAACTAAACCTCAACTTAGGGTCATACTCCTGAACTAAGTCACAATTTAGGTTTATACTTCTGAACTAAACCTCAACTTAGGGTCATACTCTTGAACTAATCCCCAATTTAGGTTCATACTCCTGAACTAAACCTCAAATTAGCGTCATACTCCTAAACTAAGTCCCAATTTAGGTTCATACTCCTGAACTAAACCTCAACTTAGGGTCATACTCCTGAACTAAGTCACAATTTAGGTTCATACTTCTGAACTAAACCTCAACTTAGGTTATACTCCTGAACTAAGCCACAACTTAGGTTCATACTCCCGAACTAAGCCTCAACTTAGGTATAGACGCCTTCAGACAATCTCACTCAGGACACCACCACGTCCACACAAACTTCAACTCAGGACACCACCACGTCCACTCACCACAAACCTCACTACTTCACCTCAGGACACCACCACGTCCGTAACCCTCTGACCTTAGCAGTTACCTCACACACGAACTACGATCAGGCTTGATTCCCGCTAGTAATACGTAGGAATCCTATCAAAGGGTCCAACAAACTGAAATAAATGGTCACCTACAGGATGTCGACACATCCACGCACAGAGTCTTAGTTAGAGGAAATCACACGTCCTTATACACGACAATGCACTCCCCCCCACACATGAACTATGATCAGGATTGATTCCCATACGGGATACGTAGGAATCCTATCAAAGGGTCCAGCCACCTGTAAGTGCTCCAATTTGAGTTGTTAGTATTTTCGTTAGAAAATTAACGAAAGTTTTAACATTTCTAACATTTCTAACATTCCTAACATTCCTAACAAAGTGAGGGTAGATTGGGAATTGCCATTTAAAGATAAACCATGGAAAAGAATCAAAAAAGCAAAAGAAATGGTCAAAAACCCGAAATAGAAGTGGCTGGAACATTTTACTCTTGTCTAATTTGAATTTTATTCTTCCTGTCCAAAGCCTGGAGCAGCATTTAATGAACAGTGCACGCCTACAAGAGGATCCGCGCGGACATGTTTGAGTTTTCAGAGTGCCTATAAATTGAGGCCTTCAGTCACAGAAATAAGAGGAACAACACAATTTGCAACTGCACCTTGGCAAAAAATAGGGAGAAAACAGTGGGAATTCACTTGAATTGCCACCATTTTCTCTTGAATCTTTCCCAAATCCCACTCACTCAAAACACTTTCAAATCACTCTCATATATACTCTCATACATACACTAAACCAAGCTCAAATCACCCCTTAGGAGGAGGATTAGAGAGAAAACATAGAGGACTTCATTGTTATCTACTTGTTTTCTCTTTGACCAACTCTAATCACAAACCCTAAACACATTCAAACCCTAAACACATTCAAGCCTTGAATCCATTCAAACACAAAACACAAAGAAGATAGGTATAACCTCCTTCTCCTCACCCTAAATTTCTCTCATCCATGCATGCATTTTCAAACTCCAAAATGTAGTTTGTTCATCCTCTTGCTCTAGATCCAAGAGGATCACCATGGAAGTTCATCTCCATGGATGATCCTCTACAAGGATCAACATTACTTTCAAAGTGTCTTTACTTTCTTGCAAACACATTTTCAAAACCCTAAAAATCATTTTCATACATCAAATCTTGATTTCAAAGGATAAAATTCCCCTTCCCAAGCAAATGAAATGCTTAAGTCCTAATGTACCCTAAGGATGACTTGATATAGTAGATCACCACTAAAATGTCTAGTGACTACTAATCAAAGCCTAAGGAAATAGGGACAAGCATGGATGCCAAATCCCTTTTAAAATCATGTTTTTCTTCATGAGGAAGTTGCTGTCCAGTAGCCTTTCTCTAAGACCTCTGTCCATGGTCTAATTTTTTGGACATACAGAAACTTGGAATTTGGTGTTTACTACAAAACACTTTTTGTAGCCAACATCCAGAGATTTCCAGACATATTTTTACTTTATTTTTTTCGTGAGTAAAACTCTCTTTTTTCAAATTTTATTTTAAAGGTCAGTTCATCAGTCTCTGGAAGTCCAGATTTCATATCTGAGATTTCCAGAAGGTTTTGGTCCACCAAATCACCTCCAAATGGGAAAGTTCTTTTACAGAAACCTTATTTAAGGTGTTTTGAACAACTTTAATTCTCAGACTTTCCCCAGATTCTGAGATTTTCAAGCCCTTAAACCCATTTTAAAATAAAGTGTCCACTGCCTTTTTCATTCTGGCAGAAATGTTTTTCAACTTCAAAAAAATCTTTTGAGTCCCAAAACTCAACCCAAAAATCATACCAAAAATCATGGGATTTGTTCAAAGTCTAATAAAGAGTTCCCAATTTTTACTTTTCAGTTTCAACTTATTTTGGCCAAAACACACACACACACACACACAAATGGTTTTTAATGCTTGGAAGACTCGTTTTACGAGGCATTCCGGGTGAACACTAACGTTCTTCCCGGCGTGTAACGTGACCTCCGAACCCAAATCTCTAATCTCGGGCATTTTTCAAAGTTTTGGCCCTTAAAACAAAAATGGCGTGGCGACTCCGTATTTTTTCCGTTTGATTTTCAAAAGAAAAGAAAATACCAAGTCTTTCGGGAAAAATGAAACTCAACATCGTTACAGTGGCGACTCCGCTGGGGATTAAATAAGCTTTATCTTAAAAAAATGATATTTGGTATATCGGTAGAAACTATTAAACTTCCCGTTATCGCCTCCTAACACGAGTCGGGGATAAATTGTGGTTTAACAATCCCACGTACCGGTGTCATTGTTTTCAAAAAAAAAAAAAAACTTTTGAGGGTCAAACTTTCGTCCCGGCATTTCAAATCATTTGTTGTGTGTGTTGATTTTGCACATTTTCGTGTTGTTTTGACCGCCTCGGAAAAGTCAAAGTTTTGACTATCGGACCCGTTGCCTTGAATTATGTGCTTATGTGCCTTTGCTTTAAAAAAAAATTTTCAAAAAGAAAAATAAAAAAAAAAATTCAAAAAAAAAAGATTTTCAAAAAAAAAAAGATTTATCAAGAAGAAAATTTTCAAAAAAAAAAATCATGCATCATACTTTTTAAGACACATGAAAAATTTCTATTTTACTCAGAAAAAGAAGATAGACTGCTTGCACACTACGCGCACGTGACCTTACACTGCACACTACGTCCCTAACCCGGGGAAATCCCTGTCGCGGCCCATTTGGTCTTATTACGCCTCTCGGTGCAAGCACGGGACTACCCAAACATCCCATGGAGCCTCGTATCGACCATGCACTTGTCCGTGACACACTTTGTCCGAGACCCGGTTGGTTTTTAGTCTGGTCTGTGTCATGCCCTGTCTGTGTATAGACATTTCCTTTCAAGCCTTAGTCGGCACACCAAGTCAGTATCTTTCGGGGACCCTAATCAGTCGAAGTCCTGCCGGTTTTCCATCACGGGCTTTGACCAGATATTGACTGGCGCCTTGACTTTGACTCTGACTGGCACAAATTATACACTGATTCCCAGCATGAGACTGAGTCATCAAGAATTAACGATTAGTCCATGCCTAATTACGGCCTAATTGACGACAAGTCAAGATCAATTGTGGACATTTATCAGTCCGAATCATGCCGACTTTTTTGTCGAGCCCTCGGACATGATCTTGACTTTGACGTCAGCTTTGTCCGTAATTTACATCGAATGCTCGTTAAGACTCGATTACCCGCCAGGCTTTTAGGATCATTTTTCTTTCGGTCGGTGGGACCCGCTTGCCCTATAGGACCCTCGCCCGGGCCGTCCACCCCGGGAGGTCAAAATACGGGTGGAATACGAGGGGCTTATAGACGTATTGACGGGGCCTACTGATCCAGGATCCAGAGTAGTTTGCGAAAAAGAAGAGCAATCTTTTCCAACCGATTAGGTTAATAAAACATGTTTTAAGTAAACAAAAACAAATAACTGCATGTTGCATGAGCCCAAAGCCCAAACACTTACCCTCTTTCAATCCCCAAATCTCTGAACCCTCGTGCCTTTTCCCCCGCAGCTCCTCACAAAGATTGGTTCCGGACACCGGGTCACCGTTTGATCAGTTAGGAAGAGTCAAGCGCATCGTCGCCTTCGCCGTTTGTTCCGACTCCGGTTTCGTAATGTCTCGCATCGCCCGGTAATGATATGGACAATACCGCTCCGTCTTCCAAAATCCCTCGAGCACTCAAAGATTGGATCCAGTTGGTAGAACAGATGAGACTTCGACATGAGGCTCAAATTGATGACCTTCTGGGGGTTGTCGCAAGTCATGGTTTGACTATCAGTCTCAATTCCGATGGCACTTTTACCGCAGAGAAGGAAGAAAGTTCTCCTCCCATTCTTAATCATCCTGGATATATCAAGATGCCACCACAAGATTCCTATGTCTCCACCGCCGGGACTCCTGCCCGTCGACTTACAGGGCAACTAGCCCCCAAACAGCAATTCAAAGGGCCACCATTCCAACAGCAGTCAGGGACGAAACAGTTCGGCATACCGTCAGTTGTCCCCTCTCAGAGTGATACCGATCCCGCAAATATCAGCATGGGTAATGAAGACTGGGAAACAGTGGAGGAAATATGGTCAGCCATCAAAGCTCTCGAGGAACGCCGGAACAAACAGCAAGCCTGGATTGAGAGGCCACACGCCATTTCGGGACAATAGCAATCTCCCAACTGACTGGGGCTCCCCTGAAGGACAAACATGTGCCTGTTCCCCCGGCTCTTAATACCTCTCATTACCCGGCAGAGTCCAACCATTCGCTTCCCGATGAGCCCAACAGCAGATCTCCCGACCGCTCAACTCAAAGTCATTCCGACCGCTCAACCCGAGGTCCCAAATCCACCATCACCGTAGAACACATTTGGTGGGATATCTGCGATTGCCCGACCGCCTTGAAAGGGACTATCAGACTGGATACACGAGGACCGTCCTCCTAAGAAGAAGAAAATTTCCTCCCAGCAAAAATTGAAAGAGAGGTTCGAGGCCGGTGATACCAGTGTGGGTACGCTCGGGGAACCATCTGGGGGATTTGATTACTATGTACTCTACTCTTGCCAGTCTTCCCCAAAGCAAACAGGGGTAGAAAAGCCGAAAGGTCTTGCCAGCAATAGAATTGAGACCTTCGGACATCAGGATACTGTAGATCTGGGTAATCCTACTGCCAATCAGAAATCTATCCCCCCGCGGGGTCAGTCAAGATTCAGTTTGTCCAGCTCCCGAGTGCATACCGACAAAGAAAGACCAACGCCAGTTTGGCGCTCGCACTCAATCAACATGCTGACTGGGGATGGCAACCGCCACAAACGGCCTCAATATAACCCAGGGGCTTCAGCAAAGGTACTACCTCGCAAGAAAAAGGCACGAAGTGACTGGCTTGATGACTCTCTTTCTCCAGACAAGGACCAAATCTATGATCCCCGCCTATATGGTAGCATGATCACCTTCTGCGACGAAGATTTGCCAAGAAATGTCTCCAAACACAATGAAGCCTTGTACATCACTATTCGGCTCAACACCGTATCACTCCCGGGGGTATTGGTGGATAATGGATCAGCCGTTAATGTCCTTCCCCTCAGCATGATGCGGGCCCTACGCATCAATGAAAGGCACATGATCCCATCTACCCGGTCAATCAAGGCATACGATGGCACGTCTCGTCCCATCTTGGGGACGGTGGTTCTGGAGCTCTGGTACGAAACCCAAATGGTGCCAGCAAAATTCCATGTAATGGACATCCCATCCGAATTCACAGCTCTGCTGGGGCGCCCTTGGTTACACCACATGAAAGCCATAGCCTCCACTCTCCATCAATGTGTCAAGTTCATTAACCGGCAGGGGGACCTTGAAGTCATTAGGGGCGACAGTTTCCTCATAGGGAACGAAGCCGAGACCGTCACCAAGCATGCCCGTAGCCAGACACCGGGGCTACCTCCTCCGAATCGACCAAGGGACTATCGAGACAAGTCTCATCAGAATCCCCCAGAATCCGGTGATGCCAACTATGTCAACGGACTCAAGCGGGCAGACCCTGAAGCAGTTCGATTTATCAAGTTCAATTGCTATTTCCAACATTTGGAGGCAGAATGGAAAGAAACACTGAATACCGCCATGATACGAGCACCCCAGTCTCCAATCAAAGGTTTGTCAGCGTTCTTCAAACCCGTTCTCTGGCCTCGCCAAGCGAAGAGATTTTCATGATAAAAGTCGACAAGTACCGGCAGACTCGACTCGAATGTATGAACATCGTATGGGATGTCCTCCTCGAAGAACTACCCGCTAAGCCTTTCCGCTCGAGCATGGGACATGAGATTTTTCCAGCAGTGCACCAAGACGCAATACGTCCTTACATCTGGATTGAGCGGTCAGATTGTGACGAGTTAGAATTCCCCAGAATTGAGGATGCGGCAGATCCGCAAGAAGATCCCTACATTCATATGCTTGGTTTTCAGGAAGAGATGATAGCAATGATTGAGGAAGAGGAACAGAAACAAGATAACCCCTGGGTCATGAGGCCACTGACAGCGATGCCATTAAGGAATTGGGAAACTCTCTCAGGCCCGTCCGCGACCAAAGAAGAAATGATCACCAAGATTGGATTGGTCCCCCGTCCCTTTGTGTCAACCTTTGTAAAGTCCTACGAGTCTCTCATTGTTGAGTTTGAGTCTCTCGAGTCGTCCGATGGCCTCACGCCTGAAGACTACGAAATTGTAGCCAATGCTGTATTCCCTTTTATTCTCAATGAAATGACAAACCTTTATGAGTATCCCTTGATTTCCACTTTAACTAATGATAAATTAACTAATGACTTAAAAACAGTTAATGATGATTCACTAGATAAAGAAGCAGACACATTAAATGAACAATATATCAAAGAAATCTTTAAGCAGGTTGTTCGGAAAGAGGAAAATCGAGCCCAAGCTGCCGAAGAGATTTTGACGAGTGTGAATCTGGGAACTGCGGAAGAGACTAAAGAGACGCAGATTGGTAGTTTCTACGAAGGGACTGAAAGGGACACTCTGATTGAGCTTCTAAGAGAATTCGTGGATGTGTTCGCATAGTCCTATAAAGATATGCCAGGACTCGATCCTTCCATAGTTGAGCACCGAATACCGCTCGACCCAGAAGTCAAGCCAGTGAAGCAGAAGCTAAGAAGAATTAAGCCCGAATGGTCTCTACAAGTGAAGGAAGAGATAGAAAAGATGCTCAGAGCAGGGTTCATCAGGGTCATTGAATATCCTACATGGCTTTCCAACATAGTAACGGTGACCAAGGCCAACGGAAAAATCCGGTGCTGCGTAGACTTCAGAGATCTGAACAAAGCTAGTCCGAAGGACGATTTCCCCCTGCCAAACATCGACATCCTGGTGGATTCCACAGCCAACCATGAAGTTAAATCCTTCGTAGACGGCTTTGCCGGTTACAACCAAATCAAAATGGCAGAAGAAGATCAAGCCAAGACAGCCTTTACAACCCCTTGGGGTACGTACTGCTACACGGTCATGCCGTTCGGACTAAAGAATGCTGGGGCTACGTACCAGAGGGCAGCTACAGCCCTATTCCATGACATGATCCACAAAGAAATTGAGGTCTATGTGGACGACATGATAATACACTCCAAAGGCTCGGATGGCCAGCACTTTGTTGATCTGAGAAAATTCTTCGGCCGCCTCCGAGACCACAGCATGAGACTGAATCCAGCCAAATGCACCTTCGGTGTAAGACGAGGCAAGGTGCTAGGATATATGGTGACAGAACGGGGAATTGAAGTAGACCCTCAGAAAATCAAGGCGATAGTTGAAATGAAGCCACCCCGGACACTGACAGAAGTGAAATCCTTCATGGGAAGACTGCAATACATAAGTCGTTTTGTAAATCAGCTGACCTCGATTTGCGAGCCGATCTTCAAGTTGATGAAGAAAAATGCCTATACAGAATGGACTCCAGAATGCCAGCTCGCTTTTGAACAGATCAAGGCGTACCTCGTGAATCCCCCGATTATTTGCCCACCACATCAGCAAAAGCCACTATTTCTATATCTAACTATCACGGATACAGCAATTGGGGCTATGTTAGTCCAAGAGAAGAAAGATTCTAAGGTTGAAAACGCCATTTATTTCGTCAGCAGAAAGCTTCAGGGGAGCGAACTCAATTACTCTGCTTGTGAAAAGACTTGCGCAGGCCTGGTCTGGGTAGTGGGAAAGCTGAAACACTACATGCAGTCTCACCCGATACATCTCGTCTCAAAGATAGACCCCATCAAATATCTGTTTGACAAGCCTTCCATCTCCATGAGGTTGGCAAAATGGTCGTTCTTTCTAGCTGAATATGACATCACTTATGTTTCGAGAAAATTCGTAAAAGGGCATATAATGGCAGAACATTTGGCGGATTTCCCAAGTGACGAGTCCCGAGGACCTGAACCTCAATTTCCTGATGATGGAATTTTTGCTTTAGAAGGAGAAAATCGCTGGCAGCTCTTCTTCGACGGGGCGTCAAACAAAAGGGGGAACGGAATAGGAATGCTTCTGGTCGATCCTACTGATGAACACACTCCCATAGCAGTGAGGTTGAACTTCGAGGTCACCAACAACGCTGCTGAATACGAGGCTTGCATAGCCGGGTTGGAGGCCGCCCTTGAAAGAAATATCAAAGAGTTGGAAGTGTACGGTGATTCTACCCTCATCATCAACTAGGTCTCCAATAAGTGGAAGAAAGTAGACCCGGGTCTACAGAAATATCACACCTATATGGAAGAGCTAGTAACTCAATTCAAGGAGATCAGCTTTCATTACTTGCCCAGAGATCGCAACAGATTCGCAGATGCTCTGGCAACACTAGCCTCCCTCGTTGAAATACCCGAAGGGAAGTCCGTCAAACCATTCAGAGTCGGGAGGAGAGAAAACCCCGCTTATTGCTTTGAAATTGAAGCGGAGGCCGAACCGGCCAGTGATCCCTGGTACACTCAGATCTATCAGTACCTGAAGAATGGCGAAGCCTCCTTCAAAAATGAAGATGGGGAATATAATGAAGGAATCAAAGCGAAAAACCTCTCAGCCCTGAAGCAACTCGCCTCCCATTATGTTCTTTTGGGAAATATGCTGTACAAGAAGCGTTATCAAGGCCCCCTCCTGCGATGTATCGGCAAACAAGAGGCTACCGGACTCATGAAAGAAGTACATGGTGGTACCTGCGGCCCCCATATGAATGCTCGGGCTCTAATGCAAATCATACTAAGGATGGGATACTTTTGGATCTCCATGGAAACCGACTGCATCCAGTTCGTCAAAAGCTACGACAAATGCCAGCGGTACTCAAATCTTAATCATTTGCCTCCTCACGAGTTATACTGCATGACGACCCCTTGGCCTTTCGTCACTTGGGGAATTGATGTCATAGGCAAAATCACACCATTAGGCAGCAACGACCATGAATTTGTCCTGGTAGCTGTGGACTATTTCACCAAATGGGTTGAAGCCAAGTCCTATAAAATCCTCAACTCAAAGAAAGTATCCCTCTTCATCAAAGAAAACATCATATGCAGATACGGGTTGCCAGCCGAAATCATCTCAGATAATGGATCCCACTTCGAAGGGGAATGCGACAAGCTGCTGGCAGAATTCAGAATAACCCGTCACAAGTCATCTCCCTATAGGCCCCAAACCAACGGAGCCGTCGAAGCAGCAAACAAGACCTTAGAAAACATCATTCGGAAAATGGCTGTCCGAGGTCGAGATTGGCCCGAGAAGCTCACCTGGCACTCTGGGGCTACAGAACATCCGTCAGAACTGCAACAGGGGAAACACCGTTTGCTCTCACCTACGGGATGGAAGCCGTGCTCCCAATCGAGCTAGAAATCCCCTCACTCCGTGTGCTGTTGGAAAGTCAAATCAACGAGGTCGAATGGCTTCAGAGTCGCCATAATGAATTGACCCTGCTAGATGAGCGACGATTGAAAGCAATGGAACATATCCGAGCTTACCAAGGGAGAATGGCCAGAGCCTTCGACAAGAAAGTAAAGCATCGGGAGATCCGAGAAGGCGATCTCGTTTTAAAAGAGAAGCCCCCAGTCCGTATCAACCCGCTTGGCAAATGGGAGCCTGTCTGGGTCGGGCCATATGTCGTCCAGAAGATCTTCTCCGGAGGAGCCATGCAACTCGCAGACCTCGACGGAAATCCTTTTGTACACCCAGTGAATGGTGACAAGCTGCGCAAATACTACGCGTAAAACACTGAGTCAAAAAAAAAAAAGAGTGCTAAAAGAGTAATACCCAACTAGGTTGAAAACCCGAAAAGGGCGGCCTAGGTAAAAAACAGGGTTGCTGAATGTGCGCTCGCCCGGAAAATTTTGGGTTTCCCGGTTTAAATGAAAAAAAGGGAGTCGCCACGACGTTTTAAGAGAAAACATTGAAAACCTTTATTTAGAGAGAAAACATGAGTTCGGAGGTCAGGTTACGTGTTGGGAAGAACCGAGAGTTCACCCAACACGCCTCGTCCGTAGACGAGTCTTTCAATCAAAACATCCAAGTAAATCCAAAGTGTGTGCAAATATTGATAATAAACGAAGTGTGATTAAATGCATCTTATTAATTATGGAACGAGAATTACATAGTGTGAGCCCATTATTTAGGGAGGCCACATCCCTGATACAAACAATCTAAAAACAGATTACAAAGGAAAAAAGGGTCTCTGCAGATGGGTCATGTATGTCGCATGACACATCGCACCAGTGACCACATGTGTCGCGTGACACAGGATCACTTGGAGACAAAGGTGTCGCGTGACACATATGAGCCATCTGCGACCGAACAATAAGAACACGAGAATCAACGTAAAGCTATACAGATCTAATCATTTAACTAGATTACGAACGAAATACAGAAACAAAACTAAATCAACCCAGGGAGTGTAGATATGGGTAGATCCACACCCCCTTGGGGTTCAAACACCAAATCCAATCAAATAATCAACAATATAAGCTCAATTGCACGAATTATTCAGATTAAACAGAGAGATTGCGATTGGGATTCGGTAATCCGGATAGCTAGGATCCGATTACGAATCCAAACAAAATTAAATGCTAGAATTAATAGAAATTAAGCAAGAGAGAGAGAGAGGTTGGGTTTAGGGAATCGTTACCCGTGTTGCTTCCACGAATTCTATATCCGATCGGATATAGAACCCTTCAATTCTTCACTTCTGATCTGGAAGGACTGATGCAAGGGGGCTCAATTGGTGTAGCTTGAGAATTGGGTTTGGAAGGGAGGAATTGGGTAGGTTGAAGGTAGGAGAGAGAGAGGTTTGTGTTTAGAGAGGTTCGTTACGCTGCAAATTCTGCAGAGTAACAGTAGGCTAAAATTCGGATCTATTTATGAGAGGGGGAGGGTCTTATTTATAGGCTGCAGTTGGCTGCCTTAATGTGTCGCACGACCTTACGCGTCCACTTTTTATGCCTCAAGCTGTCGCGTGACACAAGGTGGCTCAACCGCTTTTGGCGCCAAAAACTAGTTTCTGGAACATTCCGGGAAAATACCCAAAAGGTCCAACGGGTTTTATTCCCAAGGGGTCCTTTGGCATGAATAATGTACCAAAAGGTACTTCCTTCGCGGGAAACTCATGGAACGTTTCCGGAAGTCTCGGGATAGGCCGAGAATTTACCAAAACGCCCCTAAATGCAATTTTATTATATTAAAATGCATCTAAAAGGTTGCGAATTGGATTGGCGTACTTACAGAGCCCCTCGACAACGTCACTTTTGGAAAAAGTGGGGTTATCGATAAAATAAGACCCAATCTCAATGAGCGGCTAGGGTTAAGGTGAAGGGCTAGAAGGGTGAGAAGGGGAAAAGATGGCTGGACCTTTCTGAGAAAGGATTCCTACGTATCCCTTGAACAAGGGAATCAAGCCAAATCGTAGTTCGGAAATACCAAAATTAAATTCATAAGCCAGAAAGGGGTAGAGACGTATCTTCATACCTTTGCTGTGCTTACCTGTTGTTTCCTGTAGGATCGGGTAATTGCTTTCTTTCTCACCAGGTTGTAGCTGCCGGAGGGTCTCATGCTGCAACTGGTATTTTGCGAGTAGCTATCGGAGGGTCTCATGCTATCGCTTTGTTGACGAGTTGTAGCTGCCGGAGGGTCTCATGCTGCAACGGGTCTTCTGTGGATGCCAGGGGTCTCATACCACTTCTTTCTTTTGCAGGGTAGTTGCCGGAGGGTCTCACACTCTTTGCTTCTCTTCGTGACTCCACTTCTCTTTCTTGCAGGGTAGTTGCCGGAGGGTCTCACACTACTGCTACTTCTCTTCGTGGATGCCGGAGGGTCTCATACCACTTCTCTTCTGCAGGGTAGTTGTCGGAGGGTCTCACACTACTGCTGCTTCTCTTCGTGGATGCCGGAGGGACTCATACCACTTCTCTTCTGCAGGGTAGTTGCCGGAGGGTCTCACACTACTGCTGCTTCTCTTCGTGGATGCCGGAGGGTCTCATACCACTTCTCTTCTTCTTTGCTGGGGATGAGCATAGCTGCCGGGGGTCTCACGCTATCTCTTTTCTGTTCTGTTGGGGATAAATGTAGCTGCCAGGGGTCTCACGCTACTTCTTCTTTCTGTTCTGTGCTTCTGATAAGTATAGCTGCCAGGGGACTCACGCTATCTTTGCTTTTCTTCTATTTTGTGGATGCCAAAGGGACTCATACCACTATATCGGTGCAGGGTAGTTGCCAAGGGACTCACACTACTTCTGCTTCTGCTGGGGATAAAATGTAGCTGCCAGGGGACTCATGCTACTTCTTTTCTGCTCTTTGCTGCTCTTTGTGGATGCCAAAGGGACTCATACCACATCTTTTGCTTTGTTGATGAATGTAGCTGCCAGGGGGTCTTATGCTAATCCTTTCTTTTCTGTCATTGGTTTTGCTGTTGGACGGCCTTTGCTTGATTGCCGCTTTTCTTTTGTGTCCTTAGCTTTCCTTGGAGAGCTGAGGGGACTCTGCTTCTTTCCTGTGCCTCGAGGCCACTGGTTTCTGGAAATTTGTTCGTCAAGCCGGGGATTCTGTCTTCCGGGGAATTGGTTTCTTTTCGTGGGGCTATTTGTTTTGTTGAGCTCTTCTTGGGGCTGTCACGGATACATATGCCTTTTTTGCTTTGTTCTTTCTTTTTCTTCTCCAGTTTGGTTGGAGGGCCAGTCTTTGGGACTCAATCGATTATTGTACATGCGGGGGTAAAACAACATATGCCAGCGCTACGCCTAAACAAGCCTATCTTGTTAGCAAAGATTAATTTATGTTAGCATGGTTTGCGCGAGTCTGTCTGTCCTGGGAAAGCGAACGCCATTATTGGGTTAAAGGTTGGCTTTGTCAGGTTTACACATGGGGTTTTGGGATAGTTTCTGGTAGGTGTGTATAGCAGGGGTCCTCTCCTGTGTATTTTCAGGGGTATGTTACGGCAACGGCGAGTCGGAAAATGCTCTGGGGTAACCACTGCAGGCTTTTCCACACTGTCTGCTCTCAGCCCAAAGTATGTCGCCCGACATGTTATGTCTGTTTGGCTTCTTCTGTCGCACAACTGAGGGAGGCTCGCAACAGCTCTTTCAAAAGTTGGTCCAGGCTTCATTCTGCAGACACTGTCTTCTTAGTAGAGAAACCCAGCAGCCCTTATTTGGCAGATAAGCGATTTCTTTGGTCAAGACTGTCACTTTTGGCTACAATGGAACATCATAGCAAAGAGTTTGCTTCCCGGGAGTGTCAATTTCATCGGGACTTCATCGAAATTTGGGGATTTCATCTGAGGCAACATAGAAATATTATCGACAAGCGGTACAGTATGCCTTGTATTTGGTCCTTGAAAGATTGGAGGGTTGACTGGGATTTGCTTCGGGCTGCATCCTGCTTCTGGGATTCCGAGCGCCATGTATTCTCTTTGTCATATAATTATCTGACCCCAACTATGGAAGACTTTAGGGCGTTGACAGGCTTGGGTAAGGCGGCTACTGTAGCATTCCCCCGAGACAGTCGGCTGATTGATGAGCAGTTGTCGGACTTCTTATCTCTGCCTGCGGATCAGGTACTGCCTATGATTCTGGGTGATGGGTCCATAGATTTGACTCGGATGGCTAGGTTGCGTCTGTCCCGTCCTGAGCTGTTTGACCTTTCTACCTCTCTGGATATGTTCATGCTGTTCACACTGTCAGCTTACTATTTCTGCGGGTATGCCGGAGTCTGCTCAGGTGTTTTGTTGGAGATTGTTAAGCAAATGAGGGGTGACCGGGGTATAGATTCTCGTCAAATTCATTCTGGCCAAGGGGAGATGGATGTTGTACCACTGTTGCTGGCTGAGACTTATCACGGTATTGACAGGCTAGCAGGGGGATCAGACTTCATGGGAGCAGGTAGCCCCATCTTATTATCTCTGTGGTTCTTTGAGAGGTTACGTTTGATCGGACCATTACCAGAAGGTCGGACGGCCATGCCCTGGGTGACTCGGCCACGTAGGCTGGTGAGGGATGAGGTTGCGATATTTGGCGAGATGAGGTTGTCACGGTACGAGACCACCGATCCGAGCTTTTGGATTCCCGCTGGAATATACGAGACCATGAGAGATATTCGGGATGGATCGCAGTAGTCCGGTTGCCTCGGTTTGCATGTTTCCTCTTCGTGTCCCATCACCGGTGAGCAGACAAGATAGGTATCCTCGGCAGATCATCCGAGCTTTGAGGAGAGATCGGTGACCGATACTGTTCCGATGTCCATGGCCGAGCCCCGGGCTATACAGCTTTTTCAGCGAGATCTTTTACGGGAGGGCTTTCTTCCCACTCGTGTGCTCCTTCGGCGGCCTAGAGGATTTACATTTCGACCACGTAGTATACGGATTGGTATGAGGAGCATCGGGGTTCTGTCCAGCTTGGCTATAGAGACTCGCCGCCGGGAATACTTGGGAGCGAGACTATCCGTCCGGTCGAACTCTCGTGAGATATAGAGGCACGGGGAAACCTGCACAATGTTACCGTCGATGCCGCGATGACTATGAGAGGCAAGAGATCCGGAGGGCTGCTTTAAGAAATGATCCGAGAGATGAGAGCTCGCGAGAGGCGTTGCGGCAAGAGAGGATTGCTAGGGCCGCCTTGAGGGAGACCGGGTCTCGATTGAACCGCCGCGCGTTATTCCTGAATTGGGACGGGCTCAAACTGATTTGTTTGACATTCCTAAGCCAAAGACCTCCCGGGGACCGAGAAAGAGGAAGGATAGAGGAGCGAATTCGGGAGCGGGGACGAGCCTCTAGACACACATTTTCCTTTTATTTTGAGAGACTCGAGACTCTTTTGCTTTATGTTTTGAGAGTAGGAATTATCTGTATGGGAACTGAGTACCCTTTGATTGCTTAATGCAGACAGAATAGATGTTATCAATGTTTTCTTTTATTCGCAACAAGCTTTTTGAGTCAAAAGGTAGGTCGTGCTTGAACTCATCAACAAGACTATTAACTCGAAATGATCCTTTGAAAAGCCTTGGGACTGTAATCAAAACGCATTTTGGTAGGAAGAGAGATTTTTGCAGCAGTTTTAGACCGAACCACAAGTGGTTGCCTACGTTCCCTTTTGTAAGAGAACTAAGGGGCTCAGGTCTCCGTAGTTCGACTCAATTGACTTTAGTGTTTAAGAAAGGGGAAGATAGAAGGGGGAAATGGTGCAACCCTGTTTTTTACCTAGACCGCCCTCTTTTGGGTTTTCGGTCTAGTTGGGTATATTCTTTAGCACCGGGCGCGTCCCTTATTTTTGCATGGACTGCCTTTTGAGAGGTTTTCAGTCTCATCTGGGACAATTTTGTTACGCCTTTATTTATCGTCATTTTTTTTTATATTTTTTTTATATTTTTTTTAGAGGGGGAAAGACTCGATCATACGAAATACCTCCGCAACTTGTCGCCGTTGACGGGGTGCAGAAATGGGTTGCCATCCAACTCTGACAGCTGCATAGCTCCTCCAGAGAATACTTTCTTTACTAAAAACGGTCCAACCCAAATGGGTGCCCACTTGCCCAACGCACTGCTCTGATTTGAGGGCTTCATCTTAAGGACCAGATCACCGACTTTGATATCCCTGGGCTTCACTTTCTTATCAAAAGCACGGGCCATTCTTCTCTGGTATGCCCTGTTATGCTCCATGGATTTTAGTCTTCGTTCATCTAGTAGAGCCAGCTCATTATATCGACTTTGGAGCCATTCGATCTCGTTCACCTCATTCTCGAGCAAAACCCTGAGGGAAGGAATTTCTAACTCAATGGGCATGATGGCCTCCATTTCGTAAGTCAGAGCGTATGGGGTTGCACCGGTGGCAGTTCGGATTGAAGTGCGATATCCCCATAAAGCTAAATGCAGCTTTCCCGGCCAATCTCGTCCTCGCTCGGCCATCTTCTTTATAATTCTTTCCAAATTTTTATTGGCAGCTTCAACAGCGCCGTTTGTCTGTGGCCTGTATGGTGAAGATTTGTGGCGCTTGACTCTGTATTCAGTGAGCAACCGATCAGTTTCTCCCTCAAAATGGGTTCCATTGTCAGAAATAATCTCGTTCGGGACTCCATAAGGACAGAAAATCTGCTCCTTTATGAATCGGGCAACTTTCTTGGCGGTGAGCACTTTATAAGACGCAGCTTCTACCCATTTTGTGAAGTAATCCACGGCCACTAATACAAATGCATGCCCGTTGCTCCCAGGCGGAGAAATCTTCCCAATGACATCAATACCCCATGTTGCGAAAGGCCACGGAGTTGTCATACAGTATAAGTCGTGAGGAGGGATGTGGTTCAGATTGGAGAATCGCTGGCATTTATCACAAGTCCGCACGAAATGGATGCAATCTGTCTCCATAGTGATCCGAGTAACCTAGCCTGATGATGTGCATGAGAGATCGAGCGTTCATATGAGGTCCGCAGGCACCGTTGTGAACGTCTTCCATTACTCTTTGAGCCTTTTCTTTGCTGATACATAGCAGGAGCGGGCAACCTTCCCTTTTCTTCCATAGTTCATCGCCGAGTATGACATACTGTGCTGACAATCTCTTTAGGGCTTGCAAGCTCTTGGCATGTACTCTTTTTGAGTCTCCTTCTTGGTCAACAGGAAAGGATGCTTCTCCGTGCTTGAGGTATTGAAAGATCTGATTGTACCACGGTTCGGCGACGGCCTCGATCTCTATTTCACAACAATATGCAGGATTTTCTCTTCTACCGACCACCGAATGGCTTGATTGATTTACCTTAAGGATTTCCACCAAAGAGGCTAAGGTAGCCGAGCATCTGCGAATCTGTTCTTGTCTCGCGGTAAGAACCGGAATGATACTTCCTTGAATTGGCCGACGAGTTCGCGATGTAGGCATGGTACTTCGGAGGCATGGGTCTATAATCTTCCATTTGTTGGCGATGCAGTTGATTATCAATTGGGAATCACCGAACACTTCCAATTCTTCCACATGTCGCTCAAGGGCAGCTTCTAGACCGGCTATGCAAGCTTCGTACTCGGCCGCATTGTTAGTAACCGAGAAATTCAACTTGATTGCTATGGGAGTATGCATGTCATTTGGGTCTATTAAAACCATCCCAATGCCATTTCCTTTCTTGTTAGCTGCTCCATCAAAGAATAACTGCCACTTGTTTCCGCTTTCTATAGCGAGGATCCCTTCATCTGGAAACTGGAGATCCGGCCCTTGATCTTCTGTACTGGGGAATTTGGCCAATTGGTCTGCTAATGCCTGTCCTTTAATTGACTTACGGATCACATATTTGATGTCGAATTCTGCCAAGAAGAAAGTCCATTTTGCCAACCTGGTGGAGATGTTTCCTCTGTCACCTTGGAATAGATATCTGATCGGGTCCATCTTGGAGACTAAGTGTACGGTGTGGGATAGCATATAGTGTTTTAGCTTTCCGACCACCCATACCAAAGCTGCGTAAGTTTTCTCGAGGCGAGTAATTCAATTCACTCCCTTGGAATTTACGGGCGACGAAATAAATGGCATTTTCAATCTTTGAATCCTTCTTTTCTTGTGCTAGCATAGCCCGATGGGCCGTGTCTGTGGCCCATCGAGATATAGAAGTAGAGGCTTGTCTCCGTGAGGTGGGCAGAGAATAGGAGGATTGACGAGATAGGCTTTGATCCTCTCAAAAGCTAGTTGGCATTCCTCGTTCCAAACCACTTCCTGGTTCTTCTTTAGCAGCTTGAAGATCGGCTCACATATGGTGGTCAGCTGGTTGACGACCCGTCGATGTATTGTAGGCGACCCATGAATCCTTTTACTTGAGACGGTTGGGTGGCTTCATTTCAATGATTGCCTTAACTTTCTGGGATCTATTTCAATGCCGCGCTCGGTGACCATGTATCCCAGAACTTTACCTCGAATAACCCCAAATGTACACTTGGCTGGGTTCAATCTCATGGAGTGTTCTCGGAGTCTGTTGAAGAATTTCCTCAAGTCAATGAAGTTTTGTCCATCTGACCCTTTCGAATGAATAATCATGTCATCTACATACACTTCAATCTCTCTGTGGATCATGTCGTGGAAAAGGGTAGTGACTGCTCTTTGATAAGTAGCCCCGGCGTTCTTCAAACCAAATGGCATTACTGTGTAACAATAAGTACCCCATGGAGTTGTAAATGCCGTCTTGTCCTGATCTTCTTCAGCCATCTTGATCTGGTTATAACCCGCAAAACCATCAACGAAAGACTTGACCTCAAAGTTCGCGGTTGCATCCACTAGCATATCAATGTTGGGCAAGGGGAAGTCATCTTTGGGACTAGCCTTATTGAGATCTCGGAAATCCATGCAGACTCGAACCTTTCCATTTGCTTTGGTGACTGTCACAATGTTAGCCAACCAAGTCGGATATTCAATTACTTTGATGAAGCCTACCCGCAAGAGCTTTTCAATTTCTTCTTTCACTTGTAAGGACCATTCAGGTTTTATCCGCCTCAATTTCTGCTTGACTGGCTTAATTTCTGGATCCAAAGGTATTCGGTGTTCCACAATAGAAGCATCCAGCCCCGGCATATCTTTGTAGGACCAAGCGAACACATCCATAAATTCTTTGAGCAACTCGATCAGGGCAACCCGCTCATCTCCAGAGAAGAAGCTACCAATCTGCGTTTCTTTGGGTTCTTCAGCTGTTCCCAGGTTCACTGTTGTTAATACCTCATCGGCGGCTTGGGCCCGGCTTTCCTTTTGTTCGCAAGCCTGTTTTGTATCTTTTTCTAAAAATTGTTCATCGATCAAGTCTGCATTATCTTCAATTGAATTAGGCTTAATTATTTTTAAATCTTGATGATTATTTTTTGTTAAGCATTCAATTGTTAGATTGGCAATCACGGGGTACTCAGAAAGATCAACCACTTTATTTAAAGCAAAGGGAATACGGTGTTTACAACTCGAAGACGGTCTTACGTCGTGAGGACATTAGACCGGTCGAAGACTCAAATTCTATAACAAGAGACTCGGGAGGCCCGACTCAAAACACGGGGATGAATTTAGACTTGGAGGGACAAGGACGAGGTTTGAGCCCTAGCTTTTCAATCATAGTCTCCTGTCGGCGACCGGTCCTCGGAACGAAGTCCAATTGCAAGCGGTCATACTGCGGCGGTCTCCGGCTTGACTAGTTCTACAGCGGATTCCTTCTCGAACTCTATCATAGCTACCACCTCAGCATCGAGAGGAAAAGTTAATCAAATCACTCGGCTCCTTAGCTCCACCTCTCATTTACGCGAGACGCACCGCTTCCGGGCTCGACGGCCCTGCTCTTCAAACAAATCTGCCAACTCGCCATCAATATACGCGGGGTCGGCACGCGGAATTTTACATATTGTGGGCTCATCGAGAACAAGCTTTTCAAAGCCAGATTCTCATATTCGGGTCCCCGAAGTGGTATTTTGCTCTCGTAGGTGGCGGTCACACCTTGCCTTTTGGGCAAACCATCAAACATTTCCTTCACCGGGTTCTTGCTATTGGCGAACCTACTGGATCGTCTTCATTCTTTCTTCCGCTGGAATCGGCCTTGGCTCGGGACAAACAAACATATCCCCATCTTCTCGACAAAGTGCTTATTCGGAGACCAGCGTACGGGCGCATTTCGGGCTTCTTGTACTTTCTACTCTTTGAGGTCATCTTTTCTTTGAAAGCCTCGGTTTTGTCATACACCTTATCTTCCTTAGTCACGGCTTACCCCAGACCTTGCCTATTTCTCTTAGGCTGGCAGCGGCCTGAGCCTACACGGTCCTTGTTGGTGTTTTCCCGGCCCAGACCGGGGATATAGCTCATACCTCTTAGCATTTTCAACACAGGAGGAATCTTGTCTGAAGATGTCGTCAAATCTATGGTACAGACTTGCCCCTTAGGTTTCTCAATCGCGAACCCATTGAGCATCGGGTTCTCCTGGTCGAGTTTGATCTCCATTACTGGTAAGGTATTTGCGCTGGTTTCTTCGATCATAACACTATCACCATAGATGGTTGTCAGGCGCCCCCTTCTTTGCACAAACTTTAAGCATTGGTGAAGCGTGGAAGCTACGGCTCCGAATCTCGTGGATCCGAGAGTGCACGCCTTGATAATGTTGAGAATGTAACAGGAATGTCTATAACCTGAAAATCCACCATCATCTCCTTACCTCCAAACATCAGATTAAGAGAGACTATCCCCAACACTGCACGGGACGTCGAATCGTAAGCCTTTATGGTTTGGCTAGATGGTTTGAGGTTACGCGCGTTGATGTCCAACATACTCATCATTTTGGCGGGGAGCACATTCATAGGCGACCCATTATCTATCAACACATGGGGAATCCGCCGTCCCTCGGAGGCACCGTAATGTGTAAGGACTCGTTATGTTTCGCAGTAGCGGGCAAGTCAAGATACGTGAAAGTAATGATATTCCCATACTTTGCGCCGTTCCAATCAGTGACATGCTTCGTGCAGGGTAGCGTTGACGGATACCTTCGTCTTGGACAAAGCTTCTTCCAACTTTAATTTGTGAGGGTAGGAGGATGTAAGTAGGGACCACAAAGAAATATCGGCTTGCGTTCTTTTCAAGCGTGTCGGTATCGGGTCTTCTGAACTTCTTCGTCTAGCCTGTGAGGATTACGAGAGGGCGAGGGTTAGAGCACACCCAGCTGCTTTCCCTTTCCGGACGGATCTGGATTATTTACTCCCAACATTCTTCTGGCGAGTCAACAGATTAACTTCTTCTTTGTTCATCAACCACGAACTCTTTGCTAGCTTCCTTGAGTTACGCTAACGTGAGCGGGACGGGGTGATTGCGGTATGGCCAAGCGCTTGTCGTATCTCATTGATGGTCAAGGGTGCTTCAAACCAGTGCTATCACGAGTTCCTCCCGGGGAAATTGGGGATTCTCTAGGAGTCATTGAAGATATAGTATTAACAATCAAGCGCTCTTCATAATCATCAAGCTCAACAATATTATTCACATCATGCAAATCATCGAGATACGAACATAACGAAGTTATCTTTCATTTCACCGAAACGAGGAGGTTACATCGGTTTCGACCTCATTACAACCATTGCTATCATTCCCAACTACGGGTTCTCCAAACTCTAATACATTAACAAAATAATCATTCTCAAAGTCAATAAGATTCACATTGTTGCTCGGCGAGAGGATTGTTGACAATATTTGGGCGGGGAGATTTCTCTATCTTCTTGTCATCCACTAAGCCTGGATTATCTTCTTGAGAGTTACGCGGGAGTTCGTAGTGTGCCCGGAAATTGGTGAAAACGGCAATACTTGCTAGCATCCATATGAGGATTAGGGCGAGCGGGGTGTAGTTCTCCGATGGCTTTATCATGCCGGTTCGTAGCAAACCGTTGAAAATTTCCTCCGTTGACATACCCAAATCATCAAATCGCGGTTGTGGCCTAGGTGGAAATCTCATTGGATTACGCACATTGTTACTTCCCCTTTGAAGATTATTGATCTTTGTTGTCTTTGGCCGGCTCTCTTCCTCTTGGCGCCATTCTTTGAGACGGGATTGGGTGCACGATACCGGTAACTTCCACCATTGTTGTTCTTCTTTGGTGTTTGCACTTGGAGTTTGGTTGAGCAGTCTATTTTCACTCCTAGCTCCCATTCCCACCATCTCTCGCAGATCTGGGTACCATCCTTTCCCAATGGCTTCCCTAAGCGCGGCTTAACACATGATAGAAAGATGTCCTTTTGGTCTTGGAGGGGATTGGCTCAGATAACTCGTTGAGCTTAGCATTCCAACGTTTGTAAAATTACGTGATTGACTCATCCGACTTACGGATAGTTCCTACCAAATCATCCGGGTAGTGCGCCATTCCAAATTACCCTTGTACTTTTCCGGGAAGGCTTACGTTATACGGCTCCAAGTAGTACGGCATTCTTGCTTGAGCTAAAAACCATGTAAGTGCCGATCCTTTCAAGGTTAGGTGGAAGTGGGAAGCCATGAATTCGGGAGTGCGGCCCATTGCCCCCATTGTCATCACATAAGTGTCTATATGCGTCTTTGGACGAGGCGGTACCATCAAAATCTAGCTTGGGCATCTTAAACTTGTGCGGCAAAGGTGTCACTTGGGCGGGATCCACGACTTTAAGACCACTAGAACCCACGGTTAATCTGTCAATCTGTTCTTTGCATCTGTTTAAGCAAAGGCTGCCACTTACAGTGCCAAACTTGAAGTCTCGAGGAATTACGGGAGCCCTTTGTTGGCAGACGGTATTGGGAAATCAGAATTAGGTCCCACGAGCAAAGCGATCGGTGGGAGACCAAAAGTACTAGGAATTCCAATATTCTTTGTCCAACAAGCTAATCTGGCTAGGGATCTTGTTTCCATACATATCATAACCGTTAAATTGCCCACCGGGGTTACGAGCTGTATTGTGCCGTGACCTCTGTGCTTGACCAAGAGAAGATAATCTGGTGACACATGGAGCGAGTATGGGGTAGAACCATAAATATGCCGAGTAAGGGTGGAACACCGCTGGTTCTTTGAAACACTGTCCTAAACTATCGATTTCTGAGGCGAGTGCGACCATTCTGCTGAACACCATCTTGAGCACCACTGATAACCATGCGGATACACAACATCTTGAGGTGGGAAAAGGCTGGTTCGGAGCGAGACCCATCTTTGGCTAGTGGTCTTTGGAGCATTAGGAGTTGGAGAGGCGGTGAGATCAAAGAAATTCACATGCCGACCGTCATTTACGCTAACACCTTGCTTTGGATAACTTGGCCATGCCCTTGGGAAGATGGGGGAACGAACCTTCCTTGGTCACTTGCAATCATTCACGGAGATCTTGCTTGATCGGATCGCGGAACATAGCTCATTGGGGAGGCATCGTATTGTAGCTAGGTGGGTTGGGCGAGCGGTGAAGCGGATCCGATTTCATTATGGCTATCTTCCGTAATCTCTTCATAGGAACCATCCTCCCAGACGAAGTACCGCAATCCCTTTGGCTCTCATGGCTTCTACGAAACGGTTGTGAGCCTCTTCTTCACGAGCCTTGGCATTTTGAACTAAGAGACAAGCCTCACGCTCCCGAGCTAGAGCGGCTTCCGGCATCACCCTCAATTCCTCTGTAGTCATCTCATTCAAGCACATCGACCCCCTGTCATTGAGCCACTGCGGGCGAGCGGAAAAAACATCTCCATTTCCGGCCATTTCGATTCTAAACCAGCGACACTTTGCTTGCACACGGACCAAACGACCTCCCGAGGCGGATGAGACGGACCCAACTTCGCCGTAGGCTGCCCGAGGTGTAGAGAGGGGTTTATAAGGTGTTTGAAGGGAAATTTTTGAGTAACGGGGAGAGGGAAAGAAACAGGGACAGGACTCGCACAAACACAAATTTATTTATGTTCAAGTATAAATTACTATTTTAAATCCTAAATACAGTTGGGAAAGGATAAGCCTTTATTCGTGCTAACTATACCTCGGGGAAACCTAATGATGCAACGTTCGAATTACATCAAATGCTTTGTTTTGAAACATATAATAGGTGATGGTACCTAGCCAAACCCTAACATCTTTATGGAACGAAAAGGTTTGTCCAAATTTCTAAGGAAATTTGGGCAGCATAACGGGTCTTTTCGAAGAATTTCGAAGAAAAATCCGGCATGACCTCTCGTCGGTACATGTTGGCAATGCGGCATGATCTCTCGTTTAGAACACGCCACGAGAGTGACATGTTCCCACGTGAAATCATGTTGCATTTGGCAACATGTCCACAAGGTGTGAGGTTTTGGGAGAAGGCATAAGGACCTATATTATTTTTCAAAAACACTTCATTTTGTTGTAATGAAAACATTGTATCAAAACCAACCATGGGTAAGGTTTTAGTGTGGTGCCACCTATAACGCACTAGGGGTTTAGGTTTGATTTCAGGCGCTCAAGCGTAGGCGAATTTCATGGCCGTCCGCGATGCCGTCAATCGCACCCGAGGGTTCTAAATCTAAGTGATGTAGTGTGCGGATGACTATATTCCTTTATTTACAAAAAAGAGATTTTTTTTATTTATTATTTTTTTTTTGAAAAAGAAAACAACACACACCCTCACACAGGATAAACAGGGAACAACAATCAATTGAGTCACGCTTGATCCAAGGGACTGCCCTCAAACCAGTCTTCGATGTTACATTCGGTGGCCACCCTTTGTCGCGTGACACGGGACAACCAGAGACAAAAGGTGTCGCACGACTTGGGTGGTCACTGAACCAGCAGCTCTTCAATCATCAAATCAGCCCCTGTTTTACCATAGCAAGAGCAACACAAAAGAAGACTAATGCACAAAAAGTGACCACAAGCACAAAGGGCTCACAAGTTCCATAATCAACAAGATGTATGAATCACAAATGATTATCAAATAATGCACACAAAATGGATGTATTGGATGTTTGACTAAATAAAAGCTTGACCCACTCAACACTTGAAAAACAGGTTTTCAAGTGTTTCTTCCCAATGAGTCGCCACTTGAATGTGCGCTCGCCCGGAAAATTTTGGGTTTCCAGTTTAAATGAAAAAAGGAGTCGCCACGCCGTTTTAAGAAGAAACATTGAAAACCTTTATTTAGAGAGAAAACATGAGTTCGGAGGTCAGGTTACGTGTTGGGAAGAACCGAGAGTTCACCCAACACGCCTCGTCCGTAGACGAGTCTTTCAATCAAAACATCCAAGTAAATCCAAAGTGTGTGCAAATATTGATAATAAACGAAGTGTGATTAAATGCATCTTATTAATTATGGAACGAGAATTACATATTGTGAGCCCATTATTTAGGAGGCCACATCACTGATACAAACAATCTAAAAGCAGTTACAAAGGAAAAAGGGTCTCTGCAGATGGGTCATGTATGTCGCATGACACATCGCACCAGTGACCACATGTGTCGCGTGACACGGGATCACTTGGAGACAAAGGTGTCGCGTGACACATATGAGCCATCTGCAGAAACTGAACAATAAGAACACAGAATCAACGAAAGCTATACGAGATCTAATCATTTAACTAGATTACGAACGAAATATAGAAACGAAACTAAATCAACCCGGGGAGTGTGGATATGGGTAGATCCAGCACCCCCTTGGGGTTCAAACACCAAATCAATCAAATAATCAACAATATAAGCTCAATTGCACGAATTATTCGGATTAAACATAGAGATTGCGATTGGGATTCGGTAATCCGGATAGCCAGGATCGATTCACGAATCCAAACAAAATTAAATGCTAGAATTAATAGAAATTAAGCAAGAGAGAGAGAGAGATTGGGTTTAGGGAATCGTTACCCTTGTTGCTTCCACGAATTCTATATCCGGTCGGATATAAAACCCTTCAATTCTTCACTTCGATGCGGAAGGGTGATGCAAGGGGCTCAATTGGTGTAGCTTGAGAATTGGGTTTGGAAGGGAGGAATTGGGTAGGTTGAAGGTAGGAGAGAGAGAGGTTTGTGTTTAGAGAGGTTCGATTCTGTTGCAAATTCTGCGAGTAACAGTAGGCTAAAATTCGGATCTATTTATGAGAGGGGGAGGGTCTTATTTATAGGCTGCAGTTGGCTGCCTTAATGTGTCGCACGACCTTACGCGTCCACTTTTTATGCCTCAAGCTGTCGCGTGACACAAGGTGTCTCAACCGCTTTTGGCGCCAAAAACCAGTTTCTGGAATATTCCGGGAAAATACCCAAAAGGTCCAACGGGTTTTATTCCCAAGGGGTCCTTTGGCATGAATAATGTACCAAAAGGTACTTCCTTCGCGGGAAACTCATGGAACATTTCCGGAAGTCTCGGGATAGGCCGGGAATTTACCATAACGCCCCTAAATGTAATTTTATTATATTAAAATGCATCTAAAAGGTTGCGAATTGGATTGGCATACTTACAGTTGCACAAAAAAAAAAACAAAAAAAAAAAAAAAAAAAAAAAAAAAAACAACAAATACAAAAAAAAAACAAAAAACAAAAAAAAAACATAAAAAAAACCAGGTCGAACTACGGAGACCTGAGCCCTTTTGTCCGAAGAGAACGTAGGCAGCCGGAAACGGTTCGGTCTAAAATACAAATAAAAGTCATACTCTGACATCAATACACTGATCAAACCATGAAAGCGTCTCGAAAAACTCTAAAGCAATTCACATATTCATTACAGTTAAAAGCTTTTTGATGAGTCTAAGCTCGGTTCATTCCTACAACTGGCAACCTGCTAAAAGAAAACTAAGATACATAATCAAACTAATGTGTCTGCTACGGCAGGAAAGGGATACTCGGAAAACTCAAGGTCACTCTAACCCGCTCGTACTGGCATCCCCTCTCTTCTTCCCCCTTCGGGTCTTCTTCCTCTGAACAGGAAAAATGTCGGTCTTCCTCCTACCAAGCTCCGGTGTAGGGACAGGATCTATCAAACCAGCCTCTGTCAGGGCCTTAGTAGCCCTAGCGTCATCTCTCATCTCCTGTAGCCTAGTTGGTAGCATAGGAGCCCTCCTCTCCTGTCTCTTGACATAAGCCTCATAGTCGGTCACAGTATCTCGGCTCCGGTCGTGAGGGTTGGCCCTCGCCTCGGCCCTCCTCCTCTCTAAAACTGTCAGGTCCTCCGCACCCACAATGGCCTCACGCCGTCTCAAAATAGCCATCTGAGTCTCCCCCAAATGCCTCTCGTACCAATCCAGGTACCAAGTGGTCAGAAAAACAGGTCTCGGACGCCTGAGGATAACCCGAGGAGGAAAGACGTCATACCTCCATACTCGGGAAAGGAATGGAAACACCGAAGGATCATCCATAGAAGCAAAAGCCACCACCCTAGTGGCTATATCATCAAAGTCCTCCAAAGGAACCTGCTCCAAGCCGAACTGTCTCAGAACCAAAGCCGGAATGTAAAAGCTGGACTGAGAAAGCCCCGGAAGCATAACCACGGGAGATCCATCCTGAAGTACTCTCCGAGTCTCCACCCGCCAATGAGGCACCGACCATATGATATCTTCAGTCTAGCGACCAGCCATCCATCGCTCCCACGAGCCCTGATCATCAAAATCCACAGAAACCCCTTTCCTGGAAAATGTCCAAGGCTTGATCATATCAGAAGTTTCCCGAAGAACCCCCAGGCGCTCCATCAGCCACAAAGTCAAGAGAAACGGGTTGCCCTCGTGCATATACTGTCTCCCGATAGCCAGCCTGTCGAGAGCGTGAAAAGTCTCTCCCAAGATCAAGGGTACAACATCTCTGCCCAAGTGACAGTGAACAACTACATCTAACAGGGCCCGATGACAAATTCCGAAGGAATAAACCATGAACAAGGTACCAAACATGCAAAGTGCAAAGGCATCCCAATAGGCATCATCCACCAAGCCTAAGCCCCTAAATCTATCAGGAAGACCAGAAATGTCAAAATGATCGGGACTACGAATCATACCTTGCGCTTCCTCCGGAGAAAGGTGAAGGAGGTTACACAACCTATCAACAAAAGAAGCCCCTCCGGGCAAAGGAATCCCAATCTCTTCCACCTCGGGACCGCCAAGCAAAGCCCGGAATTCTTCAACGGTCGGAACAACTTCATTGTAAGAAAGGCAAAAGACATGCCTTCTAGTGTCCCAAAATGAGGAAGAAGCTCTCAAGAGGTCATAGTCCGGAACCAACTCTTTAAGAGACCACAAGCACTTTACCTTGTACCTCTCTTCGAAAAATGACCTCCTCTCGTGCATAATCTCTCTACACCACTCCTTGAACTTTTCAAAGAACAACATTTGCTCTTCCTTGGGCAATTTTAGAGAATTTTTGGAATTTTCCATGGTTTTTTGCTCCTCTCCCGAAAATTCCAGTGAGTTTGAACTGGAGAAGATGAAGTTTTAATGGCATTTATGGTCCAAACCAGATCCAACCACCGAAATAAATGAACCATGCCAGACGTCGAACCCATCCGCGCGGATATCCTTGTCACCACCAAAAATAATTTTTTTTTTCATCCCAACTGCTCGAAACCTGTGCAAAAACATGCCCAAACAGTTCATATACCAGACACTCACACCCTTGCCAAAAAAAAACCAGGGCTCATGTAAACAGTGCATTCATATAAAATTGCATTCATGATAGATAAAATAAAATAAAATCCTAAATTATTACATTCAAAAAAAAAAAAAAGATAGTGTGCACAAAAAAAATCTGTATCTGCCAAAAAAGAAATAAATAGGTACAATCTCAGAAGTTGGTCTCAGAAAATCGTCAGTCAGAGTCCTCGGTGGCTGGCGCTTTCCCCCGATCCCTCTTGCGGCTCGGGCCCGCCTCCTCAGTAGCCACGAATATCTCGGGCTCAGAATCATCCTCGTCTCCGGAGGAAGGCTCGTCGGGACCAACCGGCACACCCTGATACGGCAAGCCAAGATCAGCAAAGAAGTCGTATCCGAACGAAAATGCGCCGGATTCCCGGACGTGCGAAGAAGACCCGCCGTGATGCCAGACATGCCCCTGTCCATACGGATCCCCGAGAATGACGTGGTCCGAGGGCAACACCACACTGGGATCTATGAGAGGAGAAAGAGGAGTCTCGGAAGAAGGCTCGGAAGAAATAGGGGAAGTCTCCCTCTCGACAGGCGCCGGCTGTGCTCGTCTCCTCCTGCCCTGAGAAGACCCACAAATAACCATATTCTTGATGAACCTCTTAGCCCCGATCACCTGGTTCGTCAGCTTCTCCACCACCTTGGCCGGGAACTGTACGGAAACAAAAGCGTCAGAGATAATTAAGGCGAAAAATGATGACAAAAAAAAAGAGGAAAAGACAGAAGCAAAAAAAAAGAAGGGGAAGGAGAAGGAGAGGCCATACCTTCATATCCGGACGAGGCCGGAAAGCTCGTGGAACCCGATCAGGGACAGGGATCTGTACTCTCAGCCTGACCCCGTCCTGGACATACGAAAAGCTCGATCGAGGGTACCGCACAACCCCCAATCCCTCTCTCTCAAGAACCTGAGGCGTCTTCAACCTCCACAAGACAAATCGCGAGTACTCCTCGATCGCCACGAACCTCGAGTGGTGCTGGCCACCTCGATACTCATCCCAGGTCTCTGAGTTCTCACTCGGATGCATCATGACAGCAGGGGGCTCCACCGGAGCCATCGCAGGTGCACCCACGCCATGTTGGCGCGTCACTCTCTCCCCCAGATAATACACATCGCAGGTCAAGCCTCTTAAGATCCTCCGCTCCACGGTCCATCTCTCGGCACCCTTCAGCTGCTCCACATCGAAGCGATCCCAGGGGTAGAATATGATCCCCTCATCTGTCTCAGCTCTCGTCAAAGGCAGGCAATCCGAGTACTTGAGGGTCGTGCGCCCCCTAGAACCTTTCTTCTCCCGGGCATACTTGGACCAAGAAAGCATGGCCGGATACGCCCCGATGTACTCCGTCGGCTGTCGCCACATCGTGACGTGAAAGAACTCTAGAGCCCATACCTGCGAAAAGAAGAGGTCCAATCAATTAAGTGCGAAAAAGAATACGTGCTTAAAGAAAAGAGGGAAAGCAAAAAAGAAAGCTTGTACCTCCAGAGGAAACTCGAAACATGTCAAAGAGCTGACAGCCTTCCGGCTATATCGATCCAGAGAAAAATATAGCTCTGCCAGCCCTGCCTCTCCCCAAGATATCTCTCCAGCCATCCCCACGTCCTCCAAGGACCTCAGCAAAGCAAAAACAGCCGTCCCCTCGGCATGTCCAAAAAGCGTGCTCGAAAAAGCAAACCATAAAAAGGCCCTAGCAATCTGCTCAGCGCCTATCCTCTCATCCCCAGCCTCGTAGCTCCCAATACTCTCCACGATCTTCCCGTGGACCACCGCGTACTCCATCCCCATCCCCTTTTTGGGAATAGGGGAAAATCCTAGAAGGGCCTGCAGATCCATATCGCTGTAGCCATCTCTCCACTCAATACTCCGTCCTTTAAAGGACAGGCCCGTAATCGCAGCATAGTCGGAAGGTGTGACCGTGGCCTCGCCCCAGAAAAAATGGAATGTGTGGGTCACGTCCCACCAATGCTGTGCCAAAGCAAAGATCAGTCCCTTGCTCTTAGGGAACTTGACCAATCCCCTCAAGCACTCGATGAACTCGTACAATCCGGTCTCAATGACGATCTGTCTGGGACTCATCATCGCCCCTCTGCCCAAAACCGGAAGCCGGTCCCACAAATAAATCACAGACTCCACCGATCCCCGAGTCTTCATCTTGTTCAGCTGCTCCTTCACGAAATTGTTTCCGCCCTGCAAAAAAAAAGAGAGAAACAAAAATGTCAAAAAAAAAAATTTCACTTGGCATTTGCATTCAAAAAAAAAAAGCATACATATGCATCATAAACATAAAGTTTTGAAAAAAATCGGGCAGCATAACGGCATACAACGAACCTAGCCCCATTTTTCTCGCATAAAAGAAAAGAGTTTTAAGCAAATACCATCCATTCATTCATACATGAAGAAAGCATGTCAATAATACTGAGTCAATAAAATAAAAAAAAAACTCCGTCCCATTTTTGCACAAAAAGTGCACATAAACTATTTTTCACAAGGAATCAACGGAAGCAAAAATCCGTCCCACTTTTCAAAAAAATAAATAAAAAATCCTATGCATACATTGAATTCATATAATTCATCATCCCATTGCGAAAATAATAAAAAAAAATCCTACAAGAGGCATACATGCATACATTCATGTCCGTCCCAGATTCGGGCGAATTCCTTATCATTTCATATTTCAAAAAAAAAAAAAAAATGGCAAAATGCCCATTCTTTTCAAACACAATGCATACATGCAAATCTCAAGAACACCATTTTCAAATTTCAAATCACAATTCTCGGATTTTTAATTACAAATTTTCAAAAAAAAAAAAATGGCGAAAATGCCAATTCTTTTTCCAAACAAAGTGCATATTCGGATTACCCATATACTCATTGCAACATGCAAATCATCAAAAATCCAATTTCGGATATCAAAAAAAAAAAATCAAAAATCAATCACAAAATCAATTTCAAGCAAGAAATCAACAAAGGAAGTGAAGGGATTCGAAGTATACCGTTCGGAGACTCGGATCAGTGGCCCAATGTTGCCACGCATCGGGGTAGGGCTCCTCCGCAATCGATTGCGAAAGTGTGTAATGCCTCCTCATTCGAACGAGTTCTAATCGCCTTTCCGCGACCGGGCCGCGTCCTTGACCTTGAATAGCGACTCCCCCGTGTTCCATTGCTTGAAAAATCGAAGAAATCGGAAGAATTTCGAAGCTTTGAACCAAAAATGGCGGTTTTGCCTTTTCTCTCTCGTCTCTCTCTCAAAAACTGCAAAACAATGAAGAAGAAGGAGAAGGGCGGCGGCCCTTCATTTAAAACCCAGCCTGGGAAACAATTCCCATCCGCGCGGACCTAAATGAAGGGTCAAAATGACCCTTTTGCCCTTTAAAATTTCAGGACTCTGCAATTTGGTCCTCAACTTAACAGAGTCAACCAAGGTCAATCAAGGTTGATCCCCTTCCCAAAAGAACTCCACGGCAGTAAAACGTAAGTCCGATTTCTCCGAGAAAGATAACGGAATCCCGTTTCTTTCATCAAAATCATCAAACGGCAGTAAAACGTAAGTCCGATTTCTCCGAGAAAGATAACGGAATCCCGTTTCTTTCATCAAAATCATCAAACGGCAGTCAAACGTAAGTCCGATTTCCCCGAGAAAGATAACGGAATCCCGTTTCTTTCATCAAAATCATCAAACGGCAGTCAAACGTAAGTCCGATTCCCCCAAGAAAGATAACGGAATCCCGTTTCTTTCATCAAAATCATCAACGGCAGTAAAACGTAAGTCCGATTTCCCCAGCAAAAGCTAACAAAATCCCCAGCGAAGTCAACGAAATCCCGTTTCTTTCCTCATTATCATCAACGGCCGTAAAACGTAAGCCTTATTTTTCTCCAACGAAAGCCAACGAAATCTCGAGCAGCTTTCGAACTACGATTGGCTTGATTCCTCTTAAGGATACGTAGGTAGCCTATCATTAGGTCCAGCCACCCGACCAAAACGGTCACCCTCTCCTTTGGCAGCAGACGAAGAACACCAAAGGACCAACCGACCAAAACGGTCACCCTCTCCTTTGGCAGCAGACGAAGAACACCAAAGGACCACCCATCCCAAACCATTAAGGGAAAACATTTCAAACCAAGGTCCGAGGCACCTAAAACGCTATCATCAAGGTCCGAGGCACCTAAAAAGCCATCATCATCAAGGTTTGAGACACCTAAAATGCTATCATCACCAAAGGTCCGAGGCACCTAAAACGCCATCATCTTTAAGGTCCGAGGCACCTAAAATGCCATCATTACCAGGTTGACGCCTCAAAATAGTCATTCTAGGGTCAAAGACCCGAACTACGACTGGCTTGATTCCTCTTAAGGATACGTAGGTAGCCTATCATTAGGTTCAGCCATCAGACCGAAAATGGTCATTCCTATCCCCAGCAGAGCGGATATACAATCTCAGCCATCAGACCGAAAATGGTCATTCCTATCCCCAGCAGAGCGGATATACAATCTCAGCCATCAGACCGAAAATGGTCATTCCTATCCCCAGCAGAGCGGATATACAATCTCAGCCATCAGACCAAAAATGGTCATTCCTATCCCCAGCAGAGCGGATATACAACTCCAGCCATCAGACCAAAATGGTCATCCCCAGCAGAGTTTCTCTCAGCAATCGACTGCAGAACTCACTCACCAAGGTTGACATCCTAAAACAGTCATTCCAGGGTCAAAGACCCGAACTACGGCTGGCTTGATTTCCATTCGGGATACGTAGGTAGCCTATCGCTAGGTCCAGCCACTCGATCACTTGATCATCCTGTCAAATATGGAACCTTACTCTTATCGACGACCCCGCTTCCTTCGAAAGCGCCTTCGCCGAGGGGCTACTGTAAGTGCTCCAATTTGATTTGTTAGTATTTTCGTTAGAAAATTAACGAAAGTTTTAACATTTCTAACATTTCTAACATTTCTAACATTCCTAACATTCCTAACAAAGTGAGGGTAGATTGGGAATTGCCATTTAAAGATAAACCATGGAAAAGAATCAAAAAAGCAAAAGAAATGGTCAAAAACCCGAAATAGAAGTGGCTGGAACATTTTCTGGCTGTCTAATTTGAATTTTATTCTTCCTGTCCAAAGCCTGGAGCAGCATTTAATGAACAGTGCACGCCTACAAGAGGATCCGCGCGGACATGTTTGAGTTTTCAGAGTGCCTATAAATTGAGGCCTTCAGTCACAGAAATAAGAGGAACAACACAATTTGCAACTGCACCTTGGCGAAAAATAGGGAGAAAACAGTGGGAATTCACTTGAATTGCCACCATTTTCTCTTGAATCTTTCCCAAATCCCACTCACTCAAAACACTTTCAAATCACTCTCATATATACTCTCATACATACACTAAACCAAGCTCAAATCACCCCTTAGGAGGAGGATTAGAGAGAAAACATAGAGGACTTCATTGTTATCTACTTGTTTTCTCTTTGACCAACTCTAATCACAAACCCTAAACACATTCAAACCCTAAACACATTCAAGCCTTGAATCCATTCAAACACAAAACACAAAGAAGATAGGTATAACCTCCTTCTCCTCACCCTAAATTTCTCTCATCCATGCATGCATTTTCAAACTCCAAAATGTAGTTTGTTCATCCTCTTGCTCTAGATCCAAGAGGATCACCATGGAAGTTCATCTCCATGGATGATCCTCTACAAGGATCAACATTACTTTCAAAGTGTCTTTACTTTCTTGCAAACACATTTTCAAAACCCTAAAAATCATTTTCATACATCAAATCTTGATTTCAAAGGATAAAATTCTCCTTCCCAAGCAAATGAAATGCTTAAGTCCTAATGTACCCTAAGGATGGCTTGATATAGTAGATCACCACTAAAATGTCTAGTGACTACTAATCAAAGCCTAAGGAAATGGGGACAAGCATGGATGCCAAATCCCTTTTAAAATCATGTTTTTCTTCATGAGGAAGTTGCTGTCCAGTAGCCTTTCTCTAAGACCTCTGTCCATGGTCTAATTTTTTGGACATACAGAAACTTGGAATTTGGTGTTGACTACAAAACACTTTTTGTATCCAACATCCAGAGCTTTCCATACATATTTTTACTTTATTTTTTTCGTGAGTAAAACTCCCTTTTTTCAAATTTTCTTTTAAAGGTCAGTTCATCAGTCTCTGGAAGTCCAGATTTCATATCTGAGATTTCCAGAAGGTTTTGGTCCACCAAATCACCTCCAAATGGAAAAGTTCTTTTATAGAAACCTTATTTAAGGTGTTTTGAACAACTTTCATTCTCGGACTTTCCCCAGATTCTGATATTTTCAAGCCCTTAAACCCATTTTAAAATAAAGTGTCCACTGCCTTTTTCATTCTGGCAGAAATGTTTTTCAACTTCAAAAAAATCTTTTGAGTCCCAAAACTCAACCCAAAAATCATACCAAAAATCATGGGATTTGTTCAAAGTCTAATAAAGAGTTCCCAATTTTTACTTTTCAGTTTCAACTTATTTTGGCCAAAACACATACACACACACACACACACACACACAAATGGTTTTTAATGCTTGGAAGACTCGTTTTACGAGGCATTCCGGGTGAACACTAACGTTCTTCCCGGCGTGTAACGTGACCTCCGAACCCAAATCTCTAATATCGGGCATTTTTCAAAGTTTTGGCCCTTAAAACAAAAATGGCATGGCGACTCCGTGTTTTTTCCGTTTGATTTTCAAAAGAAAAGAAAATACCAAGTCTTTCGGGAAAAATGGAACTCAACATCGTTACACCAACCGACCTAAACGGTCACATAGTAGGACACCACTATGTCCTCCCAACCGACCTTAGCGGTCACACCACAATAGGACACTACCACGTCCTCACAAATCGACCTACACGGTCACCTCCTCTCCCAACACGCGATCCTGATCAGGACCCTTATCTTATCGATGACCCCATTTCCTCCGTAAGTGACGTCGTCGAGGGGCTTCTGTAAGTACCCCAATCTGGATCACACACCTTTTGACGCACGGGAAACACCGCAGACTCACACAAATGTGATCTCGAACACCCGTTGTCGTCAAAAACCCCAAAAATCACCAACCAAACCAAGGTAGGGCCTTTCTAGGATAAAAAAGTACAAAAGGACTTTTTGGGAATTTTGGAAAATATGGAAAATCAAGACTGGTCCTTGCGGACCACTTTGCATCCGACATCATAATTACAAAATCCCCTTAAAGTCCACGATATTTCCTTAAATCCAGGAAAACCAAAAAAGTGGTAATGGCAGACTATGTAGCGGGACACACTTTGCCAGAATCTGACCCCTATAAATAGAGGGCTCCCCCTCTCATTTTTGACACACCTCCTCTCTTCTCCCTCTCCCCCAGCCTTTAGACCTCCTTCTAAGACCCTTCGAGGAAATCCCGGTCCCTTTTGGTTCCCTCCGGGGCATTCTGAGGCCCCTCGTGGTACTCTGAAGCCCTACCGAGCACTCCCGAGATGCTCCCGAGCTGCTCTAAGGCACTTCCGAGGCATCCTGAAGCCTTGCCAGTCCATCCCGAGGTGTCCCGGTCCATCCCAAAGCCCTGCCAAACAATCTCGATCCATTCCGAGCACAACTGACGATCCCGACACACACCGGAACTCTGCCCGAGCACAACCGACGATCCCGACGCACGCAGAACCTCTGCCTGAGTCCAATCAACAATCCCGATGATCCCAAAGCATGCCAAAACTCTGCCTGAGTACACACCTAACACTCTCGAGGCACACCGAAGCTCTGTCCGCAGACACCAGTACATCCCCGAAGCAATCCCGATCCGTCCCAGAGCACTATTCACACTCAAACACTATTCCCAAGCGGAAGACAGACACGAACCAACATTGGTAAGGCTTCCTTCCAACACTATTTCAATACATTTCAATACATAGTATACAATGTAGACATCATATACAGCATGCATTTTTAAATACACACACACACACACACAACAGTTAAAGAAAAAGGGGTACCAAAAGACTCGTTTTTATGAGGTGACTTGGGTGAGCTCTACTATTCTCTTCCCGAGGAGTAACCTGACCTTCGAACTCAAAAATCTCATCACACAACAACAATTTTTAAACTAAGCCTTTTCTCAATGTTTTGGGCTAAATCAAAACGGCGTGGCGACTCTACGAACGAAAATGCAGTGAGACACCTCCTGACAATGCGAGATGCCAGGGCCCGCGCGCGAGCCGACTTCAGGTAATTTCAGTTATATTTAGGTTAATTGGTGTTGGGGAATTAGTAGTCTCCGAGCAATATTTGTCTCATATCAAGTGTATAAGGAAGAGATAACATGAATGCAACATCCATATAAAAAGTAATAAAAGAAGAAGAACACACAATTTGTTCACCCAGTTCACCCTTTCGAACTACATCTAGGGGCACTACCAAGCCAGGATATCAACTAATATCACTAAATATGTTGTGTTACAAATAAAGACCCATGATCTCCCACGGAGTCATCCTTCTCTCTATCCATGTAAACACATACCCACCCTTAGAACCTCTGGACATAATTTAGATCATCCATGAAATGCCCTTAAAGGCACCCCAAAGACCTATCAATGCATTTGACTCTGTTTATGGATCTTACATATTCTCTCTGCTAATTTCCTAGCACATAATATTCTTGATCATCACTTGTATTTAGGGAGAATGCCCCATAAGTTATAAAAAAGTTTCATAATTTCCCATAAGTTCCTTTCCATATTGTATTAATACTGCATACAAGATAATGCATAATACTGCATACTCATATAATACAACATTGATGATAACAGATGGGCCCGACGATCGGTGATTGGATTTCGGCGATCGGTGACCGACGACTGGATTCCGACCAGTTTCCGACATTCTGTGACAGGATTTCGGCAGGTAACGGTGGCCGATGGCGGCGATGGGTGGTAGTAGTGGTGGCAGGAGGCAGTATTGAGGATGTTGTATTATAATTTTTAAGTACTGCATATAGAATGCAGTATAATATAATACTGCATTAGAACTTATGAGACATTTAAATTAATGAGAAACTTGAGGGGAAGTGATTTGTCTCAAAAGGAACTTATATGTAAAAGTCTCTTATATTTATAGGAACAGCAAACCTAAACCCTAAAGGGTTCCGATTCCTTCTCCAAGAAATAAACTACTTCCAGCCCAAGAAAGGAACTATGTTGTCAAAAGAAAATCAGATCAAATTAGGAAACTACCAAATTTGCTCCTATTTTCATTCTTCCACGAAACCCAAATCCTTCCATGCTTTAGTTTGTATCCAATCCCAACAATCTCCCACCTGAAGACAATCCACGAGTGACTTCCACCATCAAACTCCCACCCAAGAATGATTTCCACATATTGTGACCACTTCATTTGACTTTCGTCAAAAGTTAAATCATTCGGCTTATATAAAGCCCACACAAACGAGTTGAAGCGAATAGTAAGTCTTCAACATAACTGCTGAAATATCTTACCCCGAGTTTTCACTTCCAAAGTGATCCTCATTGGAACCATCTTCCCTCGTCTGTCCCTTGTTTCTATTCACTAACCCCGATGTGAATGTTCGTCTCAAACCTAACGTTTCTTTTAAATACCGCAAGTGCACGGGCTATAATAGTATAGCTAATGCAAGTACGGGTCGATCCCGCAGAGACATGGTTTACTTTTAAGCAATATTTATATTTACGAAGAAATAGAAATGAGATTGGGAGAAAAATGGTTTGGTTTGCGAAATATCTAAAAACATACACTTAAACACTTAAATTGAACTCTTATAAAATGGAAGCATTCTCGGGATTGTAATTCATATAGTCATTTATTCATCAATTATTCATGCCTTTAAAAATAGAAGTGCTCATCAAAATTAAGGATGGTACATTAAGCCTACGCTACTTCTCACGATCAAGCAAGTAGCGTTTGTATCATTCACTAATTATGCCCTATCTCTCGATGGCCCATAATTAGTAAGAATCCATTAATGTTCATAAATCCACATACTTTCCATTCAAGGAACATCCCTAGGCCATTGAACTACTCTCGTGATCAATGAAACTTAGTTTCTTCATATGGTTCCGTTAATCGAGATTCTCCGCTAGGTACTTCTCTCGATTAACTAGAATCATACAAATTAGACGTCTCCAAAATGTAAGTTATTTAGAGTTTAATATGAAGAGAATTGTTAAGATGAAGAGAGGATGGCATGATTTATAAAGATGATGTATAAAGAAGTTGAGTTTCCAACCCCAAGAATTTGGGGGATTACTCACAACCCACAACTAAAAACAAACATAAGCAATTAATATAAAGATAGGGAAAAGAAGGACTTATGCTTGTAGAAATGTAGAAGATGAAAGTAAACTTCAGAAATTGTATTGCTTCTTCCTCCAAAATATCTTCAAGAACAATGTTGAATCGTTGAATATTTGGAAATAATATATCTAGAGTATAATTGCTATCTCTCTATGTGTTTTCTTGACAATTTTAGGATGTGTTCAGATGATTTTCAAATGTCTAAAACTGATAAAAAGGGGCCTTTAAATAGGCATTCTAAGCTAAGGTTGCAATTCTTCAAAAAGCTGTCTTCAAGAGGTGCTTTAGGAACCGGCAATAGTAAGTGCACGGTCGTGTGTTATGACTTGCACGGCCGTGCAAGCCTTGGCGCCAAATTCCATTTTGAACTGGTTTGAATGCACGACCACTCCACTTTTTGCTACACGGCCGCTCCAATGACTTTGGACCATTTTGGCTTGACAGAAGGCATTTGCACGACCGCTCCTATATATAGAGTACGGCCGCTCCAGCTGAGGTTAGGCCTGGATGATTATTTTGAAGCTGCCCCTTCCTTAGTTTTGATCATTAGATATTTCCCAAGCTTTATTTGTTCAGAAATCAACTTAAAAACTTGTATAAATGCTCAAACATACCAACAAGCATAAAATCGAAGATATAGAACAAAAGAAGCTAAATTATACTAAATGAAGACTAAATGAGAATAAAAACTAAGTAAATGATGTATATATATATATATATATATATATATATATATATATATATATATATATATATATATATATATAGATATAATACTATAAATGACTATAGAATAGCCATTTATCAAACTCCCCCACACTAAATCCTTGCTTGTCCCCAAGCAAGATTAAGATAAAAAGATGGAGAGGGAGGAAAAATGCAAATGATACAAACATAAAGTTGGATCCCTCAGAAAATAAATAAATGTTACAAGCCTTTATTGCCATGAAGATTTTGTCTTTATCCACCTATTCATACTTTTTATAACCTTAAAGATCATTAGAAAGAGGTTTAGAAAGATAATTAAGAGAGCAATTTTGAGAACAATAAATTACTATAACATAAATAGAATTTGACTAAGCAAAGCATAATGTAGAGAAGGATGAACTTTTTGGATCATAAGCTTGGCATAAAGAAAATTTCACTCTTTGGAGTGTTTTGTGAGAAAAGGCTTATTGCTTGAAATGTACAAATAAGAAGAATGATCATTTATTCACAAATTAGAATTATTCATAGGAATCGAGATGCACTTTTGAATCACAAAGATGGAAATGGAGGATGATAGTGGAAAATTTATCGAGGCTATCAATTTATCTTATTTATACGTGTTAAAGAGAGCAAAAGACTTAAGTGATTTTGAATCTTTCAAGTAGGATACATTGTGGCGGCGAACCCCATGTTCCTAATACTTAGATAAAAAACACTTATATACTATTTCCATTTGGCAAGAGTGCATCGTCGCAGCGAACGCCGTGCCCCGAGTTACTAAGGAAATAATAGCTTGTGCTTTTTGCCCTTTTTCAAAAATTAGTGACATTGTCACTTTTGAGCATTAAGATTAAATTTTGTTGCCTTGATTTAGTGGAAATGAAAAGATGGATTTTTATGAAGGGTTGTGATTCAAAAGATGCAAAACAATATGAATATTTCTAAGGAGGGAATAAAAATAAAAAATTTAAAGTGTACATTTGAAGAAACAACTTACAATATTTCACAAAATTTTAAACAACCAAGATCTTAAGATGATCAAGAAGAATTCAACTAATCTAAATAATGCTTTTTCTTAATAAAATCCTATATAATGCTATACTAATTTATGAAGTTTCAATATACTTTCTAAAATATCCCTAAGTTTCTTTTCCTAATAATTTCTAAGTTTATAGAAAATATGAAGAGAAAGGGAAAGACATTATCCTAAGGCAATTGGCAAGCATAAGGATGAGCAATTTTGTCATCATAAGGATTTTTTTTTAAATTAAAACATGATGCATACATAAAGAAAGATAAAAAGAAATGCAACTAAGTTAAAAAGAAAATTTAAACTAAAAAGCAATAAAAATAGATAGATACCCCCCATACTTGAGGTAAACATTGTCCTCAATATTTTAAGGACATATGAAAGAGGAGGGGGTGAAGAAAAACTTACTGAAATGGCGGTGGTGGTGGTGGTGGAAAGTCCGGCCAATGGGTTGCTCCATAGTTAAACACATAATCAAACCTTTCTCGGGCCTCCTGAACATCTTTTCTCATGCCATGAACATCCTCCCTTAATCCTTGCACATCTCCTCTCAAATTTTGAACATCGCCCCTCAAGCCATCCACACTTCCCCTCAAATCATTTACATGGCCATAAATATCATTTACTTGGCCAAACATTTGATTGTTTTGGGTAAACATTTTCTGAAATTGTTGGTAGAACTCGGGTGGGATTTGGGTTTGATTGGGTGGGCCTTGCTCTTCCTCTTGTCCTTCTTGGCCTTCTCCTTGGTTCAATGCATTGGGAAGGTCCAAGTTTGGGGTTGATAAGTTTGGGCGAAGGGGAGGTTAGTGTTTGGGAGGACTATGTAGGGTGTTTTTCCTGGGCCTACTAACCAATTGAATTCTCCACGCCCTCTATCCATTATCATTTGCATAGTACGAAGGGTTGGAATATCCAACTTTGTTGACCCTTGGACTTCAACCCAATCATCCGGTATTACAAGCCCAAAATGTTTAGCAAAAAGAGTCACTATCCCTCCCACATGAATCTCTCCATTGAAAGATGGGGAAACCATGTCACTAAGGAGCTCAATAAAGAAATGGCTAATATTTACCCACCTATGTTCCCTTACAAAAGTCCACAATAAATAAAGCTCCTTCTTATTGACCGTCCCCTTATCTTCTCTTGCGAAGTTAGTGCAAGCATAAATCCTATGCAAGAGGCAGAGGGTTGGATGGATAATGGAGGAGGCTTTGGCAGATCTAGATTTGAAAGAAGGGATTCTGATTATTTGTTCCCAAAAAGCATTTTCCCTAAATTCAATGGGAGGGTCGGTTTCAAAATCTGTGAAAGAGGGCCATCCAAATATTTTGTTGATTTCAAAGGAGGTAAGGTGGAACTCTTCACCGCATAGGCGAAAATGGAGATGGATTAATTGGTATGGCTCCCAAGATTGGCCAAAAATTTCAGTCGTGAACTCCTTCCTCAAGAAGCACAAGAATTCAAAGGTTAATCTCTCGTAGGTTTTCTCATGAAGTTCAAGAAATTCAACACACCCTATCCCAAGATGAAATTTTCATACATTGGAATGAATTCCCAATGCTTGAAGGGCGAGGGTGTCCGGAAATTGGGTTGGCCTAATTTGCTTGGAGCAAAGGGTTGTAAATCGGGCCACCTCGGAAGCATTTCTGAATTCAATCCCCAAATTGTTAAGGGTTGGATTCAGATTAGAAGTTGAGGGGAGTTCCTTTCTGGGTTTATTAGGGACCCTATCTTTTGCCTTTCCCTTTCCTTTTCCTTTTCTTTCCATATTGATATTATAACAAGAAAAGAGTTCAAGTCCCAGCTATTGAAGAACAAGGAATGAGAGAAAGTATATTACCTGAAAAATTTGATGTTAAAGACTTCAAATACTTGCACTTTCCTTGGTAAGCAGCTTCAATTCTTCAGAAAATCCCTTCTTGAGCTTCAATCGTAATGAAATTTCTTCAATTTTGAATTGGGGTGGAGTCTAGGGTTTTTGGATTTTTTTTGGAAAAATAAAGGGTTTTAATGGTTGGGATTGTGTTTGGGTAAAGATTTAGGAGGAGGGATGGTTGTTTTGCCGGATTTTATGGTGGATTGAGAGGGTTTTATGGTGGATGGGGCGGAGGTTTTAGAGAGAGAGAAGAAGATGAAGTGAAAAATGGGGGAGAGGGAAAAGACACGCCTTTTGACTGACCGGCACATCCATCAAGACGAAGTGCATGGCCGTGCGTTATGTTTTGCATGGCTGCTCCACTCGGTTGAGTCAACTCGGTTTCACCTTCTCTTGAATGCACGGGCGTGTTGTTTTAATTGCACGGCCGCTCCATCACTGTTCACCACAATTTTTATATATAAAAAAACCTACAAAAAAGAGTTATAACATAATAATAACAATAATAAATTTATGAATAAATAAAATAAAAAAATAATCCATCGGTTACCATTTCGATGATGCTTGTTTTAGGTCCTTAGCTCGACCCCTTTTCGATAATCAAAACAGGCGATGCATGATATTATGGTGGCCTATTATCTCTAACAATTCGCCATTGCATGCCCTCCGGAGTGTTTGATTTCGTACACATCCTCCATCCCGTACCTTTTCTTGATGGAACAAGTTGCCTATAGTCTTTACACGTTCAATATTTCGACGTATTTTTACTGTTTTACTCCTTTGCTCCTTCAAGTTTTGCTTTCTTGACTGCATGGTTAGTAATAGGATGCATAGAACGTTTGGACATATCACTACCATTATCATAATCTAAAGATTTTTCACTTATAAAATGATTTTTAGGTTATGACTCTTCACCCTTTTCATGGTCATTTTCGGGTGTGTTGATTTCTTGGAAAGTGTCCTCGAGATTCATGTTTTTCATATCAAATTCAAAATTTTCTTTCCCGACATTTAGTGAGAGAGTACCATTTTTTACGTCTATTATTTCCCCAGCGGTGGCAAGGAATGGTCTCCCGAGAATGACCAGAATTTATTGATCTTCTTCAATCTCGAGAACAACAAAGTTGACAGGGATAATCAAGTTCCCAATTCGAAAAGGTATTCTCCATTATACCTATTGGGTATTGTATGGAGCGGTCTGCCAACTGGAGAGAAATGGTGGTAGGTTTGAGTTCCCCCACACCTAATCTCTCGCTAACCGATAGTGGCATCAGGCTTATGCTAGCCCCTAAGTCAAGCATGGCATTATGTATATTACACCTGCCAATGCAACAAGGGATAGAGAAAGTTCTAGGATCTTTGAGCTTTGGTGGCAGCTTTTCTGCAAAATAGCACTTACGTCTTCTGTCAAAATAATATTCTCAAATTTCTTCTTATCTGAGAGCATTTGTTTTAAGGGTTTGGCATAAGGAGGCATTTCTTGTATATTTTCCGAAGATGGGATATTTACATTTATAGAATCCAAAACCTCTAAAAATTCTATATAGTTCTCTTTTACTTCTCTTTTGACCAACCTATGAGGATATGGTATAGGTGGGTCAAAATTTCTAGTAAGCCTAGGGGATTCTGTCTCCTTTTCAATGTCCGTATTAGTCTCTACTATCGGCGGAGTTGGACTAATATTTTCTTTACCAGGGTAAACATTTGTCAATTTATTATCACTCATAGTTTTTATCATCTTAACATGCTCATTTTGCCTTTGAGGTTGACCGGGAAGACTCCCTTGTGGTCAGTTCATTGTGTTGACCTGCTGAGCTTGTTGATTCTCAAGCATCTTATTAGGCGCGACTAGGTTATCAAACCTAGCATTTAAAAATTTAAAGCATTCCCTAAATTCGTTATTAGTCTTTTCTTGAGCATTTATATTCTCAACAACAAAGTCCATTAAAAGATCTAATTTAGACTTAGGGGGAGGGAAAGAATTTGAATTAGTATTGAAATTCTTTGATGTAAATCCCGGAGGTTGTGTAGAAGGTTGCGGGTTTAAAACGTTGTTATTCTTATAGGAGAAGTTGGGGTGATTTCTCCATTCGAGATTGCATGTGTTTGAATACATACCCCCCTTCTGACCATAAGAATTAACAAAATTTACTTGATCACTAAAGGTAGCATCAAGTAGATCACAACTTTCTGTATTATGCGAGTTAGTCCCACATAATTCACAAACAACGTTAATGTTGTTCACCTCGCCCCAAGCAATCTCACCAACCCTCTCCAAATCCACCAAACTCTCCAGCAGAGGGAAAAGAGAGGAAGAGGCGTGATTCAAGAACAGCGTTTTAGAAAGAGCAAACCACAAGAAAGAGCAAGCCAGCTGCTCAGCCGTCACTACTCCAGTGCCCCGGCGATAAGCCCCGATGTTGGCCGTGATCTGCACCTCCACATCGCTGTACAACATGCCCAAGCCCTTACGAGGATAGGGCGCAAACCCCAGAAACTTAGCCAACACCCCATCGGACATTCTCTCTCGCCATCTCACCACCCCCCCCCTTGAAGGAAAGCTCGGTGATCGCAGCAAAATCGGTAGGGGTCACCGTCACCTCTCCTCAGCTAAAGTGGAAGGTATGCGTGGTGTCCCACACTACTAGAATAAACTTATTTGGAGACGAGCAATTGGAGACCAAGACGTTGGACGCAATTTAGAGACCACCAAATTAAATATTGTAACCAGCAAATGGTTGCCAATTATGTATCAAATTCCAAAAAAGATTGGAGACGATAAAGTGGTCTCTATATTATTAACGCAACCACCCAATTAAATCGGGACCAAATTACATCACCACACAAAATGGGGGAAAATGAAAAAAGTTAGCAGGAACCAAAATATTTGCGACCACCAAATTAGGTCATTTCCAATTTTTTATTGCGACCACTGAATGGTGTCCAATGCTGGGATATAAATACTTCAAATGTAAACCTAATTTCTCCCCCTTTCTCAAATTTACACCGTTCCCCTCTTTCTAGGTCGACGGACATCGGCGCTAACTATCTCCGGCCTCATCTACGCTACTATTCCGGCCAACCGCCGTGGCCTCGGTCCATGGATTGGCCACGCCGATGGTGCGGTTCAGGCTGTTCGCCTCCGGTGAGTAGTCCACCGTTCCTTCTCTTTCTTTATCTCTCTTTCTCCTACATTCAATTTTATTCTGCTGAATCACATATTCTTCTCACTCCTTTCTCGTAAATCAATTATTCTGCTGCAATTATTGTGTTTTTTGTGTTAAATCTGCTGGAATTAGACCTAATGTTTGTATGAAATCTTAAATTTGAAGCTAGGGTTGTGTATCATAGTAGTCAATTATCAGTTCATGAGTTCCTTCTTGCTCGAGCAAGAACTGGGTATGTGAACTAAATTCATCTCCTGCAACGGGAGCTTTTAAGATATCTACTCGCTCATCCTAGAAAGTTAAAGCTGTTCTTGCAAGAAAATTTGGAAGCCGCTCAGCACAATATGTTTGCCCTTGTTTTGGTCGAACATGAATCAAAGCTAATTTTATGCTCATGGTCTGGAAAACAAACCTTACCAGTAACTAATATTTATGCATACCTATTGCAGTTCATAATGAATAAGGAATGTCTACAACCAATAAAATTTAGTCCAGAAGAGACACATATTTTGGATAGGAGGGAGGGGGTACAAAAAATAATTGGAGTAATTTAGGCCAAATCAAATGGCTAAGCAACAAAGAAACAAGGGTTAGAACAGAATAAGAGAAGAATAATGGAGTAATCGTCGTCTGTGGCACTGAAATTCAGAATTATTATTGAACTAACAAGGGCAAAAATTGGGGGAAATCAAGCAAAAACAATTATAAGTAAGAATAGACGAAAGGGTGAAGAAGAAGACCTTTGTTAAATGGAAGTGAGTTGGAGAAGCATGATAGGAGTTGAGATAAGAGAGTTACCCTGTTTTGGTCCATCTCAATGGGTTGTCCATCTCTTGCATTTTTATTGCTCTGTACTCATTCATCTTCCATTTAGTTTTGGTCCCTGAAGGAGCCTTCCCTTTGTAAAACACCATTGTTTTCTTCACCCCAATCACTTTATTATCAGAAGAATAAACATAACTAGGTGACCCTGTGGCCTTCCAGTAGCCACAAGGGGTTACCCTGTTCGGTCTCCCTCCTTGTGCTTCTCTTTCTTGCCTTGGCATAAAGTAAAACAATTGCTCACTCTCACCTTGGCACAACTCTCCTGAAACCTCTGCATAATCAAAACCCACCAGAAATTAGGTTTTTCTATCTTACTACCACTAACGATTCAACCACTTATATTCGTTGATAACTTTAGTATGATGTCAGCACTTACACTTCAGAATCATTGGATCACTATCGGAACATAAAAATGTTAGAAGAAATGGGCTCGAACTATATTATTTATCTTGTACTAAAAACAAGAGTTGCATTCAAGAAAAATACCTTCTCTGTCTCACAGTTTAATGTTCCTAACGTGACTTTGCACTCAAATTAAGAAAATGTAAATGTTATGCGCATGAAAAATAAAGTAAGAGAGAGAAAGTTGGTAGGGAATAGTAAATTGGTTGTTATTGTGAGTGTAGCAAGTGAGTTTTATTGTCAATTTTATGAAATAAGACAAGTAATAAAACCTTAAATTGGGACATACTAAAAAGGAAAATAGGAATCTTAAACTGACGAAGAGAGTAACTGGGTTTGAGCGCAATTCCATGAAGGTACAAGTAACTAAAATTAGGCTCTTAAAAAATTGACTTGTAAAATGCACATTTATTTGGGACATAGAGAGAAAATGGAGATGAGGAATACCTGGAAGGTGCCATGGCTCTAGTTCATAAACATTGACAACCGGGACAACACGGTTGATTTGATCTTCTCTATTTCCATCGAGTTTATTGTGTAGATAAAAGGAAACAAGTTCTTCTTCAGTTGGATAGAATCGATAACTAGGTGGAAATTCATCCATCAGATGTTAACGAGCTAATGGCTTAAAACTGAACTGATAACTTGGATATGTTTTTGCTGCATGGCTATTATGTTTTTGGTATTTATGTTGATGAATAATATGTCCAAAAATCATTCTGAGATGTAAAGTTATAACAATTTTATTATTGTAAAATTAAACATTTGGCGATATTTTATTATAAAATACGATATACATCGTACGCCTATTAAGTGATGTCTAATGCATCACAAAAGCTTAGAAACCCGTTCAAGAATCTTTAATTCATGTTGAGGCAACATGGAGTTATTGATTCTTGAATTGTCCGTTTGGACAGTCTTAGAATGCACGAATGTATAGATATTGTGAATATCAAATTTATCTACTTTAATTGCTTATATAATTGATTGTTGAGTTATTTTGCTAGCATTTCCTATTGTTCTCTGGGTGCATACTAGACATGAGGAGTTAATAACTATCGGTTATTCAACCGATATTGTTTAACTTATCATGTCTATGTCGTGCATTTGGAGAGCCAATGGGTTATGCTGCCGAAATTTTCTCAATTATTGATTATATAAAGCATGTAGATAAATATGATATTTGCAATTCATACAATTGTGTATTTTGAGATGGGATAGAAGCCTAACCTCATTTCTAAAGCCTAAATAATAAGATTTATAGATAACAAAATTTAGTAGTAACATAAATGGTGTTGTTGGTGAATGTAGGTGTTATTAATGGCGGGGGAAGATCGTAGTTGGATGGATAATCGAAAGGTTGTTGGAATGAGAGGATGGACAAAAGAATTTACAAGAGGTGTGAAGTATTTTGTAGAATTTGCTAGATAACATCCTGAATGTATACGTGATGGAATGCTTCGATGTCCATGTAGTAGTTGTTGCAATCTCAAAGTCCAAACAGATGGTCGTATTATTATGTTTGTAGAAAAAAATTCATGGAGATCATGTTGATGAACTGGATGCATTAATTGCTATGCATACTCGCAAGGGGCCAAATGGAGAGTTGATTTGGGCAATTAAAAAGCACCAAAAAGTATTTGTAAGTACAAAAAATCCTTTTATACCTTAACGTTTCATGATTTGTTGTTGTTGTTCGTATATGGTTATCTTAGGGGTAGGCAGTTGTTTTGTAGTATAGAAAATAAGGACGTAACCCACAGATGCCAACATAGTAAAAATAGTCCTGGGAACAATAGCACTCCCACCAAGTTCTCCAGTTGCAGATCCTGTTTGTACAATAGCACTTCCCCCCGGGGGTCTTGTGGCTTATCTTCATCTTTACGTTTATAACTGTTTCATTAAATAACTGTTTGTTCAATTTGAGTGGATTATCTTCATCTTTACATTTATTTCCACTTGTTTTTTTTTGGTACAAACGGAAAATAGTATAGCATACTTGTATCACTATTGATTTGACGTCTTTTATGTTAGTTCTAATCACTAGAATGTGCATTACTGACGTAGGGTTCTTTATTTTTGATTTTACTCAGTCAATAGCCATGCTTTATTTGTGGGAGATGGACCAACTATTTCCAGAAGCCACTGGGGTTTGTAAACCTGTGATGATGTCACTGGAGACTTCTTTTGGCTATTTTAGGAGTAGTTTTAGGTTGCTGAAGTATTGGAAAATTTTGCTGTTATAGATAGCTGGAGCATTTTTGGATATCTTCTGTGAATGTATAGCATTTTGGATCTTACTACTGAAAGTTGGATAGGAACTGTAGATTCCAATTGCTGCTGCCATGTGAGCTTTCAAAAAACCAGCTCCATCGTTGTTTCAGTGGAACCTGTTTGCATAAATATAAAGATATTTCCGTTTTATTTATGATTGATATTTGCCTTTTATTATTGACAGCGTCAATATAAAGATATTGTCCGAGAAAGAGTGATTTCTGAGGGTCTTATTGACCCAAATGAAGCTTCCAACACTCGTGTTCCATTTGAGGGCAAAGATTGGGAAGATGCTATTGTCATCTCTCAAGGAAAGCAAGTCGGAAGGGGGAATACAATATTTGGCTTTGGGAAGGGTGGAAGACCCCTGCTTAATCTACCAACCAGCCGCACCCATGCATCCTCACTTTGCAATTCGACTTCACTTTCAATTAGTTCCAAGTCCATAAAGGAACAACAATTAGAGACACAGGTTAATGGTCTAAAGGAAATGATGAAGCAAATGATGCAGCAGCAACAGAAGGATAGAGAGAGACATGAGCAAAACCAATGTCTCATGCAACAATTGATTAACCAGCTGCTACAAAGGGCCCCTTGGAGCTCGCAACAGCAGCAACAAAATCAATGGCCTCCTGGTATTTTTCTTGTCTACTTTAATTGGATCATTGTGTTTGGTATTATTGATACTTAGTTTTAAAATCTGAAATGGTATGGAATTCCAAGTCATAGTTCAAAGTGGAATCTGTAAGTAAAACTTTCATTTCTCAGTGCCAACTCTTTGTGTGTGTAGGTTTAATGATGGGTGGTGCTAGTGGCTCCTTCCAGCCTCAACAACAGCAAAATCAATGGTCTTTTGGTATGTTTCCACCCCAAATGCAACTATTGCAACTACAACAATTACAACAACCACTACAACAACCACTACAACAACTACAGAGCGGTCATAGTTCAGCCTCACTAGGTAGCGGTGGTGGAAATGGAGGTAGCAGTAGTGGTGGAAATGGAGGTAGCAGTAATATTCCTGGTGGAAATGGAGGTGGCAGTGTTGGTGGAAATGGAGGTGGCAGTGGTGGTGGAAATGGTTCCTTTGTTGCCGATGTCGTTGGAAATAGTTCGCTTCTTGAAATGCTTATGGATCCAAATTATGGAAGAGTTGGTGGCAGTGGAAGTGCATGACTTTAGAAACATAGTTTATTTTGTAATGATCAAATTTAGTTTATTTTGTAATGATCAAACGTGGTTGATCAAATTTTGGCTTTATAAATGCGATGAAACCTTGCATAGTATGTTTTGTTTGAATGGTTTAATGATGAAGTTATAAACTTTAGCAAAATTTTTGCTTAATTATAAGATTATTTGTTTATTTGAATATTTAATATTATTTTGTTAAAAATTCGGATATGTTAAAATATATTTATATCTAAATGCATTTAAAAATAAAAATTAGACTTTAGAGATCACTAAGTGGTTGCTGCCTTAGTAAATTTGGCAACCAAGTGAGGTCGCCAATTAACTCGCAACCATGATGTGGTAACCATTTTGCAACCACGTGGCAGGTCGCCAATTATTTTGCAACCACGATGTGGTCTCCATTTCGCGACCAACAATATTTGGCAACCACATATTTTGGAGACCATCAACAGTTTTGGAGATCATTAAGTGGTCGCGAAGTGGCGACCACCGTTGTTTGGTTGCCTTTAGTGACCAGATTTTTGCAACCACAAAACTCGTCTCCATTTTCTTATTTGGCAACCATTTTAGCATGTTAGAGACGAATTTTGTCATCTCCAAATTTGTTTATTCTAGTAGTGCCACCAGTACTCAGACAGAGCCAAGAAGACGCCCCTGTTCTTCTGCGTCTCTGCTATCCCAGCAAGGTTCTCGACGAACACATTCAGCCCACTAGCGATTACTAGCCTCTGAGGACTAGGCCTCCCATCTTGGGAAATGTCGGGCAAGCTCCACCATAACTCAACTACGGTCTCAAGGGACCCCCGTGACTTCATCTTCTTCGCCTTCCCTGATGAAGGCACCTCATCCTGCAGGTAAACACAGCAAAGGTATGTCAATAACAGTACTTAAACAAATATACAAAAAAAAAAAAAATTACAAAGCACAAAAGTCCGTCCCAACACGGCAAAACATAAAAAGTCCGTCCCAACACGGCAAATTATTCAAAACAAAAACCGTCACAAAAACACGGCACGCACTACATGACACACTTTCAAAAGCCAGTCACAAAAACACAGTAGACATTGCACATAAATTTCCCCACGGAATCCGTCACAAAAACACGGCACACGTTACACTTTTCAAATAAAGACCGTCTCTACACGGCAAATTTTCAAACAGCCCGTCATGAAAACACATCACGCACTACACAATTTTCTCAAAAGAGGGATCCGTCCCTACATGACACATTCTCAATGAAAACCGTTCACAACAACATGGCACCCACGTCACGTTTTCAAACAAAAGACCGTTTACAAAAATACGGCACACATTGCACATAAATTTCCCCACACAGAGTCCATCACAAAAATACGGTACACATCACACTTTTCACACAAATTCCATCCCTACTCGGCAATTTTTTCACAATGTACATACAAAAGTAGCATAAGGTACAAATCACCGAAGCATGCATTTCAAAGAGAGGCACTTTATTTTTACAAATAAGAGCTAATCTCCACATTCTTGCACAAAAATCAAATTCTTACACATTCAATTTCAATAAATTAACATCAATTCCACAAATTGATCATGGCAACAACAAAAGCCCCAAATTGCGAAAACTAAAACCTAGTTCTAGCATACAACATTTCAAGCAAGAATCAAAGAAAAAATTAATTTCTTACCTCCCATACGGTCCTCCCCCGCATGTTGTGCACCTCCGAATCCGGATACTACACATCCGGATTCCTTGACGAAGGCACGGGGGAAGAGCAATTCCTTTGGAGATCCAATCTCCTCTCCATGGCCTCTTGGCTCCTTTGGCGACGACCTCGTCTGATTCTTTCTGCCATTATAGTAATTCAAGCAACCCGAAAGAATTCCCTTAAGAAATTTTTGAACAAAATCAATTTTCTCTCTCTCTCTTTCTCTCTCGACAGAAGATGAAATTGGAGGAATGGCGTTGTTGCTGAGGCCTGGTCTGGATTTTGGAAAATCAAATTCCCTTAGCAATCCACACGGACAACTTTGCAAGGCAAGTGGATCCGTGCGAACCACTTTGCATGCCCTGGCAAGATTACCCTGTTGCCCTTATAATCTTTGCCCCTGGCCGTCCAAATGCCATTTCTAGCAGATTTAACGCAGTTTGGTCCTTAACCCAACAAAACAAACACTGGCCGTCATCGTAAGCCCGAACCTCGCCCACTAAACGGCAAAATAAACACAAAGCGCACAAAATGCCTTCAAACACGAATCCCAAGGCGCAAATGCCTCCACACTCACAATTTCACCATCACAAATCATTATCCATAGCCCGGAAGGCTTTAAATTACCTGGTCCAGAAGACCGCATAAATGTCCCAGAACATTATCACTTCACGGACACCGAAACGTCCACTCACCATGGACACCAACACGTCCACTCACCATTTCACTCACCACGGACACCGACACGTCCACTCACCACGGACACCGATACATCCCCTCACCATTTCACTCCATGGACACCAACATGTTCACTCACCATTTCACTTCATGGACACCGACACGTCCACTCACCATTTCACTCCATGGACACCGACACGTCCACTCACCATGGACACCGACACGTCCACTCACCATTTCACTTCGTGGACACCGACACATCCACTCACCATTTCACTCCATGGACACCAACACGTTCACTCACCATTTCACTTCATGGACACCGACACGTCCACTCATCATGGACTCCAACACGTTCATTCACCATTTCACTTCATGGACACCGACACGTCCACTCTCCATTTCATCTTAGGACACCGACACGTCCGCTTACCACATCACCTTAGGACACCACCACGTCCTCACAGTCGACCTTAGCGGTCACATCACCTCATGGCACCACCACGTCCGCATACACTCACGATTACACGACTTCTGAACTACGATCAGGCTTGATTCCCACTTGGGATACATAGGAATCCTATCAAAGGATCCAGCCAACAGACATAAATGGTCACCTTAGGACACCACCACCTCCTCATAGTCGACCCAAGCAGTCACCTTAGGACACCACCACGTACTCACAACCGACCTAAATGATCACCTTTGGACACCACCACGTCCTCACAGTCGACCTTAGCGGTCACATCACCCACAGGACACTGACACGTCCATGCACAGAGTCTCAGTCAGAATACATAAACACGTCCTCAAACACGACAACGTACTCCCCCCACACGCGAACTACGATTAGGATTGATTCCCTCTAGGGATACGTAGGAATCCTATCAAGGGGTCCAGCCAACCGACCTAAACTGTCACACAGTAGGACATCACCATGTCCTCACAGCCGACCTTAGCGGTCACATCACAACAGGACACTACCACGTCCTCACGAACCGACCTACACGGTCACATCCACTCCCAGCACGCGATCCAGATCAGGACCCTTATCTTATCGATGACCCCACTTCCTCCATAAGTGACGTCGTCGAGGGGCTTTTGTAAGTACCCCAATCTGGATCGCTCCCCATCCGACACACGGGAAGCATCGCAGACTCACACAAACGTGATCTCGAACACCCGTAGCCTTCAAAAACCCCAAAAACCACCAACCACACCAAAGGGACCTTTATGGGATAAAAAATTACAAAAGGACTTTTTAGGAATTTTAGAAAATTTGGAAAAGCATGATTAGTCCGTGCGGACCACTTTGCTTCCAGACACAATTATTACAAAATCCTCTTAAAGTCCACAATATTCCCCTAAATCCAGTAAAAACCAAAAAAATGGTAATGGCCTATGGTGTAGCGCGACAACTTTGGCCAGAATCTGGACCCTATAAATAGAGAGCTCCCCCTCTCATTTTTCTCACACCTCCTCTCTTCTCCCTCTCCTCCTAGCCTTCAGGCCTCCTTCTAAGACCCTTCGTGGCAATCCCAGTCCATTTTGGTTCCCTCTGGGGCATTTCGAGGCCCCTCGTGGTATTCTAAAGCCCTGCCGAGCGCTCCCGAGCTGCCTCGAGGCACTCCCGAGGCATCCCGAAGCCTTACCCGTCCATCCCAAAGCCATGCCGGTCCATCCCGAGGCATTCCTGTCCATCCCGAGGTGTCCCGGTCCATTCCGAGCACAACCGACGATCCCGACGCACGCCGGAACTCTGCCCGAGCACAACCGATGATCCCGACGCACTACGGACCTCTGCCCGAGTCCAGTCAAAAAACTCGATGATCCTAACGCACGACAAAACTCTACCTGAGTACACACCTAACACTCCCGAGGCACGCTGAAGCTCTGTCCGCAGACGCCGGTACATCCCCGAAGCAATCCCGGTCCGTCCCATAGCACTATTCACACTCAAACACTATTCCCAAACGGAATACAAACACGAACCAACATTAGTAAGGCTTCCTTCCAACACTATTTCAATACATTTCAATACATAGTATACAATGTAGACATCATATACAACATGCATTTTAAAAGAACATACACACACACACACACAACAGTTAAAGAAAAAGGGGTACCGAAAGACTCATTTTTACGAGGCGACTCGGGTGAGCTCTGCTATTCTCTTCCCGAGGCGTAACCTGACCTCTGAACTCAAAAATCTCATCACACAACTGTAAGTACCCAAATCTGGCTCATGCCTTCCGATTAAGTTTCCTGGCAATTCCCCAAACTTTCATAAGGTTCAGGGGCGATTCGGAAACTTTTCCAATCTTTCCAAGGGAGGAAGGACCTGCTAGGAATTAAAATTCCAAGCAGGACCTCACTGGAAAGAAGCCTCTAGCTGCCACCTTGCATGAATCTAGAAACATGCTGACACGACAGAGGATAACGCCGGGCGGCTTCATTTGCTGTAGGTTAACGCCGGGCAGCTTCTTTAGGAAGCACACTGTAGCCTATAAATAGAGGCCTCCTCTACCCATTTTAACAACAAATTTTAGGTACTGTTACTCAGCCAAATTAATATCACAAATTTCTAGAAACTCAAACACTCCAAAAACCACCTCCCTCCTCCATAAAACCCTTCCTAAACTATTCCTAAATAGGAAAATCCCCTTAGGAGATAGAGAGAACCACCATTGGTAATCTCTCCTTCCTTTCCCCTTGAAATACTCTCATTATATTGCTTTACTTATTGCTTGTCATTTATCTTGCCATTACTTGTCCTTTATATTGATTATTTACTATAAAGTCCCTATGTTTACAATGTAAATCACCATATCCCCCTCCCCGGTTTTCCCTACACAAAGGATTCATTAGGGATCCTTTTCTAAGGATGAACAAGGGTCCACATGTGGCTTGTTCTAGGGAGGATCCACCACATGATGATGTGATGTCCCTTTATTTCACATAAAAATGCAATCTTTATTTCCATTATGTCATTCCCCTCCCTTGATCTTACCTTCCAAGGATTGTCCACCTTATGAGGTCTTAAAGGACATAGGAAGAGTCATAAATATCTTCCCTTTTAATTCATGTTATTTACCTTAAAAATGCAATATTACCTTTCAATGTCATTTCCCCCATGTCCCTCAAGAATGGATCACTCTCCGAGGATTGTCTAGTAGCCTTTTAAGGCATGAAAGACATAGGATGAGTATAAAGATCCAATCTTTATACCCCCTTCCCCTAGTCCCCGTTGTTCTTGGAGCATTTCGTGGTGTGGATCGGTGTAAAGACTTCATCTTTACATCGTTTCCTCCATTAAAATGCCATAATCGTAGTCCCTTTAGAAGCGGTCGGATCTTAGCCCCGACATGTCCAATAATCACTTGAGATGAACATAAATGTCCCTACGAATCTCTATCGTCTCAAGATGTAGGATTGATGGGCAAAGATTCCTCTTTTTCTAGAGAGTCTCATTCTTGGACTTAAAAAGGTGTCCCTCTCTCGATCACATATGACCAAGTCCCCAAAGAACGTTGGTTTAAAACATACCAAGGCTCTTACGCCAACCATGGTTGATTAATCCAACGGGAGGGTATAAAGGTCACGTAATGATGATCACAAGTCCAAAATGAGCACGGGATCAAAATCTCGAAAACATCAAATCCAAGGAATCCCGAGCTATAACCTACTCATATGGTTTATATGTCCGGCAGATAACTTGGCACATTCCTTCCTCTTTTCAAAACACACACACACACGAACGCACAAACAAGCACAAACTTCGGATCTAGGAAGACTTGCTTTTGCAAGGCTCCTTGGGTGAACGCAATACGTTCTTCCCAAGGAGTAACTTAACCTCCGGACCCTTATCCTTTTTTTCAAAGTTTTTAGGAAATCAAAATTGCGTGGCGACTCCGTTTTTTCAATAAAACCGGTGTCTTCAAACTGAGGTGAACGGTGACCCTATAAAAACGGTTCAATCTCGAGGCCCACATTCACAGTTTGGCGACTCCGCTGGGGACCTGTAAATGTTTTCAAACTTCTTTTTTCTCATAAGAAGCGTTGGAAACATTTACAAGGGTTAGCCTTCCGTCCCGGATCCGATTTTTGTGCTTGTGCTTTTTTCCTTTTTTATGCATCTTTGTATTTTTTTTTTGGTTTGTGCATACTCTGAATAATGAACAGGTGCCATTCTGAAGTTGAAAGTTGCCAAAAATGTCCGGAGAAACAGTCTGGAAATGAAGCAAATTGGAACCTGGAAAACTACTGGATCTAGCCGGACGGCTTGATCTGCCTGGATCATAGTCGGGCGGCTTCATTCGCAGTTCCACCAGGACACTTTTCTGAGATTAATCTGGAAGCCATGGCAGCTTGGGGCTATTCAGTCCTAAGTCTGGCCAGGTTCCAGAAAATTTACGTGCCTATGTGTTGCATTTTCCCCGTCCCAAAAAAATATTCTTTTAAAACACATGATGAAAATCTCTATTTTAACTCAAAAAAGAATTTTTTAGGAGACCGCACACTACGCGCACTATATATCATGTACACTTTACACGCACATCCTTCAACCCGGGATGGTTGTTCAGCTGCAGTCACGGACAGTGTTACGATGCTCCCGGGCGCGCACGGAATCATCCCAAACTCCCCATGGCAGCCAGTGTCGACCAATGCACTAGTCCGTGTCACACTTTTAAAACCGTGACTTTTTGGTTGGTTTTTGGTCTAGACCGTGTCATACAGCCTCGTTGTATACCCCCGTAAAAGTCAAACCCGGGCCCTTGCCAAAAATCAAGATTCCTCGCACAAGCGAAGCCATGCCGAAATTTCGTTAGGCAAAAAAAATTGGCAAAATCTTGACCCCAACATTGACTTTGACTTTAACTTGCACAAAGTATGCAACAACGCTCAATGTGACGCCGTGTCATTCGAATTTTAACGTCCGATCCATGCCTATTATTTTCCTTGGACAATGCCGAAGTCAAAACGTCTATCGCGTAAGCGAAACTCTGCCGAAATTTCGTTGAGGTTAAAAGACTTGACTTTCACGGCATTGCCATTGACTATAATCCGCATCGCTCGTGCGTTAAAAATTCCTATGATCCACTAGACCCTAGGACCATTCTTATCTCTCGGTCGGTGGGATCCGCGTGCCCTATAGGACCCTCGCCCGGGGTTGTCCACCCTGGGATGTCGAAATACAGGTGGAAAACGAGGGGCTTATAGACGTAGTAACGAAACCCACTGATCCAGGATCTAGAGTAGTTGCGAAAAAGAAGGGCAACCTTTTCTAACCAAATAGAAATAATTAAAAGACACTGTTTTAAGTAAACTTGAACAACTAATGGAATCACAATTGCATGGTACCATTTCTGAAATATCTAATCGCGACCTTCACGGTCCGATCTCCGATCTCGACCTTTCACGATCAAATTTCCAATCGAGCCTTCACGGTCCAATCTCCGATCTCCGATCTCGACCTTTCACGGTCAAATTTCCAATCGAGACCTTCACGGTCCAATCTCCAATCTTCGATCTCGACCTTTCACGGTCAAATCTCTAATCGCGACCTTCAAGGTCCGATCTCCAACCTCGACCTTTCACGGTCAAATTTCTAATCGATACCTTCACGGTCCAATCTCCAATATTCGATCTCGACCTTTCACGGTCAAATCTCTAATCGCGACCTTCACGGTCCGATCTCCGATCTCGACCTTTCACGGTCAAATCTCTAATCGCGACCTTCACGGTATGATCTCCAATCTTCAATCTCGACCTTTCACGGTCAAAAATCTAATCACGACCTTCACGGTCCGATCTTCGATCTCGACCTTTCACGGTCAAATCTCTAATCGCAACCTTCACGGTCCGATCTCCGATCTCCAATCTTTAATCCTGACCTTTCACGGTCAAATCTCCTATCAAGACCCTCATGGTCCGATCTCCGATCTCCAATCGAGACCCTCCCGGTCCGATCTCCGATCTCCAATCGAGACCTTCATGGTCTAATCTCCTATCTTTAATCTCAACCTCTCACGGTCAAATCTCCAATCGAGACCCTCACGGTTCGGTCTTTGATCTTCGATCTCGACCTCTCGCAATCATATCTTCAATTGCGACCTTCATGGTCCAACCTCCGATATCGACCTTTCATGGTCAAATAGGCAATCCCGACCTTCGATGGTCAAATCTTTAATCTCGACCTTTCACGGTCAAATCTCCAATCAAGACCCTCACGATCCAATTTTCGATCTTGACCTTTCAAGGTCTAATCTTTTCCGATCAATTAGGATTAGGAGAAAGTGTGTTTTAAGAAAAACTTGAGCAGTACATGCATGTTACTTGAGCCTTCAGTTTAAACACCTACCTCCAAGTCTAAACCTTACTTACCTCATAGTCTAAACCTTTCTTACCCCGAGTCTAAACCTTGCCTACCCCCAAGTCTAAACCTTGCCTATCTCTTTTCCGCAGCAAGAAAGAAGTGGGTGAGAATACCGGGTCAGCGCTTTTAGGTGCGAAAACCTCAGGTTCAGACAGTTCAGTTGAATCATCAGTTTTGTCTACTCAGGGGTTTAGAATGGCAGATATGACAGAAAACAGTGATGGTACAGTTAATCCAATGACTAGAAAGGAAGAGTTAGTCCTAGCTTTGGAAAATGCCCACAGCAAGCCATGCTTATCGGTGCTCTCCACCGTCATGGGATTCAGGTAACAGTTGAGGCAAATGGTTCTCTGGTCATGATCAAAGATGAAACTCCAGAAACAGTGATTTCAGTCCCTCCATCCTACAACCAATACCCTCCATCCTATAACCAATACCCTCCATCCTATAGCCAATACCCTCCTCCTTTGACATATGATCCCCCATCAAGGACTACTGCCCTCCAGTTCCTCCCAGTATCTCAGGCCATCAGGGCTCCATCGCCCTCAGCTCCTCAGAACGGATTGGGCTCCATCACACCTGTTTCTCAGTTTCAGCGGTACCTGCCAGTTTATGCTCCAACTTCACATAATCAGTTTGAGCCGTGTGGCTATGTTCTGAGACTCCTATACCCACCTGAATACGATCATGAGTTGCTAAAACAAAATCCGAATGCCTCAAGTTTTCCATTGCCATCTACCGGACTTAGTGAATTCACCTGTCAATTTCACCGGTCTACTACTGTGGTTCCCTCTGCTGGTAAAAGTCTTGTTGCGAGTTCCAGTAACTCGAGAGTTCCTGTTGACCCCCATGTGGCAATATTAATGGAGCAAGTGAAACGAATGTAAGAAAAGCTTGATCTCATGATAAGTACCAGTACTCCCTTGACCCAAGGTGTCGAACCAAGTAAAGAAGTGATTCTGCCGTGCAAAATTCAAATACCCGAAGTGAGAGAATTTGATAGGACAACTTGCCTGGGAGTTCGCTTGGCCAATGCCAGTTCTAATCTTGAGAAAGGTCTGAAGACACAACCAACCTCAAACATAACCCAATACCACCAGTACCAAGCAGCAATTGCACCCAACTCAGCATCGGTTCCTCACAAAGGAAAGAATGCCACAACCTTCTTTAGACAGATCCAACAATGGAACCAACTGAACAATGGAAATCCAAGTCTTTAGAACAGCAGTGCCTCCCAAAAACATCCCTCCCTTCATTATGACGATGTAGGTATGCCTTTGAGCAAGATGTTGGAAGAACTAGTGAAAGAAAAGCTGATAAAGCCACTGGAGAATTGGAAGCCCAGGAACCCCAACATTCGATTGGACGAGTCTAAGCATTGTCTTTTCCACTAATACCATGGGCACGACACTGATGATTGCCACTATTTGAGGCATGAGATCCAGAATCTCACAGAAGATGGGACGCTTGAATGCCTGCGTGTATCTAACAATCTCTCCCCAAGCAATGTCAACATGAATGTCATGGAGTGGGAAGCAGGGCCAGATGACTCAGACCAAACTTCTTTGCCAAAGGCGCACATCTGTTACGACACTCGTGACTGTGCGGATTGTCTAGAAGATGAGTTTCAGGACTGGATAAGTGAAGACTCTCCCCAGAAGAAAGGAAAATCCTCCTCTCGGAAGAAGTTGAAAGAAAGATATGAGGGAGGATATAACATCGTAGGGACACACGGGGAACCCTCGGGAAAATTCGATTTCTACGTCCTGTACTCGAACAAGCCCCCAGACCAAATCTCCTCCATCGCCAAATGGCGGCACAAGGTCAGAAACAACAAGCCATGTTCATAATGGTAAGAGATCGAATCAAGAAGTGCTAGGTCAGAAATATCATTTTGATGATTTTGGGATGCCCATGAGCAAAGTTTTAGACGATTTGGTGAGACAAGGTCTTCTCAAACCTCTCAAGAATTATCAGTCAAGGAACCCAGGTAACCTTGATAGGACCAAGTTATGTGAATACCACAATCATCATGGTCACACGACAGACAAGTGTCTGACTTTGAAGAAAGAAGTCCAAGGGTTGATCGACGAAGGAAAGCTCAAGCTCCCTGGCAGTCCAACCAGCAAAGAGTAGCTAGGCTAGGGGCTACCTGTCCTTAAACAAAAATAAAAGATAAAACAGTCTCTCAGTTAACCTTCGTAGGTCCTAGTACTTTCCTCTTTCAATCAAGTCCGTTCGGACATTATAGTTAATCTTAAATTTCTATAAAAGAGTCTCTTTCTTTTCTTGCTAGATTTAAGAAATTATTTGCACACCTACATTACATTTAATGAAATGATTTTATTTTATATAATCACTTGCATTGCTCAACAAATAATCTCTCGAAATAATTAACGTTCTGATTAATCCGTGTGTGAATACCCCATCCCGATGCAACACACATTCGGAAGTTTAAAATAATTAATCATGGAAAGTCGAACCGAAATGGGATATTCATTAAGTGACACTCGCTTTAAACCATATTAAAAATATTAGTTTAATTTTTATGAGAGTCGCCACGCCGCTTTGATATAGCCCAAAGCATTGAAAAAAGGCTAAACATGTGATTGGGTTCGGGGGTCAAGTTACAACAGAAAAAGAAACGTTATCACTCCTATTGCCCGATGGATCAGTCTTTCTAGCATGTGGGGTGTTGGTTGTGTGTGGTGTTTACAGGAATAGATAGAAGAAGCGGGATCACGCATAAGGAGGAGGGAAGAGAAAGAATTAATTGATGATCACACCCTAGAACCTTTGATTTAGGCCCTCGGAAGGTGCACTAATCAATGTTCATCCTTGGGGAATTGTTGTTCATGGGATGATTATTACTAAGGTGGAAGGAAAGAAATAGTTCCTAGATCCATCGGGTTTCTTGGACGAAACCTTAGATCATCCTCGGCTATGCATACTTAAATATATTAAAACAATCCTAAATCTTGCATATAGGCATAATTAAAACATATTAAGCATACAAATAAATCATTTAGTATGGCAATAATAATAATAAAGAACGGAATAAAAGACTTACCAATTGTGGCAAGGCTTTGGGGGTCAAATCTAGCAAGATTCGAGGAATGTTGGGAGATGTGCGGAAGAAAATCAAGTCTAGTCTTGACTTCTCCGTTGAAAAATGTGTGTTGAAAATGTGAAACGAGTGCACGTATTTATAGTGCTCGGGAAATGGGCCGGACTGAAGAAAAGGGTCGATCGGTACTTTCTGCAAAGGGTGGTCGATCGAACCTATTCTAAGAAGAGTCTATCCTAAATAAAGCATCGATCGGACCTTTGTATAAAGGGTCGATCGGACCTTTTTACCAAGCGTATTTTCCACGCCAGCTGCTGTTGACGGTGCGAGAAGGAAAGAAAAATGTTAAAAGAGTAATTAGGGTTTTGTTAACCCTAATCAGTCCAAAAACAATCCTTTTTAGGAACAAGACTAAAATATACTTTTCAGGACCGGGTACTAACAGTAGCCCCTCGGCGACGCTTCTTGTAAGACAAGTGGGGTCGACGATTAAGATAGGATCCGTCCTGAAAAAAGGGATTTCAGGGGTGGAAAGATGAGTTTACGGATGTGATGATTGAACTCTGGCTGAGTCGCAAATGAAAGGTGACTAGGTAGGTCGAGCGGCTGAACCCTTGTCAGGCTACCTACGTATCCCAAGAGGAATCAAGCCAAATCGTAGTTCAGAAAAGTGGGCATTTAGTACCCAAGAATGGAGGACGTGTGGTGTCTCGAACCAAAGATGTGATTGTGTGGGAATCACCCAAGGATACGTGACTGCGTGGGAGTCATCCTAGAATGTGAAGATGTAACTGTGTGAAAGTCACTGTATGACCGCGCGGGAGTCATGGTGTAACTATGTGGGAGTCACCCGAAAATTATGAGAGCGTGACTGTGTGGGAGTCACCCGGAATTTACGAGAGTATGACTATGTGGGGGTCACCCGAAATTTACGAGAGTATGACTATGTGGGAGTCACCCGGAAAATTAATAAAAAGATATATATGATAGGTAAATAGAAAAAAGGGTAAAATTGAGAAAAACATTGATATTATGGAAAGGGTCGATCGGCCCTTGATTTGTCTGGTCAAGGGTTTTGACCGAAATGATATTACCAAGGTGGGGAGAAGGAAGGGTCGATCGGCCCTTTCTCCTGATTGGCTAAGGACATTTGACGAGGATCAGTGGTGCTGAGATGGGATCTTGGCCGTTGAGAAGTAACACAAAATAGATTCGATCGGCCCTTTTTAATAAGGGTCGATCGGCACTTTCCTAGGCCAAACAGTTTTCTCAATCGGCCCTTTATCTGCGTCTGTCTTCTTCTTCTTCCTCCATTCTTCTTCTTCGCCATTGATGAGAGATTGCCAAGAAACTTGAGTGAAACCATTGCTTTTGTGCCAAATTTGTAAAGGATTTGCCATGGCTTCTCCAGATTGGGTCGACGATGTGAATTCCTTGCTGAATCGCTCAGACGATCAGTCTTTGGGCTATTACACCGGCGATTTTGGTGGTGGATTCTTTGGCTATGCTGGCGGGAGTGGCAGCGGTGCTAGTGGCAGCGTAGGCTTTAGTTATTTTGGTAGTGGGTATGGAAATATTGGCGGTAGACCGACTCGACGAGCTGCCAAGAAGAAGGACGGAAATGAGGGGCCTAGCGCCAAGGAGTAGACCTATATATCTGAGTATCCACCCACAGTCACATGTAGACACATTAGTGATTTAGTTAGCCTTTTAATTCCTTTTAGTTTCTTTTGCAAGTTATGTAGTCATTAGTATAGTCGAGCTTAGACTCATCGAATAAGTGTAATCATGCATTGATTGTGGGAATAAAAGAGAATTTATTGCTTCAGTAAAAAAACAGACTTCATTATTTGCTCAAGTACAGACTTGGATGTTTATTTATTTTTTGGACCGCGCCGATTAAGGCTGCCTACGTTCCCCTTTTACAATGAGAATTAAGGGGCTCAGGTCGTCATAGTTCATTTTTAGAAAGGGAAGATAGAAGCGGGGAAATTTTTATTTTATTTTTGTTTGCTCTAACTTTTGCCTAGACCGCCCTTTGCGGGTTTTCAATCTAGCGAGCTTTTGAACGCACCCTTTTTTATGTTGCTAGACTGCCCTTTGCGGGTTTTCAATCTAGCGGGCTTCTTTTTGCCTTTTTTTTTTTTTGAGGGGGAGTTTAATCATAGTAGCGTCTGAGCTTGCTGAGATTGACAGGTTCCTTGAATTCGTTGCCATCCAAGTCTGCCATTTTAACTGCTCCACCCAAAAATATCTTCTTAATCACATACGAACCGGTCCAGGTGGGGGACCACTTCCCGAGAGGGTTGAACTTATTGGGAAGTCGCTGTTTCAAGACCAAATCTCCTTCTTTTATGTCTAAAGGCTGTACCTTTTTGTTGAAAGCTCTTGATGTCCATCTTTGATAGGCTCGGATGTGTTCCATGGCTTTGAGTCTACGCTCGTCAAGTGTGGCTAACTGGTCGTATCGACTGCGGAGCCATTCAACTTCTGCTACCTGATTTTCTAGTAAGATCCTTAAAGACGGGATTTCAAGTTCGATCGGGAGTACTGCCTCCATCCCATATGTCAGAGCATAAGGAGTTTCGCCTGTAGCGGTACGGACAGAAGTTCTATATCCCCAAAGTGCCAATGGTAACTTCTCGGGCCAGTCCCTACCTCGGATTGCCATTTTTCTGATTATCTGCTCGATCGTCTTATTAGCTGCTTCGACTGCTCCGTTGGTCTGCGGTCTATAAGGGGAGGACTTGTGCCTGGTAATTTTGAATTCTGCCAGTAATCTATCACATTCTCCGCCAAAGTGAGACCCATTGTCTGAGATGATTTCGTTTGGTACCCCATATCTGCATATGATATCCTCCTTAATGAACTGTGCCACCTTCTTAGAAGTCAACACTTTGTAAGATTTTGCCTCGATCCACTTGGTGAAGTAATCGACAGCTACTAGTATAAAACTATGCCCATTGCTTCCCGGTAGTGTAACCTTGCCAATCACGTCAATCCCCCATGCCGCAAATGGCCAAGGGGTTACCATGCTGTACAGCTCGTGAGGGGGTACATGATTCAGATTGGAACACATTTGGCATTTGGGACATTTCCGTACATACTGGATGCAGTCTGCTTCCATAGTGATCCAATAATAACCCAACCGCGTGATTTTCTGCCTCAACATTCTGGCGTTCATGTGCGGGCCGCATAAACCATCGTGTACCTCTTCCATGATCGCTTCTGCCCGTTTTGCATCCACACATAGTAATAGGAGACCATCGTAATGCCTTTTGTATAAGGTGTCATGTAGTAGAGCAAATTGTCCGGCCAAACGTTTCAGCGCCTGCAAGCTTTTGGCTTTCACGTCTCCTAGGAAAGATATGCCACCCTTTTTGAGATACTCATAAATCTGTGTGTACCATTGGTCTTACTTTCCTCGGTGTCAGCTTGAATCTCACAGCAGTAGGCTTCGCAACAGTAAGCGGGGTTCTCCCTCCGACCAACTCTGAATGGTTTTACAGACATTCCGTGAGGGATTTCGACTAACGAAGCTAGAGTAGCTAAAGCGTCAGCGAACCTATTTCTGTCTCTTGGTAGGTAGTGAAATGTCACTTCTCTAAATTGTCTGACTAGCTCGTCCATGTAAGTCTGGTATGGGCAGTAAGGATCAACTGTCTTCCACTTCTTGGATGTCTGATTGATGATCAAAGCCGAGTCCCCATATACTTCCAACTCTTTCACATTACGCTCTAAGGCAGCTTCTAGCCCAGCTATGCATGCCTCATATTTCGCTGCGTTGTTGGTAGTCGTGAAATTCAGCTTGATGGCGATGGGAGTGTGTTCATCTTTGGGATCAATCAAAAGGATTCCCACTCCGTTGCCTCTTTTGTTTGCAGCCCCATCAAAGAATAATTGCCATCTCTCTTCTGTTTCTAGGCTAAAGATCCCCTCGTCTGGAAACTCCGGTTCAAGCCCCTGCTCTTCTGTACTGGGAAATTCGGCTAACTGATCTGCCATGGCTCGTCCTTTAACTGCTTTTCTTGTTACATAAGAGATGTCAAATTCCCCAAGAAACACTGACCACTTGGCTAGCCTCATGGATAGAGACGGCTTGTCGAACAAATACTTAATCGGATCCATCTTTGACACTAGTAGAATCGGGTGTGCCAGCAAGTAATGCTTGAGCTTATTAACCACCCAAACTAGCCCGGTGCAAGTCTTCTCCAATGCTGAGTAGTTCAGCTCACTCCCCTGCAGCTTCCGGCTAACGAAATAAATAGCGTTCTCCACCCGAGAATCATTGGCTTCCTGTGCCAGCATAGCCCCAACGGCTGTATCTGTCACTGTTAGGTACAATAGCAATGGTTTCTCCGAATGTGGGGGGCGAAGAATAGGGGGATTAACCAAATATTTCTTGATTTCTTCGAAGGCAGCCTGACACTTCCAATCCCAATCTAAACTTGTAGACTTCTTCATCAGTTTGAAAATTGGCTCGCACATAGTAGTCAATTGATTAATGAAGCGGCTGATATATTGTAACCGTCCCATGAATCCCTTAACTTCCTTTTCTGTATATGGCGGCCTCATCTCCATGATCGCTTGAATCTTCCTTGGATCTGCCTCTATCCCGAGTTCTGTGACCATGTAACCGAGAACCTTTCCTCGAACAACTCCGAACGTGCACTTGGCCGGATTTAGACGCATGGAGTGCTCGCGCAGTCTGTCAAAGAACTTCCTCAAATCAATAAAGTGCTAGCCGTCTGACCCTTTAGAATGAATGATCATATCGTCGACATACACTTCAATCTCCTTATGAATCATGTCGTGAAATAGTGCTGTGACCGCTCTCTGATAAGTAGCCCCTGCATTCTTCAACCCAAATGGCATTACCGTGTAACAATACGTCCCCCATGAAGTAGTGAAAGCTGTCTTCTCTTGGTCTGCCTCGGCCACCTTGATCTGATTATAACCCGCAAAGCCATCTACAAAGGACTTGACCTCGTAATTAGCAGTAGCGTCCACTAACATGTCGATGTTGGGTAGCGGGAAGTCATCCTTAGGGCTAGCTTTGTTGAGATCTCTAAAGTCAACACAGACTCTGACCTTGCCGTTCGACTTGCTAACCGTCACAATGTTGGATAACCATGTCGGATATTCGATGACTCTGATAAAACCCACCCGAAGGAGCTTCTCTATCTCTTCTTTGACCTGCAGAGACCATTCTAGCTTGATGCGGCATAACTTCTGTTTGACAGGCTTGGCTTCTGGTGCTAGTGGTATTCTGTGCTCCACTATTGAGTTATCCAGCCCCGGCATATCCTTATATGACCATGCAAACACATCCGAGTATTCTTTGAGCAGTTCGATTAGGGCTTCCCTTTCTGTTCCTTCGAAGAAACTTCCGATTTGCGTCTCTCTTGGATCCTCTTCCGTTCCCAAATTAACACATGCTAACACCTCATCGGCAGCTTGGGCTCGACCTTCCTTTTGGTTAATAACTTGCTCAGAAATTTCTTTAATGTATTCGTTATTTAGTGTGTCTGCTTCTTCTAATGAATCATTATTAACTAAATTAATGTGATTAAGCTGAGCATTTTTAGTTAATTTATCATTTAAAAGACTGGCTATGAGGGGATACTTGGAAAGGTCTAGCTTTTCATTCATTGCAAAAGGGAATACAACGTTTGCGACTAAGCCATAGTCCTCTGACGTGAGGTCATCAGACTTAGAAGAAGACTCAAATTCAAAAGAAAATATATCTGACTCAGACAAAAAAGATGACTCGGAAGAAACAGAGGACTTGGGGGAACTAACAGGAGACTCAACAGGAGGAGGAACCAGTCCTAGCTCTTCAACCATGTACTTCTTTGTTGCTATGGGTCCGCCAAGTATGCACCAATTTTTCAGCTTCCCAATTATAGGTGTCACCAACGTCCTTGGATCAATGTCGTCTGTCTGCTCCGCTTCAATGACTGCAACTACATCATCCTCTATATTCAGATTACCCAAGTGCTGTAGCAGGGTCTGTCCATCCCATTCCTCTGATACTTCTGGAGCTGCAGTGTTCCCTACCAACGGCTCATCCAGAGACACCTGTTCGAACTGATCTGTCAACTTGTCCCCAATCTTGATGGTATACCGGCTCTGAACCATGACAACCTTGCCTCTTTTCTGACGCGGGTCCATAAGAACTGTCTTCAGCTTTGATCTGTCGACCTCTGTATCCCTGAAGATCTCAAAACCCTTCTGCAGTTTACCCGTGTGATCAAACCAAGGTTCATTAAACTCCATGCAAGAAAACTCCTCGCCTTCCTTGACAAAATAACTATTAAGGGATAGGCGGTATGGTCTCATCTCTGGCTTCTTGTAAGGCAGCTTCACTCTCTTGAGATACTCAATTCTCTGCATTTCGGCCTTATCCTCAGGGGTGAGGGCATAGCCTAAACCATGTTGACCGCGGTGATCAATAGCTTCTACTTCCCTCGTAGGTCCTTGAAGATGCTTACCAAGCCCCAGTCCTGGTACAAATCCCATATTCCTCATCGTTCTGACAGCTGGCCGCACTTTATCCGACGTCCTCGTGAGGTCTACTGCGCAAATTTGTGCCTGTGCTACTAGCTGAAAACCACTAAACATCGAACTACCTTCTTCATGCTGAATCAGTAGAACGGGCTTTCCCCCAGTGCTTGACCCTTGAGATGTAACCAAATCACTGTAGATGACCGTTACTTGGTCGCTTGACTGAAACTTCACACACTGATGTAGTGAGGAAGGGGCTCCGTTCATTTGATGTAGCCATGGCTGACCTAGCAACATGGTGAAAGTGGAAGGTATGTCTATGACTTGGAAATCGGCAATCATGGTGGTGATTTCGCAAGTGAGAGGCAGACTGACTATACCCAACACCGACCGACTAGTAGAGTCATATCCTCTGACAGAATGAGCCGAAGGTCTTAAATCTGTAGGGCTTATATCGAGGACATCCATCATCCTGGAGGGTAATATATTCACCGCAGAACCATTGTCGATGAAAATACGTGGCAGTTTCTTCCCGTTGACCTAAATAGTAATATGCAGCGGCTCGTTGTGATCTGACCCAAATTCTGGCATGTCCAACTCTGAAATCGTGATGATGTTTCCAAAGTGAATATTGCCAATCATCTGTGTTACATCCTCCGGCTTCGTATCAGACGGTACTAAAGTTGCAGCTAGATTCTGCTCTAACATCATTCTGTGGGCATATGAGGATGTGAGCAAGGACCATAGGGATATGTTGGCTTGGGTTTGCTTTAGTTGAGTGAGAATAGGGTCCTCTTTCTCGGGATTTACTACTTCAGTTCTTGGACCAAAGACCTTCTTCGTGCCTTTATCATCTGATTGGTATACCTTCCCGGATCTCGTAAGTAAATTAACTCCATTTCTTTCCATATCGGACACTTCCGCTTGAATCTCGGCCAAAGACAGAGGTTTAGAACTCTCTCCCGAGTAGACATTGCTTAATGAGGCAACTTCTCTAGACAATTCTTCAAAAGACAGCATGTAGCAAGAAAATTCTTCATTAATTAAATTTGGGGTACAGGCTGACTCAAGTGCCTCACTGTCCGTCACAACAAACTTGATCGGATCGGTGAGGTCTTCCTCTACTAAAGCAACATCACTACCAACTACTTTCTGTGGATTCTCTAACTTCCCTTCTATGATGAGCTTCTGCACAGCCCTCTTCAAAGCAAAACTGGATAAATCTGCAGTGGCCTTCGGAACGTACCCCTCTAGTGGAACAAGCGCTCCCTTTCTGACAAGAGCCGTGAACACCTTCTCTATTGACAACCCCAACTTCTCAAAAGCATCTTCCATTTCTACCATACTGATGTAATTACCTTCTACCATGTGGATCCCATTGTTAGGAAGGGGATTCCCCACAACATTTGGAGACTTCGGCTTTTCCACCTTTCCTTGTCGAATCAAATCTTGCACCAACCGCTTGAACTGAATACAGTGATCAGTAGTGTGGCCCTTGTACTTGTGGTAGTTACAATACTTAGAAGCATCCAAGTTTTCCCTTTTATTTATCGGCTCATAGTTCTCAAGTGGCTTGACCAAGCCCCTTTTTGCTAGCACTTCAAAGACCTTGCCCATTGGCATTCCAAAGTCATCAAACACTTCCCTCTCACGGTGAACATTGCCATTTCCTCTCATCACAGCTTGAACATCCACAACAACTCCTTCTTGTACATAATTCACTTGACCCACTAACTCTTTCTTTGCTGCAGTGTTGGCGGGAGCTTTGTAGCGAAATGAATTGTTACTAGCCCCAGTATCTTTCGGTGGGGTTATCCCAGTGATGCCACTTTCGTATCGTACGCCTGAATCCGCCATTTCCCTGAGATTAGGGAAATAACCATTACCGACTGCCAACTTATGCCCGGGCAACAAACATTTGTAGAAAATCTGCTTCTGCTCATTCTCCTTAGGCGGGTATTGAATCTCACTCAACTTGTCATTCCAACGCTTATAGAAATCATAGATTGACTCCCCATTCTTTTGAAGCGTGTGCTCTAAATCTGCTCGATTGACTTGCCAGTCCATATTGGCTTGATACTTCTCTGAGAACACTCTGCTAATCTTGTCCCAAGTATCTCTTTCTTCCTCACTCAACTTCAGAAACCAACGAAGGGCAGCCCCCTCCAACGTGCTATGAAACATTCTAGCCATCTGCTCTGGTGTGCAGTCCTTGGCTCTCATTGCCAATGTATAGCTGTCTAGATGAGTTTTAGGGAAAGTACCTCCTCCGAACATGGCCATTTTAGGCATCTTGAAGTCTTGAGGCAAAGGTGAAACCTTGTTCGGGTTGAGCATTTTGATAGGGGACACACCTTATTTCCCCATTTGTTCAGTCAACGCCTTCACTTGTTCTATCAAAGATAATACGGTCGGGTCTGCAGCAACATTGGATCTCTGGATGGCTGGGTTTTGAATTGTGGTAGGGGTGGTAGAATAGGTTGGAATATGATGTTCAGAATAAGTAAAGGGTAAGGTAGCAGGAGGTAGGTGGTTTTTGGGTGTGTCTTGATAGGGTCCTTTAGCCTTACTAAAACTTCCATACATAACTGGAGGTGGGACATTTTTGTAGCTAGGTGGAGGTGTATGAGTATAGTTAGGCAGAGGGAAAACAGGTGCATTAGTGTGGGCAGGGTTAGGAGCGTCGACCGTTTCATCTTCAACATCAATAACTTCATTCCCCATTAAAATAACTTTGTGTCCCCTTTTACTGAACTCCTCTACGAAATGGTCTTTCAACTCTTGGTTGTGGTTCACCATGGTTCGATTCTGTTCCTCAAGCTTCTCAATCCTCATAGTCAAAGCAGCAAAGTAGGAGTGTAAAGCAGGTGGGATGTCGTTGAAGTTGGGGTTGATTGAACCTCCGATCGAAGTGACTGGTGTAGAGCCGGTTGCAGAGACAGCTGGCGAGCTTGTAGTAGTGGAGAGAGGCAAGGTTGTCATTGCTGAACGTAGAATGCGGCCTGGCCTGAGCTCTGCGGAAGTACCAAAAGACTCGATTTTAGGAGAAGGGTTGACTCATGCAGTGTACTTGCTTTAATTTTTTATTTATAAAAGCTTTGTCTCTTTTAGACCTACTAAGGTTGGAAGGGATACCCCTTTTTCGCAACTAACTAAAGGTCCTAAAGTGGTGGATCCTAATGACTAACCATCTCATATAGACACTTAATATGATATTTATGGGGAGTACTACAAACTTATGATAGGACAAGATCTTTTAACAAGCACTCAACCTTACATGGAACGTCCTTAAAAAGGAAATCAATTTTTAGTGCTTTTTTCTCTCTATAGATCTTGACTTATCACTGATTCGTAGTGACTTAACATAAAGACCTTATTAATTGTCTACATGAAAAAGCTAGTCAAACCAACCGATCACAGGGAGTGTACTCCTAGCAAAGTGGGTGACACAAGGGTTAGGTTTCAGGCTCCCACGGTGCAGCCGAAGCGCACTGATGAGTGGATGACCAAGTGAGACTTGGAAGGGAGGCGACATGATCACCACACTTCCCGCACTTTGGCTTCTCCGATGGGTTAAGGGTGTCTGTGCAGTGTGACACGGACAGTGGTAGTGTGAGGTGAAAAAGTCTAATTCTTTTTAAGAGAAAAAGAGAGAGATTTTTTTGTTTTATGAGATGCATGCATGCAATGCAACAGTTAAGAACAGAGAAAATAAAAAAAGAAAGCAAAATACAACACCATAAAGGAAAACGAAAGTCTGACCCACTAAGTTTGAAAAAGTTCAAAACAGTCCCCAGCAGAGTCGCCACTGTGAATACCCCGTCCCGATGCAACACACATTCGGAAGTTTAAAATAATTAATCATGGAAAGTCAAACCGAAATGGGATATTCATTAAGTGACACTCGCTTTAAACCATATTAAAAATATTAGTTTAATTTTTATGAGAGTCGCCACGCCGCTTTGATATAGCCCAAAGCATTGAAAAAAGGCTAAACATGTGATTGGGTTCGGGGGTCAAGTTACAACAGAAGAAGAAACGTTATCACTCCTATTGCCCGACGGATCGGTCTTTCTAGCATGTGGGGTGTTGGTTGTGTGCGGTGTTTACAGGAATAGATAGAAGAAGCGGGATCATGCATAAGGAGGAGGGAAGAGAAAGAATTAATTGATGATCACACCCTAGAACCTTTGATTTAGGCCCTCGGAAGGTGCACTAATCAATGTTCATCCTTGGGGAATTGTTGATCATGGGATGATTATTACTAAGGTGGAAGGAAAGAAATAGTTCCTAGATCCATCGGGTTTCTTGGACGAAACCTTAGATCATCCTCGGCTATGCATACTTAAATATATTAAAACAGTCCTAAATCTAGCATATAGGCATAAATAAAACATATTAAGCATACAAATAAATCATTTAGTATGGCAATAATAATAATAAAGAAAGGAATAAAAGACTTACCAATTGTGGCAAGGCTTTGGGGGTCGAATCTAGCAAGATTCGAGGAATGTTGGGAGATGTGCGGAAGAAAATCAAGTCTAGTCTAGACTTCTCCGTTGAAAAATGTGTGTTGAAAATGTGAAACGAGTGCACGTATTTATAGTGCTCGGGAAATGGGCCAGACTGAAGAAAAGGGTCGATCGGTACTTTCTGCAAACGGTCGATCGAACCTATTCTAAGAAGAGTCTATCCTAAATAAAGCGTCGATCGGACCTTTGTATGAAGGGTCGATCGGACCTTTTTACCAAGCGTATTTTCCACGCCAGCTGCTGTTGACGGCGCGAGAAGGAAAGAAAAATGTTAAAAGAGTAATTAGGGTTTTGTTAACCCTAATCAGTCCAAAAACAATCCTTTTTAGGAACAAGACTAAAATATACTTTTCAGGACCGGGTACTAACACGGTGTGAGAAAGTCAACCAATGCTCTCCCCATACACTTTCCTTACCTCACAAAAGCCTTCATCAAGCCATACGCTTCCCAAATCATGTCCTCACCATCACCTTGACCAAGTCAACAACGGCGGCAACATCAAAGAACAACATGAAGTCACTCAGCATCGAAAAATTGACCCCATCACGACAACAACTTAGGAGCTTGCCATCGCCCTCATGTACATCAAGAAAGTTCAAGCAGGGGCTCGCCTTCACCCTCATGTGCTTCAAAAAAAAAGAAGAAGAAGAGCCCAAGCAGGAGCTTCAAAAAAAAAAAAAAAAGCCAAGGACCCCGCCTCGCCAATCAAAAGCTTGACGGATTGGCAAAATCAAAGCTCGAAGAACAGATGTTGTCGATAACAATAGAGCGGTTAAAGCAAAGGCAGAAGCATATCGTAAGTCCTTAAGCTAGATTTAAATTCTTTCTCTCCCGATAAGAGATGACTATCAAGAAGCAACGGGATCATTGAAGCAGCCGTCCAAAATGACCGGTCAAGGAATTATCTCAAGGCCTATGCCTCATCATCCAACCTTCTCATCCGAGCCTTATCACCAAAGAAACCACAAATATTCATCCCCTTTCCCAAAGCCAAGCATAGTTCAGCCGAACTATGGCGACCTGAGCTCCTCACAGTGAGGGGAACGTAGACAACCAGAAATGGTCCGGTCATTAACACATTCAAATTCCAGAAAATTTGGTCTCATCAGTGGCCTCTCCCATAAACACATTCAAATCCCATAAAATTCAGTCTCATCAATGGCCTCTCCCATAAAAACATTCAAATTCCAAAAAATTCGGTCTCATCAGTGGCCTCTCCCATAAACACATTCAAATTCCAGAAAATTCGGTCTCATCAATTGCCTCTCCCATAAACACATTCAAATCCCAGAAAAACCCGGTCTCATCAATGACCTCCCTACACACAAACTTTTCTTTCACACCCTGCCAACTTTGATCCGCGACATTGGTTGACTTTCTCCTCATGATTAATAAAAAATGTTTGTTCATATCGAGATTAGTGGTTGAATAACCCGAACATTAATAAAGGGTTTTAAGCAATCTTGTGATCATTGTAAATAAAACAAGTTTTCAGATGTCTTGACAAGTCTTCTTTTTCTACATCTTAGGAAAAATAGTGCTAAACACTGATTTTCTATCAGCAGGGGCTTCCATACACTTTTACAAACCTTTCTACGCTTATACTCTCTCAAAAGAGTCAAACCCAAAGCGAGTTCTTGTGCCTACATCGAATGAGGCCATCAAAATAACACAAAATCGGGATCTATTCCGACCTTTCAAAAAATATGCCCATGCATGTATAAATTTCTAAAATTCTTTTCTTTCACATCTTCTTGCGCATACTGATTGACTAAAGAAAATAAGAAAGTAAGTATGAAAGGATAGGCTTTCCCTCTTTTGCTACAATTCGCATTTGGGTTGCCTTGAAACTCTTCAAGGTTGGGGCTTCGCCAAGCCATTTCTTTAGACTGGGGCTTCTTTAGTCATTTATGGGTCCGCATCGGGTTCCTCACTATGTCACAAAATGGATTCAGTCTTGGTCAAATCAACCTCAGGATCACTTTTGTAGTACCAATCAGATTGGGACTTTTGCTAGGTCATAAGATTGGGGCTTTACCAAGTCACCTCTTCAAAATATAAAACTTTGCCTACTCAGTTCATCCAACCGGGGCTTTGCCAAGAAAAGGGAAGGTTTGTTTGTTGAAAGCCTGCCATAAGCAAATTCTTTGGTGTCAGGATCGGGGCTTAATCATGACTTTAAGTCCAACATTGGAAGTTGAGTCTACAAGACCCATTCACACCGACCAGCATGAGAATCTTTTTGGAATCCATGATGAGTTTCACACTCCGTAACGTAATGCTTCAACGGATTGGGGCTACATTAAGTGCATTTTAGGATCTGTCATGGTTACCAACCAGTTTGGTTTTATAATCAATTCATTCAGGCCTTCCCCATGAAACTTTGTCAAGTCGGGGGCTCCACAAGATATTTTGGAGAAATTTTCGCTCATAGGTTCCGTAAAGTTGTTTCAATCACGACTCTCTCTCTCTCTTTGGATGACCAGTCAGATTGGTGTTTTTCGCCGTTATCTTGGATCAAACCATCAGTCAGAGCTCTACCAAGTCATCTCTTCAAGTCGGGGCTTTGCCAATGAAAGGATCTTTCCTCGCTTTAATAGAACCTAGGGCTTTGCAGAGTTTTTCCCTCAGATCGGGGCTTCGATAAGTCACATCCATCCTCAAAGGAGAGGTTTGGTCACTTTGACATTTGCTTTAGTCTTTGGTTCTAAAAGCCTGTCAGTATCAGCTTCAAGTGCCAGAGTTAAAGAAAGGAACTCTAATCAAGACCCGGGGTTTAAATCTGATCTCAGCCCAGGAGGGAATTCTGGTCCACATGATGCCTTTTGGCAGCATTAACAACATCTCAGCAACAACAACAGTTCAGTCCGCACCCAAGGGATACAACCCCACCTGCTCGAAACCTGTCTCAAACAGTTCCCAAATACATACATCCAAACACGTTCCCCCAACACATTTTTTCATAAAACCCCTCTCACATTTCCTTCCCGCAAAAGAGTCAGCCCGTGGCTCATGTGACATGCACAAAGAGAAATAACCTTAATTGATTGCAAATCAAAACAGGAAATACTTTTGCCTAAAATTAGGCTCGCGCATGCCCCAAAAGCAAAATGAAAATAATAAAAGAAAAACAAAAAAAATCATCATCATTCTAAGTGATTGCATGAGTTGTTTGTCACCCCTTTAGCCTTGCTAACATATTCATGGTCATACCATCTCATGCCTCCTTGCGTCGTCATAAATGTCATACATATCTCTGTTTGTCTCTTCACTAACGAATACAGGAATTCAAACGTGAAAGACCATTTTCCATCGCTATTGAGACCTATCCTCAACAAGGAAGATATCCACCAAAGCCCAAAATCAATGGTTTCAGCAAAATTGCAAGAAATCAAATCCTCCTTTTCGGCAAGAGATGATTCTGGGCAAAAAATGTGAAGACCGCCTCCAGTGTCTACAATTCGGTCAGAGACGCCAAGTTCTCAAATGTAAATCGGTCAGGGATGCCAAGTTCTCAAATGCAAATCGGTCAGGGACACCAAGTTCTCAAATATAAGTAGGTCAGGGATGCCAAGTTCTCAAATGCAAATCGGTCAGGGACGCCAAGTTCTCAAATGCAAGTAGGTCAGGGACGCCAAGTTCTCAAATGCAAATCGGTCAGGGACGCCAAGTTCTCAAACGCAAATCACTCAGGGATGTCAAGTTCTCAAATGCAAGTAGGTCAGGGATGTCAAGTTCTCAAATGCAAGTAGGTCAGGGACGCCAAGTTCTCAAATGCAAATCGGTCAGGGACGCCAAGTTCTCAAAGGCAAGTAGGTCAGGGACACCAAGTTCTCAAATGCCAATCGGTCAGAGGTACCTCACGCCCCCAAATGTTTCAACATCTCGGTCAGATGCATCAAGACTCTCAACACTATCAACTACCACACAGCCCCCGCGACTTGCTCTCCTGCAGGTAAGCACAGCAAAGGTACGTTAGTCCCTTAACATATCTCAGAAATATGCATACATTCACAAATATTGCATGATTACCCATAGCTTTAGCTACCTCTATCTCCGCGATAGCGACGTAAGCTTTAGTTCCTTAAGGTGACAGCCTTCGAATTGTCAAAAGGCCCAGGATCCTAGACATGTTCCTAACTGTCTAGTGGATTCTGAACTACGATCACGGCTTGATTCCTCCGGGATACGTAGGAAGCCTTTCAAAAGGTCCATCCATCTGGCCACATTGGTCACCCCCTTTCTTTACTAATCCTCAGTGGTGCGTGATCCTTTCAAAAGGTCCAGTTATCCGACCACATTGGTCACTTCCGTCATTTGGTATATCCCCAACAGGACCAGCCATTCGACCTCTTAGGTCACTTCCTTTCCATCTTCATAGCAAGGGACCAGTTTCTCTTCGCCATTCCCTAGTGGATTCCAAACTACGATCACGGCTTGATTCCTCCAGGATACGTAGGTAGTCTACTTTAGGTTCAGCCAATCTGTCACATATGACACCCTTTCCCCAGTGGATCCTGAACTACGATCATGGCTTGATTTCTCTGGGATATGTAGGTAGCCTTCCAAAGGTTCAGTCACTCGACCTCCTTGGTCACCCAATCCATCTCTGCAGTTCGCCAGATTGGATTCTTTTATCGACAACCCCACTTACCTTGCAAGTACCATTGCCGAGGGGCTTCTGTAAGTACCCAAATCTGGTTCATACCCTCTGGTTAAGTTTCCTGTCAATTCCCTAAACTTTCATAAAGTTCAGGGCGATTCGGGAACTTTTCCAAACTTTCCAAGGAAGGAAGGACCTACTAGGAATTAAAATTCCAAGCAGGACCTTGCTGGAAAGAAGCCTGTAGCTGCCACCTTGCATGAATCTAGAAACATGCTGACACGACAGAGGATAACGCCTGGCAGCTTCATTTGCTGCAGGTTAACGCCGGGCGGCTTCTTTAGGAAGCACACTGCAGCTTATAAATAGAGGCCTCCTCTACCCATTTTAACAACAACTTTTAGGCACTGTTACTCTGCCAAATTAATATCACGAATTTCCAAAAACTCAAACACTCCAAAAATCACCTCCTTCCTCCATAAATCCCTTCCTAAACTATTCCTAATTAGGAAAATCCCCTCGGTAGATAGAGAGAACCACCATTGGTAATCTCTCCTTCCTTTCCCCTTGAAATACTCTCATTATATTGCTTTAATTATTGCTTGTCATTTATCTTGACATTACTTGTCCATTATATTGATTATTTGCTATAAAGTTCCTATCTTTACAATGTAAATCACCATACCCCCCCACTTTTTCCTTACACAAAGGATTCATTGGGGATCCTTTCCCAAGGATGAACAAGGGTCCACATGTGGCTTGTTCTAGGGAGGATCCACCACATGATGATGTGATGTCCCTTTATTTTCACATAAAAATGCAATCTTTATTTCCATTATGTCATTCCCCTACCTTGATCTTGCCTTCCAAGGATTGTCCACCTTATGAGGTCTTAAAGGACATAGGAAGAGTCATAAAGATCTTCCCTTTTAATTCATGTCTTTAGTTTAATAATGTTCATTGCGTTATTTACCTTAAAAATGCAATCTTTACCTTTCAATGTCATTTCCCCCATGTCCCTCAAGAATGGATCACTCTCCGAGGATTGTCTAGTAGCCTTTTAAGGCATGAAATACATAGAATGGGTATAAAGATCCAATCTTTATATCCCTTTCCCTAGTCCCCTTTGTTATTGGAGAATTCCGTGGTGTGGATCGGTGTAAAGACTTCATCTTTGCATCGTTTCCTCCATTAAAATGCCATAATCGTAGTCCCTTTAGAAGGGGATGGATCTTAGCCCCGACATCTCCGATAATCACTTGAGACGAACATAAATGTCCCTACGAATCTCTATCGTCTCAAGATGTAGGATTGATGGGCGAAGATTCCTCCTTTTCTAGAGAGTCTCATTCTTGGACTTAAAAAGGTGTCCCTCTCTCGATCACATATGACCAAGTCCCCAAAGAACATTGGTTTAAAACATACCAAGGCTCTTACGCCTACCATGATTGATTAATCCAATGGGAGGGTATAAAGGTCACGTAATGATGATCACAAGTCCAAAATGAGCACGGGATCAAAATCCCAAAAACATCAAATCCAAGGAATCCCGAGCTATAACCTACTCATATGGTTTATATGTCCGGCAGATAAACTTGGCACATTCCTTCCTCTTTTCAAAACACACACACACACGAGCGCACAAACAAGCAAAAACTTCGGATCTAGGAAGACTTGCTTTTGCAAGGCTCCTTGGGTGAACGCAATACGTTCTTCCCAAAGAGTAACTTAACCTCCGAACCCTTATCCTTTTTTTCAAAGTTTTGAGGAAATCAAAATGGCGTGGCGACTCCATTTTTTCATTAAAACCGGTGTCTTCAAACTGAGGTGAAACGGCGACCCTATAAAAATGGTTCAATCCCGGGGCCCACATTCACAACAACAACAGTTTTTAAACTAAGCCTTTTTTCAATGTTTTGGGCTAAATCAAAACGGCATGGCGTCTCTACAAACAAACGCAGCGAGACACCTCCCGACTCAAACCGCGAGATGTCGGGGTCCGCGCGCGACCCAGATCTGAGTAATTTTAGTGCCTGAGGGCACGAGTCATTCCCAATTTGCAACAGTGTCACGAGTCGTGACCCAGAGTACGAGTCATGCCAAAACCCAAATTTTCCAATTTTCACCCAGTTTCAAATTCGCTGTTTGTGTGTGACCCTTTAGGAATTATAATTATTTTGGTAGTGAGTCAAAACATCGACCTCACAAGACATAAGTGGTTTCTAGCAAACCATTATATCCACCCAATTAATATAACATCAAAGCTTGATTCCTTGATAGATCAAATGTCACAATCCCTTTGTCCACGATGTCAAATTGAACATGAGTCATGGTCCACATCAACTCATATTGTTCAATGCTTTCTCAATTCCGAATATGTTGATAATCCAATTGCATTTGATCTCTATCAAATCTCTTGAGTGTGGCCACACATTTCATCAACACTATTCATCGAGGGGTCCAAGCAAACATCTTTCTCAACGAGAGGGACAAATCCCATCTTGACTTATCATTCTTCCCTACAAGAATCCAATTGTGCCAACATAGCCCTTATTGCTATCCTATTAAAGATAGTGTTACACTACATCAAACACAACATTCTTCATGTGGAAGATGATGATAATCTCAGGTACGAAGGATTTCAATGACACGACTATCATGAGATTTAATCATGACATATATTACTATAGACCATGTCATAAATCTCATCGGTAGGTCATGTCCAGTACCTTGTTCTCTAACAAGTACCCATAAGTGTAATGTGCATCCCCATGCATATAATCATCTCCATGATTATCCATTACCAACTTATACTAGTTATTCCCAATAACTAGGGACGCAGGTTATTATAATAAACATGTGAACATATAATAAACCAAATAAATATTCTCTATAATAAATGATAAAGACGATTACATAGCGGTATTAAGTTATAAGTCAAACATAAATAAACACCTAGGGCATTACACCAATAATCTCCCACTTGCACTAGACTCCATCTATGTATCATATACCCATGGACCTAACATGACCATCATGCTTTGCTTGTGCTAGGGGCTTTGTAAGTGGATCCCCAATGTTATCATCGATTGATACTTTGCATATCTTAACGTCTCCCTTATCAATAAGCTCTCGAATGAGATAGAAACGTCTAAGTATGTGTTTGGATCGCCGATGTGACCTTGGTTCCTTTGCTTGCGCAATGGCACCATTATTGTCACAATAAAGTTCCACCGGATTAGTGATACTTGGAACAACTTCCAGATCACTAATGAACTTCTTGATCCAAACTGCCTCCTTAGCTGTATCGGATGCCGCTATATATTCGGCCTCAGTTGTAGAATCGGCAATAGTACTCTGCTTGGAACTCTTCCAACATATCGCACCTCCGTTAAGCATAAACACAAATCCCGACTGCGATCGGAAATCATCTTTATCGGTTTGGAAGCTTGCATCTGTGTAACCTCTTACAACAAGATCATCTTCCACTCCTCCCAAAACCAAGAATGCATCCTTAGTCCTTCTTAAGTACTTAATTAAGGATCGTCTTAACTGCCATCCAATGGTTTTCACCAGGATCAGATTGGTATCGACTCATCATTCTTAGAGCATACGAGACGTTGGGTCTAGTACAAATCATGGCGTACATGATAGATCCAATAGCCGAAGCGTATGGAACCTCATTCATCCTCTTTCGCTCACCAGTTGTCTTAAGACACTGAGTATTGCTAAGAGTAACACCATGACCCATTGGCAAGTTGCCTCTCTTAGAATTTTCCATCTTGAATCTTCTAAGAAACTTGTCAATGTAGGTACTTTGAGTCAAACTAATTATCCTTTTAGATCTATTTCTATAGATCTTGATGCCAAGAATGTAAGCGGCTTCACCCATATCTTTCATTGAGAAACATTTCCCTAACCAAGACTTGACAGTCTAAAATGCAGGAATGTCGTTTCCAATGAGTAAGAATATCATCGACATACAATAATAGAAATAATATTACGCTCCCACTGAATTTCATGTATACAAAAGGTTCATCTTCGTTCTTGACAAAACAAAACTCTTTGATCTTTTCGTCAAAACGAAGATTCCAACTCCTAGAAGCTTACTTTAATCCATATATGGATCTCAGCTATTTGCACACTTTGTTAGAATTTCTTGGATCGATAAAACCTTCAGGCTGTGTCATATACACATCCTCAAGTAACTTCCCATTAAGGAAAGCTGTTTTGACATCCATTTTCCATATCTCGTAGTCATAATACGCGGCTATGGCAATTAAAATTCTAACAGACTTAAGTATTTCAACAGGCAAAAAGGTTTCATCATAGTCTACACCATGAACCTGCCTATATCCCTTTGCTACAAGCCTAGCCTTGTAAGTATGCACATTCCCATCCATGTCAGTCTTCTTCTTGAAGACCCACTTGAACCCTATGGTTTTTACACCTTCAGGTGGCTCAATCAAGTTCCAAACTTGATTATCCGACATGGATTGCAATTCGGATTCCATGGCCTCCAACCATTTATCTGAATCAGGAGTGGACATCGCCTCTTGATAGAAAGTAGGTTCATCATTCTCAATGACTTCCACTTCATTACTTTCCGAAATGAGAAATCCATATCTCTCGGGTTCGGATCGTACTCTATCCGATTTACGATGGACTTGTGGATCTTGAACCGGTTTCACAATTTCTTGTGGACTTGGTTCCGTCTCTACTAATGGTTCCATGTTATTTTCGGGTTCTTGAATTTCTTCAAGATCAATTTTACTCCCGCTAGATGATTTATTGAGAAACCGTTTCTCAAGAAAAATACCATATTGAGCAACAAACACTTTGTTCTCATTGCGGTTGTAAAAGTAATACCCTTTAGTTTCCTTAGGATAACCAACGAAAATAACCTTGTCAGATTTAGGTGCTAACTTATCAGAGACAAGTCTCTTCACATAAGCTTCGCAACCCCAAATCTTCATGAAAGACAAACTAGGTTTTCTTCCATGCCACATCTCATGTGGGGTCTTAGAAGCCGATTTAGTAGGGACTCTGTTCAGTGTGATCGCAGCAGTCTCTAATGCATGTCCCCAAAAGGAAATAGGAAGGTCAACTTGACTTATCATCGAACGAACCATGTCCAACAAGGTTCTATTCCTCCTCTCGGACACACCATTCCATTGTGGTGTTCCGGGTGGAGTCAACTCTGAAACAATTCCACAATTTTTGAGATGATTGTCAAATTCTTGGCTTAAATATTCTCCACCACGATCAGATCGTAGTGCTTTAATAGTTTTGCCAAGTTGATTTTGTACTTCATTTTGAAATGTTCTAAACATCTCAAACGATTCACTTTTGGACTTCATCAGATAGACATAGTCATATCTAGATAAGTCATCGGTGAATGTAATGAAATATCGAAATCCTCCCCTAGCAATGCTGCTCATTGGTCCACATGCATTGGTATGTATTAGTGCCAATAAGTCACTAGCCCTTTCACTACTCTTAGTGTAGGGTGGTTTGGTCATTTTTCCCAATAAACAAGATTCGCATACCTCATTTGATTCATAATCATGTGAGTCTAAAAGTCCATCCTTATGGAGTTTAGATATGCGTTTCTCATCTATATGACCAAGCCGGCAATGCCACATAAACGTGTTGTTCACGTTATTCGGTTTAGATTTCTTGTTAACATGATAAATATCTTCTACATTATTTTGTTTCTCAACATCAAGAACATAAAGGCCATTAAATGAATTTGCAATACAATAGAGCATATTATTTAAATAAATAGATAACTTCTTATTCTCAATAAGAAAACTAAATCCTTTATTATCCAAATAAGAAACAGAAATAATATTCCTACTCAAATCCGGAACATAATAACAATTGTTCAAAACAAGTACTAGTCCACTAGGTAAAGTTACATCATATGTTCCTACGGCTAATGCAACAACTCTTGCTCCATTCCCCACACGTAGGTCAACTTCACCTTGTTTGAGTAGTTTCCTATTCCTTAGTCCCTGCACATTTAAACAAATGTGAGATCCACATCTGGTATCTAATACCCATGAACTAGAAATAGAAAGGAAAATATCTATCACATAGATACCTGAATCAGTAGCAATCGTATTGCTCTTCTTTGCCTTTAGGCCTTCCTTATAAGCCTTGAAATTACGCTTCCAATGACCAACCTCTTGGCAATGGTAGCAAATCGCATCCTTTTGAGACACTTTGGGTGCTGCCTCTCTGGCATTGGCAACTTTTGCCTTAGGCTTAACAACAATTGCTTTACCTTTGCCTTCCCTTTTGACCTTTACCTTTGTTAACCATTAACACATTTGTCATTTCAGGCTTCTTGATATTCTTCTCTGCAGTCTTAAGCATCACATGCAACTCTAAGAGATTCTTATCCATGCCACTCATGTGATAGTGCATTATGAAATGACCATAACTTTCAGGCAATGAATTCAATATCGTATCCGTAGCGAGTTCCAAACTCATAGGATTTCTAAGCCTTTCCAGATGTTCAATATGTCCTTTCATCTTAAGAACATGAGCACCAACCGACTGCCCCTCTTGCATCTTGCATGCATTTAGGGCCTTTACCACATCATACCTCTCTTGCCTAGCTTGCACTTGGAACATTTCCTTTAAGCGCTCAGCTAGATCAAAAGCAGCTTCCATGTGTTAAAGCTCCTTCTGAAGAGCCTTACACATGGTGGCAAGAATAAGGCATGCAACATCATTAGAATCATCAACATGTTTCTTATGTGCATCCTTATCGGCCCTTACAGCATTAGCAGCAGGTTGAGGTGGAATGGGTTCGTTAAGAACGTACAGTTTCTTCTCTTGCCTAAGAACAATTCTTAGGCTTCTGATCCAATCAGAATAGTTTGTACCATTATCTTCGAGCTTTTCCTTCTCAAGGACGGATCGCAGCGACATGGGTTGATTATTGTGAGTTGCCATTACTACAATAAAATATGCAAACAATAAAACATATAAGTATCAACACATTTACCATCTAAGATCAAATAATGTATTTCACAAATACTCCCACTAAATTATACACCTTCAAATATAAGCATGTATCATATAATCATAATGGGCTAAGATCCATATTTCACTTGATTTTGGTTTAACTGAGTCAATGCCCATCATATCATATATGACTCTTAGATCTTTTATGAGATTTCAGACATCATATGTCAAAAATATGTTTTAAATCTCGTCTATGCCTTGGGTCAAATCTCATTTGAAAGCACCAATTAAGTTAAAACTTCTTTCAAACGTATGAGACACGAAACAATGCACCTAACTGAGTCAAAACTACATCAATCGTTATCTCATCTTGATCACAAATTAATATATAATGATGCACCCAACTGAGTCGAAACTACATCAAAATACCCTAAAATTTCACAAGTGTTCTAATCAAGGGGTGGCATAAAACTTAAATATTTAGAAGGTTTTACACATATTAACAAACATCGCATGGTTGTAACATGAGACTTATGTGTACATAATTATGAACATAGAGCTTCACGAAATTTCTTAAACAAACAATTTGATTTCAATTTTGAGAATTTACTAATCTAATTAATTAAATTAAATAGATCAATAACCCATGTAGAAAATTAATCATATTAATTAACTATTAATAATAATCATGGTATATCATATATAATTGTTTTCCCAAAACAACACACATAAAATTATAGATCTATTTCAAATAGCTTGTAAAGCATTTAATCAAATTAAATCTAGCATGCCAATTTTAACCTAATCATGATAAAACGCAGCTCTGATACCACTGTTGGGTTTTGGGGTTACAAACGCAGCGGAAGAAGTTTATAAAACAACAAAACCCTAGCCTTGAATCCGTCTAACATGAATAGATAAAACCATGAAATAGATTTTACATACCTTAATAGTGATTTGTTACTTCAAAACGGATCTTATATTCAAACTTTTTTTAATCGATGTCGAACCTTGATTTTCTCCTTGGTCTTCTTCGTGATGAATCGATCTCTAAGCTTCAGGTGATAACGGAATCACCCTCTAATGGTAATCCACACGCGAACGAACCAAGATCTAATCTTGTAAGATTTCTAGATGATCCTCCGATTATTGAATCGATATTCAATAATCAATAGCCGAAATTATGGAATTTATTTGGAATGGTTTTGATATTTGATTCTCAATTAAAATCAAAACTTTTAGTGTTTCATAAACTCTAAAACAATGTCTGTTTATGGCTGAGCAAAAGGATTGTATTTATACCAAATATAAATCCCTAACACTTAGGGAGAGTCCTTGTCCAAGCCAGAAGCCAATTAAGGAAAAGACAAAACGCGTACGAAACAATTTAGCCGTTGGCACGACTCGTGCTCCTGGGCACGACTCGTGCCACGAGTCGTTCCCAAAACCCACGAGTTGTATTTGCCTATTTTCCGGTCGTGCTCAAAAAATCACTCGTGCTGATCAAGGGCACGAGTCGTGCCTGAGGGCACGAGTCGTTCCCAATTTGCAACAGTGTCATGAGTCGTGACCCAGAGCACGAGTCATGCCAAAACCCAAATTTTCCAATTTTCAGCCAGTTTCAAATAAGCTCTTTGTGTGTGACCCTTTAGGAATTATATTTATGTTAGTAGTGAGTCGAAACATCGACCTCACAAGACATAAGTGGTTTCTAGCAAACCATTATATCCACCCAATTAATATAACATCAAAGCCTGATTCCTTGATAGATCAAATGTCACAATCCCTTTGTCCACGATGTCAAATTGAACATGAGTCATGGCCACGTCAACTCATATTGTTAAATGCTTTCTCGATTCCGAATATGTTGATAATCCAAGTGCATTTGATCTCTATCAAATATCTTGAGTGTGGCCACACATTTCATCAACACTATTCATCGAGGGGCCCAAGCAAACATCTCTCTCAACGAGAGGGACAAATCCCATCTTGACTTATCATTCTTCCCTACAAGAATCCAATCGTGCTAACATAGACCTTATTGCTATCCTATTAAATATAATGTTAGAATACATCAAACACAACGTTCATCATGTGGAAGACGATGATAATCTCGTGTACGAAGGATTTCAATGACACGGCTATCATGAGATTTAATCATGACATATATGACTATAGACCATGTCATAAATCTCATCGGTAGGTCATGTCCAGTACCTTGTTCTCTAACAAATACCTGTAAGTGTAATGTGCATCCCCATGCATACAATCATCTTCATGATTATCCATTACTAACTTATACTAGTTATTCTCAATAACTAGGGACGCAGGTTATTATAATAAACATGTGAACATATAATAAACTAAATAAACATTCTCTATAATAAATGATAAAGGCGATTACATAGCGGTATTAAGTTATAAGTCAAACATAACTAAATGTCTAGGGCATTACACCAACATAAGAGGTTTCAAGTCAAGAGGTTTTGAAGACATGCAAAACCGCAGTTCAAGTGCAGACCGCATCTATGAAACTGCACAAAGCAAACCGCTTGTGTGGTTCTCATCTTGAAACCGCACTTTGAAGACCGTAAGAGAAACCGAGTTGGTGAAATAGCATGCCTTAAACCGCATCTCACCAACCGCATCCAATGATTGACGACTTGAAGAGTTGGACCACTTTTGACTGTTGGAATCCACGTCAGCAAAATTAAGTCAACCACAAAATCACATCACGTGACTAACGGTCATATTCTAGAAGGATTTTGAAAAGGTGAGAGATGTCCTTCATTCCTTAAAGTCAGCTGAGGTCTCATTAGCCTTATCTGCAACTTCTGTACAAAAGGACAAAAGTGGACACGTGGATCAATCAGACCACACTAGCACTGTACTTGCACAGTTGTACCATAACGGCTACTTTTTGGTGCTTAGGTATAAATACCAAATTCTTCATCATTTGAAGATTGCTTGAGAAAATTGAGAAAAGAGTCCTTTGAAGCTTTGAAGATTATTTCCTAGAATTTCTAATTCCTTTCAATCTTCATCTTCAACCTTCATTCTTCAAGAACAAAATCTCTAGCCCAGAAATTCAAGCCTTGTAACACCCAAGATTTCTTGAGCTCTATATCATACAAATTTAAAGAGCCTTGAATCTTGTATATCACATACACACCTCACTTGATTAATCACATAGATTATATCATTTGTGATACACCGGTTATAGTCTAGGATTTCCTTTCATTGATAATATTTTAGATTTGAGTTTGTTACTTGTAACCTTGTAATCTCTCTCATAATCTAATACAAATCTAGCATTTAGAAAATCCAAGACTAACTATCTTGGTAGTGGATGTAGATCATTTACGATTGAACCACTCCAAATATTGTATTCTTTAATTTCTGCATATTTCCTTACTTTTCATCACATAAACTGATTTGTCTTAATCTATTTGATCTTATATAGGCATTCCAAATTTGTGAATTGTGTTTAGAGTTAATCATTGCCAAAACCTCAAATCACTATTTTATAAACCGCACTATAAAACCGCACTCTGATTAAAATCGCACTCTCTTAAACTTAAAGAAATTCCGATGTGCATTTTGCAAACCTCACTTGCGGTTTTGATGCACTGCAAGAAAGTTTTGTAAGCAAGAGGTTTAGATTTCAAAAAGGGGTCGAAAATTTATAACAGCTATTCAGTCGGCCCCCTCTAGTTGTTTTACACCCTTATTGCCACCTTTGGGACCAACAATACCCTTTGTGACCTTCTGTCGTCCTTTTTAGGAGAATCAGGTAGCTCGAGCAACTCATTCTTTACCTTAAGTAAACTCTACAGCAATCTAGGCACCAACACTGAAACTCTAGAGGTCAAAAAGCTAAAAGCTGAGTGGACCGATGAAGAAAAGAGATTAGTTGCATTGGACAGCAAAACAAGACATATCCTTTCTGAAACCATGCCAATTTCAACTCTTCAAAAAATTATGAAGTGTAAAACCGTAAAGCAGATGCGGGATGCTATTGAGAGCTACCTTGAAGGAGACGATCTTTGCAAGGAAAATAAGAAATTTTCTATTGAAAGAACTTACAACAACTTCAATAGAAAACCCATTGAAACCTTACGTCAAACTTACGATCGTTATGTTGAGGTAGTAAATTCTTGTCTTTCACTTGGTAAAATTTTAACCGACAAAGAAATCAATATGACATTCCTTGCTGCCTTAGGTTCAAGGTGGGTTAATAAAGCCACATCTCTAGAGGACTCAAAAGATTTAGATACTTGGACCTTAAGTAAATTGTATGTAAATCTAAAAGTCCATGAACTGAAGTTAGACCATATTGAAGAGGTCGAAGGAAAAGGCAAGGCACTTTCTATGTCTGTAGTGGAACATGAGGAGAAACCTTTCACATCAAAGCAAACCTCAGATTCCTCCATCTCAACCTCATCACTCATCGATATGGATGATGATGAATTTGCCATGTTTGTAAAAAGATTTCAAAAATTTCGAAAATCTTCAAAACCATTTTCAAAAGGCAAACCTCCAGCAACTTTTTCCAAGGCTGCTGATACAAAGAAAAAGGGTGACCTAGTTTGCTACAACTGTAGAAAGCCTGGTCACTTTGCTTCTGAGTGTCCTAAGCCCAGATTTGAATATATGAAAAAGAAAACCTCTCCTGCGAAATTTTCTCGTCGCAAGGGAATGGTTGCTGAAGAGGAAGAGAACTCAAAAGAGTTAGCAACTTGGATTGAAACAGATTCTGATGAAGGAAGCGAGGATGAAACCGAAGATGTTAATCTCTGCCTTGTTGTAGACGCTTCTAATGATTCAGATACTAAGTCAGTCGAGTTGCTTGAAATGGATGAAGAAGAGGTTGTTCCAATGAGAACCAAAACTAGAGAGGATGATGAAGTGAAACTCACTCCTAGTATTAAAATTGGGAATAGTTCTTACTCACGTCCCATTTTTTCTTCAAAAAATGCAACACCTTCAAAAATAATTCCAACTAGGAAAAATTTGAAAAAGGTGGTGGAAGAGGTCTCTCCCATGGAACATGAAGAGATGTTCAAGAAAGCAGAAATAATGATACTTAAATTTGAAAATATTAAGAAAGCTCTATCTCTAGCAACTGATGAAATTACACAGCTTAAGACGGAGAAAACTGTGCTGAGGTCTGAAATTTCACTTCTTAAAAACCAAGTAAAAAGTATGTCTCCTCTTACTGATAAAAACATCATCCTAGAAACTAAGGTTGCTACACTTCAACTTAGGAACGATGACTTGGTTGCTCAAAATAATGACCTCCAAAAGGTAATTGATGAGTGGACCAAATCACGTGTCACCATGGATCAAATTCTAGAATCCCAAAAGGCTAGTGGTGATAAAGAAGGCCTGGTATTCCAAACTGGTGAAAAGTTGAAGTGTGCATCCTGCTGTGGAAAGGATGAGGAATTTTTAAAACAAACTCAATAATTTCTAAAGGAAAAGCATTCAGATTCTAAGGGTAAAGGACAGAAGCCAAAGGATAAACTTAACTTCCATTATGTCTACCCTAAGAAACAATTTGGGAAAAAATCTCAAATGAAAAAGAAAATTTTTGAGGATGAAACCGCAGAGGAGGTTCCATTTGTGGCTGACCGCACATCTACTTCAACCGTACATTCTGAAGTACCTTGTGCGGCTGACTGCATGGCTAACCGCTCTTCTTCTTCGACCGCACCTCCTGCCTTCAAAAGCTAGGGGAGAGTTCCTAGAAAAACTGCGGTCTAACAAAAAATGACCACCTTTGTCAAGGCCAAAACCTCAGTTCCCAAAATGAATGCCAACCCCAAGAATAATAAAGAGTTTGTAAAACCTCATGTTGCTCAAAGCTTTCATCACTGTTCTGTGTGTGATGGTTCAGGTCTCAAGGCTGCAGAATGCCTTTTGAGGTTCACACCTAATGCCAGAAAGAATAATCCACCTTCTGTCAAACAGGTGTGGGTTATCAAATGATGCTAACCTCATGACCCAAAAGAATAAAGGGGACCTCACTTTTAAATGTTTATCTTTCAGGTCCTCTGCTTAATGGCTGGTCACTCCAACGCAAATGAATGGTATCTTGACAGTGGATGTTCAAGACATATGACTGGAGATAGATCTTTACTGGAAAATGTCATTGAAGCAAGCGGTCCGTATGTAACCTTTGGTGATAACAACAAAAGAAAAACCATTGGGTATGGTACAATTAGGAGAGGAAACCTAACCATTGAAAAGGTTTCCCTTGTTGAAGGACTCAAGCACAACTCCCTATCAATTTCTCAATTCTGTGACAAAGGAATGCACTGCAACTTCACTTCATCAATTTTTTTTATCAAAGATGGCATTTTCGGTGTCACACTACTCACAGGGACTCGTAAGAGTAATATTTACAGTATTGATTTAAATTCTACATGTAGTATTACTAATCTCTATTTTGTAGCTAAAAAGCGAGCAAAAATAGATGGCTATGGCACAAGCGGTTGAGCCACTTGAACTTCAAGTATCTTGCAAAGATTGGAAGGAAAAACCTCATTCGTAGTTTACCCAAAGTGGCTGACCGCCATCCAGAGAAATGCAGTGCTTGTCAACTTGGTAAATAAACAACGTCGTCTTTCACCAGCAAGACCGCACCTTCAATTTGTAGATGTTTACAATTGCTTCACATTGATTTGTTTAGACCCGTCACCACTACCAGCATTGGAGGAAATAGATATACTTTAGTGGTAGTGGATGATTATTCAAGATACACGTTAGTTGAAATGATGATCATAAAAGATGATTGCTATGAAATTCTAATCTCACTCTTTAGACGGCTCCAACCTCAAAAGGAAGACGACATCATTAGTGTAAGGTCTGATAATGGAACAGAATTCAAAAACAACGCTGTTGCTCAATATTGTGATGACCATGGAATTGATCACAATTTTTCTATGACAGGTGTTCCACAACAAAATGGGGTTGTGGAAAGAAAGAACATGACGTTGATTGAGGCTGGAAAGACAATGATATCTGAAGCCAAGCTTCCTCAGTATTTTTGGGCTGAAGCGGTCAACACAGCATGCTTCACTCAAAACCGCTCCCTCATCAACAAAACCTACAACAAATCTCCATATGAACTTTGGAGAGGAAGAACCCCCAACATAGCCTTTTTCAAAATCTTTGGCTACAAATGCTTTATCCTCTACAATGGAAGATAAAACAGAGGTAAATTTGGAGCTAAGGCTGATGAAGGTATTTTTGCTGGGTATGCTAAACATTCCAAATCTTTTCGTGTTTTTAATATATCTAGTTTAAATATAGTAGAATCTGACCATGTTACTTTTGATGAACATTCTCTCCTTGAGCCACATTTGGCTCCAAAAATGTTGCTGATGATTTTGTTGAGTCTAATGAAATAGGTGAAACTTTCGAAACCGCACCTAAACCTCAAGAATAGCAAAATCCATCTACTCAAGGAAATCCATCAACCTCAAATGAATTTCCCTTAAATAATTTTAAAACCGCATCTGAAATTCCAACTCCAAATTGAAATTACCCGGATCCGTGTGCGCAGGCCCCGACATCTCGCGTGCGTTTCGAGTCGGGAGGTGTAGCTGCGTTTTTAGGAGGAGTCGCCACGCCGTTTTGATTTAGCCCAAAACATTGAAAAAAGGCTAGTTTAAAAACGGTTGTTGTGTGATAAGATTTTGAGTTCGGGGGTCAGGTTATGCCTCGAGAAGAGAATAGCAGAGCTCACCCGAGTCGCCTCGTATTCACGAGTCTTTCGATACCCCTCTTTTTTTAAAAGTTCTGTGTGTGTGTGTATGTGCTTTTAAAAATGAATGCTGAATAGGATGTCTACATTGTATGCTATGTATTGAAATAAATTGAAATAGTTTGGAAAGGAAGCCTTACCAATGTTGGTTCGTGTCTGTCTTCCGCTTGGGAATAGTGTTTGAGTGTGAATAGTGCTCTGGGATAAACTGGGATTGCTTCGGGGATGTACCGGTGTCTGCGGACAGAGCTTCGTCGTGCCTCGGGAGTGTCAGATGTGTACTCGGGCAGAGGTTCAGCGTGCCTCGGGAGTGTCGATTGTACTCGAGCAGAGATTCGGTGTGCCTCGGGAGTGTCGGTTGTACTCGGGCAGAGGTTCAGCGTGCCTCGGGAGTGTCGGTTGTACTCGGCCAAAGGTTCAGCGTGCCTCGGGATGGACCGAGATTGTCTGGCAGAGTTCCGACTTGCTTCGGGATGGATCGGGATTGTTCGGTAGGGTTTCGGGATGGACCGAAACGCCTTGAGATGGGTCAGAATGCCTCGGGATGGACTAGAAAGGCTTTGGGATGCCTCGGGAGTGCCTCGGGGCAGCTCGAGAGCATCTTGAGAGCGCTCATAAGGGATTCGGAGCGCCTCGGAAGGGCTCGGAAGGCCCCAAAGGGAATCGAAAGAGACCAGGAGTGCCTCGAGAGGACTTAGAGGGGAGCCTGAAGGCTGGGGGGAGAGAGGAGAGAAGGGAGGAGTGAAAATTTCGAGAGGGGGAGCCCTCTATTTATAGGGGTGAAAAAATTACAAAATAGTTCGCGCTGACCATTCTGCAAAACCAATATTTTAGTTTTCCTGGATTTAAGGGAATCTCGTGGACTTTAAGGGGATTTCGTAATTATGATGTCTGGGTGCAAAATGGTCCGCGCGGACCATTATGCAGGCCCAATATTTTCCGAAATTCCTAAAAAGTCCTTTTGCCTTGTTTTATCTCAGAAAGGTCCCACCTTGGTTTGGTTGGTGGTTTTTGGGGGTTTTGAAGGCTTTGGGTGTTCAAGATCACGTTTGTGTGAGACCTCGGTGCTTCCCATGTGTCGGATTCGGAGCGATCCAGATTGGGGTACTTACAGAAGCCCCTCGACAACGTCACTTATGAAGGAAGTAGGGTCATAGATAAGATAAGGGTCCCGATCAGGATCACTTGTTGGGAGAGAAGGTGACCATGTTGGACAGTTTACGAGGATGTAGTGGTGTCCTGAGGTGACCATTTAGGTCGGTTGGCTGGACCCTTTGACAGGATTCCTACGTATTCCATATGGGAATCAAGCCTGATCGTAGTTCATGTGTGGGGTGACTATGTTGTCATGTTTGAGGACGTGTGATGTCCTCTGACTAAGACTTTGTATGTGGACGTGTTGGCATCCTAAGGTGACCTTTTAGGTCGGTTGTGAGGATGTGGTGGTGTCCTAATGTGACCGCTTGGGTCTGCTGTGAGGACGTGGTGGTGTCCTAAGGTGACCGCTTGGGTCAGCTGGATGGACCCTTTGATAGGATTTGTACGTATCTCGTATGGGAATCAAGCCTGATCATAGTTCAGAAATGGTGATCTTTACGAAGAGATGGGTAATCTTATGAAAAGATTTGTAATCTTACGAAAAGATGTGTTTGAAGGAGGATGTGTTATGTCCTCTAATTGAGGTTGTATCGTTATGATGACGTGTTATGTCCTCTGACTTAGGTTGCACCGTTATGAGGACGTATTATGTCATCTGACTGAGGTTGTGTCGTTATGAGGACGTGTTATGTCCTCTGACTGAGGTTGTGTCATGTATGAGGACGTGTTATGTCCTCTGACTGAGGTTGTGTCATTATGAGGACATGTTATGTCCTCTGACTAAGGTTGTGTCATGTATGAGGACTTATTATGTCCTCTGATTGAGGTTGTGTCGTGTATGAGGACGTGTTATGTCCTCTATCCGAGGTTGTATCGTTATGAGGACGTGTTATGTCCTCTGACTGATGTTGTGTCATTATGAGGACGTGTTATGTCCTCTGACTGTGGTTGCACCATTATGAGTACGTGTTATGTCCTCTGACTGAGGTTGTGTCATGTATGAGGACGTGTTATGTCCTCTGATTGAGGTTTGGTTCAGGAGTATGAACCTGGTATTTGAGACTTATGAGAGGCATTTTTTCCTTGTGTTTTGTCCGCTGGGGAAGAGTTCGGGCATACAATGGCTGCCGGGGGAATGATTTGTTTGTTGTGAAGGCATTTATGTGTTTGAAGGCGTTTGCGCCTTGGGGTCTGGACTTACGATGACGGCCGGGGTTTATCTGCTGGGGATATGTACTTTCGCACGGTCTTACTTTGATGGCCATTTGACTTTTGTCCGCTGGGGAGGGGGATTCGTGCTTACTTTGATGGCCGGCTTTTGTCTTGTGTTTTGTGTTTCGGAGGCATTTTGTGCCTTGAGATTTGTGTTTGAAGGCGTTTTTGTCCCTTTATGTTTGTTTTGCCGTTTAGTAGGCGAGATCCGGACTTACGATGATGGCTGGGGTTAATTTTACCGTTTAGTGGGCGAGATCCGGACTTACGATGACCGTCGGGGTTAATTTTACTGTTTAGTGGGCAAGATTCGGACTTACGATGACGGTCGGGGTTAATTTTACCGTTTAGTAGGCGAGATCCAGACTTACGATGACGGTCGGGGTTAATTTTACCATTTAGTGGGCAAGATCCGGACTTATGATGAGGGCCGAGATTAATTTTACCGTTTAGTGGGTGAGATCCGGACTTACGATGATGGCCGAGTTTAATTTTACCATTTAGTGGGCGAGATCCGGACTTACGATGACGACCGGAATTAATTTTACCGTTTAGTGGGTGAGATCCGGGCTTACGATGACGGCCGGGGTTAATTTTACCGTTTAGTGGGTGAGATCTGGACTTACAATGACGGCCACGGTTAATTTTACCGTTTAATGGGCTAGATCCGGACTTACGATGACGGTCGGGGTTAATTTTACCATTTAGTGGGCGAGATCCGGACTTACGATGATGGCCGGTGTTAATTTTGTTGGTTTAGGGACCAAACTGCATGAATCTTGCTGGAAATGGTCTTTGGACGACCAGGGGCAAAGATTATAAGGGCAAAAGAGGAATTTCTCCTGGGATGCAAAGTGGTCCACGCGGATTCACCTTGCATGCAAAGTGGTCCGCGCGGATTGGTCTTGAAATCTGATTTTCTTAAATCAGAATCAGATCCCAGCGACACCATTCCCCTTCATTTTTCAAACTCAGTCGAGGAGAAAGAGAGAAAGAAAACTTGATTTTGATCAAAATTTTCTTGAGGGAATTCTTCCGAGTTGATTAGATTGCTATCATGGCGGAAAGAATTGGATGAGGTCGTCGTCAAAGGGGCCGAGGGGCCATAGAGAGGAGGTTGGACATCCAAAGGAATTTTTCTTCCTCCTCACCTTCAACAAGGAATCCGGATGTGTTGTATTCGGATTCGGAGGTGCACACCTTGTGGGGAAAGACCGTAAAGAAGGTAAGAAATCAAATTTTGTTTTGATTCTTGCTTTGAATGATGTATGCTAGAACTAGGGTTTTAGTTTTTGCATATTTGGGGCTTTTATTGTTGCCATGCTCATTTTGTGAAATTGATGATGAATTGTTGAAATTGAGCATGTAAGGATTGTGGGTATGTTATTTTTGTTCTAAAAGGTGGAGTTTAGCTCTTATTTGTAAAAATAAAGTGCCTCTCCTTTGAAATGTATGCTTCAGTGATTTGTACCTTGAATCTATTTTTGTATGTACATTGTTCTTTGTGGAAAAATTTCCCTGTAGGAACGGACTTTGTGTGGGGAAATTTTGTGAAATGTGTGCCGTGTTTTGTGACGGACTTTTGTTGAAAAATTGTCGTGTAGAGACGGACTTTGTGTTGTAGAATGTGTGCCGTGTAGAGACAGACTTTTATGCTTTGCCGTGTTGGGACAGACTTTTACGTGAAAAATTGCCGTGTAGGGACGGACTTTGTGTTGTAAAATGTGTGCCGTGTAGAGACGGACTTTGTGTTGAAAATGTGTGCCGTGTAGAGACGGACTTTGTGTTGAAAATGTGTCATATGTGCTGTTTTTTTGTGACGGACTTTTGAAAATGTTTCGTGTAGGGACGGATCCCTCTTTTGAGAAAATTGTGTTAGATTGCCGTGTCGGGACGGACTTTTGTGATTTGTTTTGAAAAAATTGCCATGTCGGAACGGACTTTTATGCTTTGCCGTGTTGGGACGGGATTTTATGCTTTGCCGTGTTGGGACGGACTTTTATGCTTTGCCGTGTTGGGATGGACTTTTATGCTCTGCCGTGTTGGGACGGTTTTTTATGCTCTACCGTGTTGGGACGGACTTTTATGCTCTGCCATGTTGGGACGGACTTTTATGCCTTTGCCGTGTTGGGATGGACTTTTATGCTTTGCCGTTTTGGGACGGACTTTTATGCTTTTGCCGTGTTGGGACAGAATTTTATGCTTTGTATATTTTTTGTATGTTTGCTTAAGTACTGTAATTGACGTACCTTTCCTGTGTTTACCTGTAGGGTGAGTTGCCGTCGTCTGGAAAGGCAAAGCGGATGAAGTCACGGGGGTCTCTTGAGGCCGTGGTAGTGTTGTGGCGGAGCCTGCCTGATATTTCCCGAGATGGGAGACCTAGCCCTCGGAGGCTAGTGATTGCTACGGGGCTGAACGTGTTCATGGAGAACCTGGCCGGGATAGCAGAGACGCAGAAGAACAAGGGCGTCTTCTTGGCCTTGTCTGAGTACTAGTGGGACACCACGCATACCTTCCATTTTAGCTGGGGAGAGGTGATGGTGACTCCTATTGACTTTGCGGCGATCACCGGGCTTTCCTTTAAGGGGGAGTCGGTGAAGTGGCAGGACAGGATGTCCGACGCGGAGCTGGCTGAGCTGCTTGGGTATGCGCCCTATCCCCGTAAGAGCTTGGGCATGGTGTACCACGATGTGGAGGCAAGGATTACTGTCAACATCGGGGATTATAGCTGGGGCACTGGGGTAGTGACGGCGGAGTAGCTGGCGCGCTCTTTTCTGTGGTTTGCCCTCTCCGAGACTTTGTTCTCGAATCATGCCTCTTCCATTCTTTTCCCTCTGCTGGAGAGTTTGGTGGACTTGAAGAGGGTTTGTGAGATTGCTTGGGGCGAGGTGGGCTTGGCAGAGCTCTATTTTGCTATGGACCGATTTAGTCGGGGCGCGGTCAGTTCCCTGGGATGCTTTGATTTTGCACTGGAGGTATGAGTTTATTGTTGTTTGTAGTTTAGCGCTTTGTCATTTCTCCATCTTCTTTTCTTTTTCTTTTTCTTGTTCTGAGCACTATCTGCCTTTCTGTTGCTGGTGTGGTGCTATGAGATCTTCCGGTGCCAGCCGTGGGACTTGGAGGATGAGACCCTGTTTGGTTATCCCACCATGCTGTGCTGGGCTCGCTCTTTGAGGAAGGGGAGGACAAGTCGGGGAAAGATCACTGTCACCTATCAGGAGGTGCAGCACTACCTGGAGAGGGACAGTCCGGAGGGGTTTAAGTTGTACCCTTGGACTCGGTATGGCAAAGACGAGCTTGAGGGTGCCCCTTGGGTGACACAGCAGCAGAAGCTTCTGCGGGGCTTCTCTCGTGACTCCATGTATCTGGGGAGAGGGTCTTCTGGCAGCATGGCGCAGGTGTGCCCCCTATGGCTCCGAGGGATCCGCCCCTCCATATGATGAGTCCTCATGATATGGACGTGCTGGAGCACGAGAGGTACAGGGCCAGCGTGAATGCCGAGGAGTTCATCCTGGAGGGCAAGGAGTATGCAGCCTTTGTTAGGCGGAAGCTGAGGACGCCACAGGTGTCAGCGAGGGAGAGGCAGACTGGCTCGTCACGTCCTCCAGATGTTCTGGTGCCTAGGCCGGACTTCACGTATGTTCGCGGGGACTCTTCGAGGAGGAGGGTGACGGTACCCATCCCAGAGCAGGGCCCTGCTGTTTATCGGGTTGACCCGAATGCTCCGGTGAGTGTGTTTACTCTTTTCCATCTTGGCATCTTTTCTGTATCTTTCTCTTTTGTTGAGTATGCTTGTATCTCTTTTGCTAAGCATTTCTTTTGTTGCTTGTTGTGCAGGTCTTGGGGTGGTCCTTGGATGTGCTGACCCGCCGGTATGTGGGGTTGAGGGCTTTTACGAAGAAGCTCTTGGGGAAGTTGTCCTGCGGATCTTCGCGGAGCGCGGTGGCGTTCGAGCCGATGCCTTCGAGGAGGTCTGTGGATACTCCTTCTTTGAGGGTTGAGCCAGGGCCACAGCCTGAGGTGCCGGTTCGGGAGCGGTACAGCTTTGATGTGGGGACGTCTTCGAGGGCCTAGAGGCCGCAGACCCTTCATCAGTTCTTCCCTCTGTCGGGCGCACAGGGTGAGGGTTCGTCCTCGCGTCCCTTCTTTGATCCTTTTTCTGGGTTTGACCCTTCGGAATACTTTGAGCATTCGATTGAGGAGAGGGTTCGGTATTCCGATGACGAGGAGGTGACTATCGAGTTTTCCGAGATGCCGGATTTCTCATTTGTGGAGGCTGATGCTGATGAGTCAGAGTAGGGCTTCTTTTGCTTTCCCTCTTTCCGTTGTTTTTTTTTTTTTGTATTTGTGGAGCAACAAAAATTTTATATCTGTAATAAAACATTTGTATTTTGGCCTAGCAAGATATTTTATTTGAGATGTAATGACGTGTTTGTGATTCCCGGGACTGACCTAGGAATTGTTGCTAGCTTATTTTATTTTTGTGCATGTCGCTGTTGGTGTAGTGCCCTAGGCGTTTAGTTATGTTTGACTTATAATCTAAACCGCTATGTAATCGTCTTTATCATTTATAATAGAGAAAGTTTAATTTGGTTCATTATATGTTTACATGTTTATTATATTGAACTACGTCCCTAGTTATTGTGAATAACTAGTATAAGTAGGTAATGGATAATCATGGAGATGATTATATGCATGTGATGCACATTACACTTGTGGATACTTGATAGAGAACAAGTATTGGACATGATCTACCGATGAGATTTATGACATGGTCTATAGTCATATGTGTCATGATTAAATCTCATGATAGTCATGTCATTGAATCCTTTGAACCTGAGATTATCATCGTCTTCCACATGATGAACATTGTGTTTGATATAGTCTAACACTATCTTTAATCGGATAGCAATAAGGGATATGTTGGCATGATTGGATTCATGTAGGGAAGAATGATAAGTCAAGATGGGATTTGTCTCTCTCGTTGAGAGAGATGTTTGCTTGGGCCCCTCGATGAATGATGTTGATGAAATATGTGGCCACACTCAAGTGATTTGATAGAGATCAAATGCATTTTGAATATCAACATATTCGAAATCGAGAAAGCATTGAACATGTGAGTTGACATGGATCATGACTCATGTTCAATTGGACATCGTGGACAAAGGGATTGTGACATTTGATCTATCGAGGAATCAAGCTTTGATGTTATATTAATTGGGTGGATATAATGGTTTGCTAGAAACCACTTATGTCTTGTGAGGTCGATGTTTCGACTCACTACCAACATAATATAATTCCTATTGGGTCACACACAAAGAACGAATTTGATTCTGGCTGAAAATTAGAATTCTGGGAATTTGTCACGACTCGTGACCAGGAGCACGACGCGTGCCCTGGGTCACGACTGGTGACTGGAGCAGTACGACTGCATTTTGGGAATCAAAGGCTAGCTCATTGGCTTTTTGACTTTTGGGATTGAGCACGACTCGTGCCCTTGGGCACGAGTCATTCCCTTGATCAGCACGAGTGCAAAAACTATCACGAGTCGTGATACGAGTCGTGCCCAGGAGCACGAGTCGTGCCCTAAGCAAATTTTGGCCAGTCCGCGATTTCCTTTGACAATTTGGTTTTGGTATTGACAAGGGTTCTTTCCCTAATTGTTAGGGATTTATATGGGATATAAATACAATCCTTTGGCTGCCATAAATCTCTCTCCCTACATCATTGTTCTAGGTTTATGAAACTCTAGATTTTGATTATTGATTAAGAATCAAAAGCACCCAAATAATTCCATTGTTTTGGCTTTGATTATTAAATATTGATTCAATAATCAAGAATATCATCTAGCAATCCTACAAGAAGCATTCTTGGTTCGTTCGCGTGTGGATCACCATTAGAGGGAGGTTTCTTTATCTTCTAAGGCTTGAAGATCTTAATTTGTTGATTCATCACCAAGGTTCAACAAGGAAGATAGAAGATTCGACATCAAAATTCTAAGGCTTGAATTTTGAGATCTGTTTTGATAAACTTAATCGCATTCAAGGTATGTAATTCTATTTCATGTTTCTAATCTCTTCATGCTAGACAGATTCAAGGGCTAGGGTTTTGTTGTTGTAAAATTATTTTCCGCTGCATTTGTAACCCCAAAACCCAATAGTCACATGAGTTGGGAATGCATTTGTGGTTAGTGTATGGTTGCCGGAAATGGCTTTATTAAGGCTTTTGAGCAGTCAAGAGCAAGGTCCTGCCGTGGGCAGCAACTGTTTTACAGTTTGCTGAAAACCTGGGCCAGGCTGCAAAGTGGTCCGCGTGGACACTCCAGGCATGCAAAATGGTCCGCGCAGACGTTTCTTGCTTTTGGAGAGGAGATAATATTTACAGAAAATCAGGATTTCCCTTATTTCTCCCCACTCGCATTTGCAGTCATTTCGAGTTTCTTCCCCATTTTCTCTAGAAACCTCCATTTTTGCCATGGATTCTTCATTTGTTTCGAGAATTTCGCCGAGACTTTCAAAGGAGAGGCAAGCATACTTCCTTGAGCGGCTCGAGACATGGATGAGGCACTACAATAAACGGGCTTTTGAGGAGAGATTTCGACTCCGCTCGGTTTGGTCCCTTAAGGAGTTAGTTCCTGATTGGAAATTGTTGCGGGCTGCTGCAAGGTTCTGGGATGTTAGGAGGCACGTGCATAGTTTTTCCTACAATGAGATTACGCCCACCTTTGAGGACTTTCGGGCTTTGATTGGAGGACCGGAGGTGGAGGCCATCTCGCTTCCTTTGATTGGAGGTGCGGCCGTGAGCGTGAAGCTCACATGCTTTCTTCGGACTTCGTTGGAAGAAGTGTATGACTTTTGATTCTGGTCATATTAATATTTCTGCGCTGCCTGAACGGTTTATGGGTGATGACGAGAGTGATGTCTCTGGGAACGCGTTTGCTTTATGTGTGATAGCAACGCTCTTTATGGTCAGTTCCCTTGGGGTATGCGACGGTGCTTTGCTTGATGTAGTAGGGCACTGCCGAGCCGGTGAGGATATTGCTCCGCTGGTTCTGGGGGAGACCCTTCACGGCATTGATTGCTTGGCGACAGGGGATAGGTTCATGCTCAGGGGAAGCCCTATTTTGCTTACCTTGTGGTTGCGGGAGAGGCTTCAAGCCGTGCCTGAGTCTCCGGCGTCTCTTAGTCCGTGGACATTTGCTCGGCTACCTCTTGTCTTGGACATGGATAAGTCTGCTTGGGAGAGATGGATGACACCGCTTGGTACGCATCATATCCGTTGGTGGGTTTCCCATTGGGGGATCGAGACTAGGAGGGCCTTTCAGGAAGGTTCCTATGTTGTCAGAGTTCCAGGGTTGTCTTGGTCCTCCTTCTATGTTCCGTCTCTTGTTTCCCGGCAGTTCGGGATGAGGCAGGAGCCTTTGCCGGGCTGGGATGACATTGCCACCGTGGAGGTAGCTTCTTTCTGCATGGCAGATCCAGATGTCTTTCTGTATTTTCTGAGGGTATGGAAGTATTCCGCTTTCCCTCCTCTAGTGCTCCTTCGACGTCGGGAGAGTGTTGTGTTGACCACCGAGTACCTGGATTGGTACGAGCAGCATGTCAGACAGTCCCAAGTGGTTTTTGGGAGCAGGCGTGAAGCGATTCTGGGGCAAGGTTTTCATCTCAGCTATAGCCTTAGAAGTGCCGAAGCCTTGTTTAACCCTCAGAATGTGACGGGAGATGCTTTATTTGACTACGAGACCAGAGTTCACCGACAGACAGAGAGAGGTCCCCTTTTGCAGACTCACAGGGAGGAGATCCGAGCTGAGGCACGGGCGAATGAAGCTCTGCGAGCTGCTGGATTGTTTGACTCTACGGGGAGGACCCCTAATCTCGGATTAGGAGAGACAGAGTTAGCTCACGTGGAGCGAAAGAAGACTCACCAGGGATGAGGTAAGAAAGGAAAAAATGGTGAGGGGACAAGCGCGAGTGGCGCGAAATGACCTCCTAAGGATCCATCCATTGCATTGCACATACATTATTTGTTAAATGTATTAAGCTGTCTTTTAGCATGTTGTGAGCTTGAGAGTAGATCGTGCTTGTGCTCATCAAGAAATGTTGTAACCGTTAGTGATCTGTGATTTACTTTTAAAGATTTTTTGAGATGCAAGATCTCTTGTTTGCTTTTTGTTTGAGCCTTGGCGGCGTCTAGCTTTGGAGCTTTGTGTTGTATTTTGTGGACTGAAGTAGTCTGAGCCTTGACGGCATCCATTTCTTACTGTATTTGGATTGATCTGAGCCTCGGTTGGCATCCAAATTTTTTGTTTTTGTATGTTTTTAGACCGAACCAATTAAGGATGCCTACGTTCCCCCCGGACTGATGGGCTCAAGTCTGTGTAGTTCAACACTACAATGAGTGACGGGAGATGAAAAGTTGATCTTCTTTAGGCGAAGTATCTGCGAAGTTTGCTTCCGTTGACTGGATTCATGAAGGGATTGCCGTCTAGGTCTGTCAGCTTCATGGCACCTCTGGAGAAGATATTTTGGACCACGAATGGGCCGATCCATGTTGGTTCCCATTTTCTAAGCGGGTTGATTCGGGTGGGAGGCTTTTCTTTGAGTACTAGATCGCCTTCCCTGATGTCTCGAGATTTGACTTTCTTGTCGAAAGCTCTAGCCATTCTGCTTTGATAGGCTCGAATGTGTTCCATGGCCTTTAGTCAGCGTTCGTCCAGTAGGGCCAGTTCGTCGCGTCGGCTTCGGAGCCATTCGACTTCGTTGATCTTGTTTTTCAGCAACACTCGGAGTGAGGGAATTTTCAATTCAACGGGCAGTACTGCTTCCATCATGCATGTCAGGGCGAATGGAAATTCTCCCATGGCTATTCTGACTGATGTTCGCTAGCCCCAAAGTGCCAGGTGCAGCTTCTCGGGCCAATATCGTCCTCGCGTGGTCATTTTTCGGATGATCCTTTCGAGGGATTTATTTGCTGCTTCTACTGCGCCGTTAGTTTGCGGCCTGTAGGGAGAGGACTTGTGGCGTGTGATTTTGAATTCAGCCAGTAGTCTGTCGCATTCTCCTTCAAAGTGAGATACGTTGTCTAATATGATCTCATTCGGGATGCCGTATCGGCATATGATGTTTTCCTTGAGAAAATGTGCGACCTTCTTGGAAGTTAGCACCTTGTAGGACTTGGCTTCGACCCATTTTGTGAAGTAGTCGATGGCTACCAAGACAAACTTGTGGCAGTTGCTTTCGGGCGGAGCAATTTTCCCGATGATGTCGATTCCCCAAGTGGCGAAGGGCCAGGGAGTAGTCATGCAGTAAAGATCGTGAGGAGGAAGATGATTGAGGTTGGAGAACCGTTGGCACTTGTTGCAGCTTCGGACAAAGTAAATGCACTCTGCCTCCATAGATATCCAGTAGTAGCCCATTCGAAGAATGATCTGCATCAGGGCTCTGGCGTTCATGTGGGGACCGTAATCCCCATTATGGACTTCATTCATGAACTTGTTTGCTTTTTCTCTGCTGATGCAGCGTAGGAGCGATCCTTGGTAGCATTTTTTGTATAGCATGTCCCCAAGGATAGGCAAGGCATTTTAGGGCCACGATGCTCTTGGCTTTGATTCCTTCTTTGCATTGGCCTTCCTCGTTCATGAAGGTGGCTTCCCCATTCTTGAGGTATTGAAAGATCTGGTTGTACCACGGCTCATTTATGGGCTCGGGTTCTGGTTCGATCTCACAGCAGTAGGCAGGAATTTCCTTTCTTCCTACTTTGAATGGCTTGATTGCCTTCTCTTCGGAGATTTCCACGAGTGAAGCCAAGGAGGCTAGGGTGTCTGCAAACCGGTTCTGGTCTCTTGGCAAGTAGTAGAAGGTGACCTCTTTGAATTGCGTGATGAGGTCTTCCATGCAGGGGTGGTATTTTTGGAAGCCTGGATCTATTGTTTTCCATTTATTGGAAACTTGATTGATGATTAGGGCTGAGTCCCCGTAGACCTCTAGCTTCTGGACGTTCCTTCGAGTGCGGCCTCTAGTCCGGCGGCGCAGGCTTCGTATTCGGCGACATTGTTGGTTACCTCGAAGTTTTGCTTTATAGCGATTGGGGTGTGCTCGTCCTTTGGGTTAACCAAGAGCATACCAATGCCATTTCCTCTTTTGTTGGCTGCTCCGTCGAAGAATAGCTACCATCGGTTTTCGCCTTCAAGTGTGAAGATTCCTTCGTCTGGAAATTGCGGTTCGGGACCTTGGGCCTTGTCGGTTGGGAAGTCGGCCAGTTGTTCGGCCATTACCCATCTCTTGATTGACTTCTGGTTCACGTACTTGATGTCAAACTCCACCAGGAAGAAATACCATTTGGCTAGCCTCATTGACATTGATGGTTTGTCGAAGAGGTATTTGACTGGGTCCATTTTGGAAACCAAGTGCACTGTGTGCGACTGCATGTAGTGTCGTAATTTTTCAACAACCCATACTAGAGTTGCGTAGGTTTTCTCGAGGGCTGAGTAGTTGAGTTCGCTGCCTTGGAACTTTCGACTGACAAAGTAGATGGCATTCTCGATTCGTGGCTCTCTCTTTTCTTGACAGAGCATGGCTCCAACTGCGGTGTCGGTCACAGTTAGGTATAGCAAAAGTGGCTTCTCCTCGTGGGGAGGACAGAGGATCGGAGGACTCACAAGGTTTGCCTTTATCTTTTCAAAGGCATCTTGGCATTTCGGGTTCCATTCGATGTCTGCACTCTTCTTCATTAGTTGGAAGATTGGCTCGCACATGAAGGTCAACTGATTGACGAAGCGGCTGATGTACTACTGGAGGCCCATGAAGCTTTTTACTTTTGTTTGGGTTTGCGGTGGTCTCATTTTGATTATGGCCTTGATTTTTTGAGGATCAACTTTGATGCCTCGCTCGGTGACCATGTATCCCAAGACTTTGCCTCGGATGACCCCAAAAGTGCATTTGGCAGGGTTTAACCTTATTGAGTGTTTTTTAAGGCGATTGAAGAACTTTCTCAGGTCGATGAGGTGTTGTCCGTCTGATCCCTTTGAGTGGATGATCATGTCATCGACGTGCACTTCGATCTCTTTGTGGATCATGTCATGGAAGAGGGCAGTTGCTGCTCGTTGGTAGGTAGCCCCCGCGTTCTTTAGTCCGAACGGCATCACTGTGTAGCAGTAGGTTCCCGAGGGGGTTGTGAAGGCTATTTTCTCTTGGTCTTCTTCGGCCATCTTGATTTGATTGTAGTCGGCAAACCCGTCCACGAAGGACTTAACCTCGAAATTGGTCGTAGTGTCTACCAACATGTCTATGTTTGGTAGTGGAAAGTCGTCCTTGGGACTTGCTTTATTGAGATCTCGGAAGTCCACGTAGCAGCGCACTTTTCCATTGGCCTTGGTGACCGTGCCTATGTTGGAGAGCCATGTCGGGTATTCGATCACCCTTATGAAGCCGACGCGAAGCATCTTTTTGATCTCTTCTTTGACTTATAAAGACCATTCTGGCTTGATTCGGTGTAGCTTCTGCTTGATGGGCTTAGCCTCGGGATTCAGTGGAATCCGATGTTCCACTATGGCTGGATCTAAGTCGGGCATGTCTTGGTAGGACCAATCGAACACGTCCACGATTTCTTTTAGCAGAGCAGTCAATGGGTTTTGCTCGGTGCCGGTGAAGAAGCTTCAGATTTGCGTCTCTTTTGGCTCTTCAGCAGTCCCCAAATTCACCTTGGTTAAAACCTCCTTGGCAGCTTGGGCCCGGTTTTTCTCTCGTTTGACAACATGCTTAAAGATGTGTTTAATGCATTGTTCGTTTAATGTGTCTGCTTCTTTGTCAAGTGAATCGTTATTAACTATTTGTGTTTTAGTAAATTTATCAATTGTTAAAGATGCAATGAGAGGATACTCGGAAAGGTTGAAACTTTCATTAAGAGCATATGGGAATACATTATTGGCTATGAATTTGTAATCTTCTGGCGTAAGGCCATCAGATGACTTGAGAGACTCAAATTCAAAGATAATGGACTCAGAATGTGTTTCGATTCTGGACTCTAGGACGCGAGGGGTTAGACCAAGCTGTTCGATCATTTCCTTCTTGTTGGTGGCAGGTCCGGAGAAGGTGGCCCAGTTCTTGAGTGGCAATGTTGATGAGCTTGAAAAGAGACGAGGGTCAAAAGGCTTCGCACTGCTGTCCCCAATCATGGCTACCGTAGAGTTATCAGAAACAAAATCGATTAGGTCTGGCACCTCGATTTCTTCACTGAAGAGTTGTTGTAGCAATGGCTCATTCCAGGCATTGTCTGCGGAGTCTTCCGTTCTTGTCTTGGGCATTGCTAGTTCGAATGCTGACACGTCCCGCTTGTTTGTGGCAGGGGTGCTGACAGAAAGCTTTTCGAGTTCTTCCACCAAAGAGGGGGTTTTCCCAAACCAAAATTCATTGTGAATAGTGGTGGTGGTGGGTCCCGGTAGAGTTGGTGCGTCGAGAAATGCTCTTCTGATAGGGTTTGGCTTGAGGCCTCTGAACCTTTCAAGGCTTTGTTGGAGCTCGTCCATTGTTGTCGACCAGTTTTGTTTGGTGAGATCCGTTCCTTGGACGAACTTTACGCACTGGTGTAGGGTGGATGCCACCCCATTGATTTGGTGTAGCCAAGGTCGTCTCAAGATGGCAGTGAAGGTGATCGGGATGTCGATGACCTGGAAGTCTGTCGGGATCATCTGCTTTTCGAACCACAGGTTCAGAGTGGCTATCCCCAGGACTGAGCGAGACGTTGATTCGTATGCTTTGATCGTCTGATTTGAAGGCTTTAGATCAGTTGGCTTGATCCCTAGCAAGTCCATCATTTTGGATGGGAGGACGTTCATGGCGGATCCCCCGTCTACCAAGACCCGAGGGAGGCGACGCTCGTCAAGTTGAACAGTGATGTAAAGAGGCTCGTTGTGGTATGCCCCGAATTTCGGTAGATCGAGCTCCGTGAAGGTAATGATGTTACCGTAGTGAACATTTCCGATCATTTGGACTGCTTCATCTGGTGTCACATTGATTGGCACCATGGTCTGGGCCAGGCTTTCTTCCAGCTTGAGTTTGTGCGGGTAAGACGAAGTGAGTAGGGACCAGAGGGATATGTTGGCCTGAGTGCGCTTGAGTTGAGTTAAGATCGGGTCTTCAGCCTTTGGGTCAAATGCTTCAGCTTCTTTGGCGTAGTGGCCCTTTTCGGTTCGAGGCTCAGGTACGGCTGGCCTTTTGTCTGTCCTTGGAGGATTCATTGGGATTTGGCCGGAACGTGTCAATACGTTCACTTCTGGCTTCACTCCTTTGCTTGTTTCTCCCACTTCTGTCATGGGAGGGCCTTGGTTGGCGTAGGGACATGCATCACATTTCAGCTCGTTTACCGTTATTGCTTTTGTTGGAGTGTCAACGATGATCTTGATGTCTTCTCAAGATAGGGGTTGGGGTGTCAGGACCCTTGGGCGGCTGGTGGATGTGCGGAGATCGTCCCAGCTAATCATGGAGCAGAAGCTGTTGTGATCCCGAGTTGAGTCAAGTTGAGGATATTTGTTGGAGTAGATGACGTAGTAGTCAAACTTTCTGGATGGTTCTCCAAGGGTTCCGACTGTGGGATTGCCGGCTTCGTATCTCTTTTTCAGTTTTTGTTGAGAAGAGGGTTTCTTCTTTCTTGGAGGGCGATCCTCGTTTATTTCATCTTGGAAATCCCTTTCCAGACAAGTGGGGCAATCGCAGACGTCCCACCAGATGTGTTCATCATTTTGTGGCTGTCTTGAGACCTCGGGGCATTGACTTGACACGTCTTTCCCTGGGGGGGCCTTGTGGCTTCATGTCGTAGCTGCAGAGCTCGTACAGGGGCAAAGGATTATATCCCGGGGGACAATGAGAGACGTTGGGAGCTGCGGGAGAGGGTACGTCCTTGGGAGCCCCAGGTGGTTGGGGGGTGGCCAATGTTCCGAAATGATGCATGGCACCTTCGATCCAGGCCTGTTGCTCGCCTTGGCATTTTTCAAGAGATATGACAGCTTGCCAAACTTCCTCCATTGTTGGGAAATTTCTCGGGGGTAAGATCCCATTTCCCTCGTTGTCATCTGCCGACCTGGCCATGGGGAGTTGATGGACTGCCCTGGTGGCTGTACTGGGAAGGCTGTTGGATCTTGAGGCTTTGACATTGGAAGAATGGTTCCCGGGTACTCTCGATCACTCTCGGTTTGCTGGAGGGGGTGATGGGTAAGGTTTAGATATGGGAAGGCCCTTTTTGGATGAAGGGGGAAAGCTCATGTGACATGCAGTTTCCTTTTTTTTAATTTACTTAAAACGTGTTTTCTCAGAATCCTAAGTTGGTTGGAAAAGATTGCTCTTCTTTTTCGCAACTGTGCTAGATCCTGGGTCAGTGGAAACCATCAGTGCGGCTATAAGCCCCTCGTTTTGCACATGTATTTCGACATCCCGGGGTGGACAGACCCGGGTGAGGGGTCCTATAGGGTAAGAGGTTTCCACTGGCCTAAAATAAAAGTCCAAACCTAAGGACCGAGCCTATCATGTTTGTTTTAATGCGTCGGCCATGTGAATAGTGAGCAGAGCCGGCACCTGAGTCAAGATCGGGTCGAGAGTTCGGCATGACTTCTCTTTACCTTGCTTGCGCAAGGGATCTGTGACGTTAGGTGTTGGCTAGGTCATATCGTCATGGCTGACGTATTAATGGCTTGATGACATGGTGTCATGTGGGCATGGATGTATATCCGGGACGGAGCATTGTCCGGGTGTAGCTTTGGAAATCAATATCGGGTCAAGATTTTAGCATGACCTTTCATCATCTTGCTTGCGCAAGGGATCTTGAGTTCCGAGCTTCGACTCAGAAAATGGTCGTCATGGGATATGTATCCAGGCTTTATGACACGGACTGGGTAAAAACCAACCGAGTCTGGATAGAGTGTGACGCAAGCGTGCATGGTTGACACTGGCTAGGATGGGATGTTTGGAATGATCCCGTCGGCGTCCGAAAGGCGTCAGGAAGACCAATTTAACTGCAACTGAGACCACTCCGGGTTGAGGGTTGTAGTGTTCAGTGTACATGATAAGAGTGCGCGTAGTGTGCAGTCACTAAAATTCTTTTTCTGAGTAAAACATAAATTTTTGCAGAATTTTTATATGTATGTACACAGATGTATTATGATGCATTTTTTTGTATTTTTTTTTTTGTAAATAAAAAGTAAAGCACATGCACGCACACACAACAGTTAAAAAAAGGGGTAAAATGAAAGTTTGACCCTCATCAATGTTTTAAAAATCTTTTTTTTTGTTTAAAAGTTTAAAACAAAATGTCCCCAGCGGAGTCGCCAACTGAAATAACCCGGATCCAGCTACGCGGGCCCCGTCATCTCGCGTGCGTTTCGAGTCGAGAGGTGTCGCTGCATTTGTTTGGAGGAGTCGCCATGCCGTTTTGATTTAGCCCAAAACATTGAAAAAGGCTAGTTTAAAAACTGTTGTTGTGTGATGAGATTTTGAGTTCAGAGGTCAGGTTACGCCTCGGGAAGAGAATAGCAGAGCTCACCCGAGTCGCCTCGTATTCATGAGTCTTTCAATACCCCTCTTTCTTTAAAAGTTGTGTGTGTATGTGCTTTTAAAAATGCATGCTGAATAGGATGTCTACATTGTATGCTATGTATTGAAATAAATTGAAATAGTTTGGGAAGGAAGCCTTACCAATGTTGGTTCGTGTCTGACTTCCGCTTGGGAATAGTGTTTGAGTGTGAATAGTACTCTGGGACAGACCGGGATTGCTTCGGGGATGTATCGGTGTCTGCGGACAGAGCTTCGGCGTGCCTCGGGAATGTCAGGTGTTTACTCGAGCAGAGGTTCGGCGTGCCTTCAGGCAGAGGTTCGGCATGCCTCGGGAGTGTCGATTGTACTCGGGCAGAGGTTCGGCATGCCTCAGGAGTGTCGGTTCTACTCGGGCAGAGGTTTGGCGTGCCTCGGGATGGACCGGGATTGTACGGCAGAGTTTCGGCTTGCTTCGGGATGGACCGGGATTGTCCGGCAGGGCTTCGGGATGGACCGATATGCCTCGGGATGGGCCGGAATACCTTGAGATGGACGGTCAAGGCTTTGGGATGCCTCGGGGCAGCACGGGAGTGTCTCGAGAGCACTCAACAGGGCTTTGGAGAGCCTCGGAAGGGCTCGAAAGGCCCCGAAGGGAACCGAAAGGGACCAGGAGTGCCTCGAGAGGACTTAGAGGGGAGACTGAAGGCAGGGGGAGAGAGGAGAGAAGGGAGGAGTAAAAATTTTGAGAGGGGGATCCCTCTATTTATAGGGGTGAAAAAGTTGCAAAATGGTCCGCGTGGACCATTCTACAAAACCAATATTTTGGTTTTCCTGGATTTAAGGGAATCTCGTGGACTTTAAGGGGATTTCGTAATTATGATGTCTGGGTGCAAAATGGTCCGCGCGGACCATTATGCAGGCCAATATTTTCTGAAATTCCTAAAAAGTCCTTTTGCCTCTTTTTATCCCAGAAAGGTCCCACCTTGGTTTTGGTTGGTGGTTTTTGGGGGTTTTGAAGGCTATGGGTGTTCAGGATCACGTTTGTGTGAGTCCTCGGTGCTTCCCGTGTGTCGGATGGGGAGCGATCCAGACTGGAGTACTTACACAGATGCAACCTCAAGGGAAGATTTAGATGAAAATTCACCCATTCAACTAATTGAACCTCTTCGTCAACTTACATTCAATGACTTCACTGAAGGATCAAACGATGTACCAATAGAGGATCTTCAGTAAACCTCTGTTCAATCCGATTTACCCCCGAGGTTCGTGAAGTCAGCAGTCACCCTCTCTCAAATGTGATTGGTGATCTATTTTCCGGAGTTCAAACAAGGAAATCAAATTATGATGAGCATACTTCTCTATTATCTCAAATTGAACCCAAGAATGTTGATGAAGCACTCCAATATTCAAGTTGGGTTGTTGCAATGCAAGAAAAACTCAACCAGTTTGAAAGATGTAAGGTTTGGACATTGGTGCCTAGACCTCATGATCAAGGAGTAATAGGTACAAAGTGGGTGTTTAGAAACAAGATGGATGAGAATGGAAGCATCACCAGAAATAAAGCAAGGTTGGTTGCACAAGGATATAGGCTAGAAGAAGGAATTCATTATGACGAAACTTTTGCTCCAGTTGCAAGACTAGAAGCAATCAGAATTTTCTTGGCCTATGCATCTTACAAACGTTTCAAGCTATATCAAATGGACATTAAAAGTGTCTTCCTCAACGGTGAACTTCAAGAAATCGTGTATGTTGCCCAACCGCCTTGATTTGAAGACTCCAAATTTCCAAATCATGACTACAAACTCCAAAAGGCTTTGTATGAACTCAAACAAGCTTCAAGAGCATGGTATGAAACTCTATCAAATTTTCTACTAGAAAAAGGCTTCAAACGCGGTAAAATCGATACAACTATATTCATTGCTAAATATAATAATCATTCATTACTTGATCAAATTTATGCTGATGATATTATTATTGGCTCTACTAATGAATTATTATGCAAGCGTTTTGAAAAGCTAATGAAAAGAAAGTTTGAGATGAGCATGATAAGAGAATTGACATTCTTCCTTGGGCTCCAAATCAAACAATGTGATGAAGGAATCTTCCTCAGCCAAGCCAAATACACAAAGGAGTTAATCAAGAAGTTTGGACTGGAAAATGCAAAAGCATACGATATTCTCATGGCTACCAACAATAAACTAGATAAAGATCTAAAAGGTAAGAAGGTTGATCAAATCTTATATCGAGGGATGATTGGCTCATTACTTTACTTAACTGCTAGTAGGCCATATATTATGTTTAGTGTTTGTGTTTGGGCTCATTATCAAGTTGATCCTATAGAAGCACATTTAAATGCGGTCAAGCGTGTAATCCGCTATCTCTCTGGAATTACTAATCTTGGACTTTGGTATTTCAAAGATTTGAATTTTGAGCTTGTAGGTTATTCAGATGCAGATTATGCAGCTTGCACCATTGACAGAAAAAGCACTAGTGGAACTTGTCTCTTCCTTGAAAATAGACTAGTTGCTTGAGCCAGCAGGAAGCAAGCCTCGGTTTCAATTTCAACTACAGAGGCTGAATACATTGCTGCTGGAAGTTGTTGTGTCAAATACTATGGATGAAGCAACAGTTGGTGGACTATAGGATTGATGAAGGAAACTGCCCAATCATGTGTGATAACACATCTACAATCTCAGTCTCCAACAGCCCTATCATGCACTCAAAGACAAAACATATAGACATCAAGTATCATTTCCTCAAAGACCATGTGGAAAAGTGGAACATCCATTTAGAGTATGAGGGGACAGATAATCAGATTGCTGACATCCTCACCAAAGCTCTTGACTCCAAAAGGTTTTCATTCCTTAGAGGAGAAATGGGTTTGCTTGAACTTAAATAAGTCCATACTTTTTATTACAAACTTGTGTGTTAAGTATGTTGTTTAGGTAAAAATATTGTTGAGGTTTCAAAACCTCACCCTTGTTGAAACCGCGTGGACAACCCGTATGAGGTCAACCGCATGCCTATTCAAAACCGCATGAAGTGTCTCAACCGCATGTAGTTTCAAAACCGCATGATCAAAACCGCGTTTCAACACATAGAGAATTTTCACTGATTTTCATTTCTTAGCTTTGAAGAAGCTCCAATGCGGTTTGATATTTCTTTTTCCTTATTTAAAAAAAATGTTATTATTTTTATTTTTGTTATATCAAACTGCATACCACTTGGACCCAGGTAAGTTTTCTATATTTATTATTTGGTCCTTGTCTTTCTTAAGACAAATTATTTGCATAAGGGTACTTTTGCAAATATTTTCCCACGTTGATTTGAAATTTAAATGCATTAAATGCAAAAGGAATATTTTCCTTAAATGTCTCACATCAGCAGTCATTGAGTTGTGTGAAGAAGGGAAAGAGATGGGAGTGTGCTGGTGGTACACTTAGTGGGAAAGTGGAACCATCAATAGCTATTTGCACTCCACCTAATAACCACCTATATATACCATATTAGTGCAACCGCTTACCTCTTTACACTGCCTTCTCTGTCAAACGTACTTTCTTTGTCACTATTAACTTTCTCTCTCTATTCTCCCACTTAAACACATTTGAACAATCTGTAAACTCATGGGTCCTAAAAGATCAAGAGACACAACAATCCCTAGAGTTCCTAAAAAATCATTCAATGACATGGTATGAATTCTAAACCTAAACCTTTGATTTTCTGCAAATCTACCATTATTGAACTGTTCAAACTGTTCGTATGCCTCTTACTGTTCTTCCTTGCTCAAATCATCATTCCTTGCTCATTTTGCTTAATGTTAGTTGGGTTTTGCTCGCATTTGTATATGTATTTTATCTATGTAATTTATTTCATGATCCATAAACATCTAGGTCACCAATTTTCAATTTAAGGGTTTTCGAAACCCATTTCGTGTTCTTAGTGATTTCGTGATGATTATGGACAAAGGTTGAATTTTTATTGTTATATTAATGATCTATAACTTGTTAGGATCATTTGGATTTTCTATTTATTGGTTTTGGTAAAGTTTCATGTTGCCTCTGTTCTTGGTGTTCAAACTGTTCTTCTTGTTCTTCATTTGTTCATAAACTGTTCTTGATTTTCAAAAATTACTTTATATGTTGGATTTCATGATTCTCTAATTATGTTTTTCCATACTTATAATTTTTTGAAAATTTTGTATCTGAAACACCAAAAGTGAGAGATTTCATGCGCAGCGGAATAATGCAATAACTCGAAAAATCAATATAACATTGTGTGACAGCCAGCGTAAAATTTTTGTCACATTAACATGACATGAATCGAAATATGAATATCGTTGGGGCATTTCCTCAGCAGCGACGCGCTACACTTCAAAGACCTGAGTGTAGTGATAAGTATGCAAAGGTTGCTAGGTCGTCGCCCGGAAGCGACGCGCCATCTCTTCGCCCGGGGGTGGTGTCAAATATGCAAGGGTGCGCTACACTTCAAAGACCTGGGTGTAGTGATAAGTACGCAAAGGTTGCTAGGTCGTCGTCCGGAAGCGACGCGCCATCTCTTCGCACGGGGGTGGTGTCAAATATGCAAGGGTTCCCGCATTGCGGACGAGTGCGGGTAAAGAAGCTAGTCCATGGTAGGTGTAAGGGTAGTGGGATGCGCTTTGGAACTTGGAACATTGGATCATTGACAGGGAGATCAGCAGAGGTGGTGGAAGTTATGAGGAGGAGGAAGATTCACATAATGTGTCTACAGAAAACTAAGTGGGTTGTGTAAGTACCCAAATCTGGCTCATGCCTTCCGGTTAAATTTCCCGGCAATTTCGGTAAGTTTCCCGGTAATTCCCCGGACCTTCCTAGTGTTCCGGAAATGTTCTGGAACAGTTCCAAATTAAATTAAGGCCTGAAGGGAGCCTTCCTAATTAAGAAACACGTTTTTCTTAATTAGGAAGAAGGTTCTAGAATAATGCCACCTTGCATGGTTCTAGAATGCTGAGTCATTGTGGATAAGCCCGCACGGCTGCATTAGCCCAAGGTCTCTGGCCGCACGGCTTCATTAGCCTTATCCAGACTGCCTATAAATAGAGCCCTCCTCTACCCATTTCAACAATAGAGACACAACAAGAATACACACAATCCATAGCAATACACTCAGTCACTCCCAAGACATGAAGAATATTGGTGAAGGCTCAAGAAGGTGAAGAAGAAGGCCAAGAAGCTCCCTCCCTCCTCCTTGAAGATCCAAGACCAATCTCTCCTCCTAGCTCCGACCAAAGAAGCAAAGGAAGCAATTGGTAACCTCGCACGCCCTAACCTTGCTTTTAATTGATATACTTGCTCATTGCATTCATATATCTTGCTTGGGACTTGGCATTCATAGTTAAAGATCACATCTTTATCACCCCCTTTCACTTTTTGCATGCATTAAGACCTCATTTGTCATAAAAATGTAGTCTTTTTTCATAAAGGTGCATCCTTTGCACCTAAAACTCCCATTTTCAAATAAAAATGTCATTTTTATGCATCATTTGCATATAAAAATCCAATCTTTTCAATAAAAATGCATCCTTTGCATTCAAAACCCCTTGTTCAAGCATCATTTGCTTTAAAGACCATGTCTTTACCATAAACTAGCATCATATGCTTTTCAAAATGCAATCTTTATGCATCATTTGCATAATGAATGCCAATTTCTTCAACAAAAATGCATCATTTGCATAAAAATCAAATCTTTATGCATCATTTGCAATAAAGATTATTTCTTTAAACTAAGTGCATCATTTGCAACCCAAAAATGTCATCTTTTCATTAAAGTGTCATTTTCATCATGCATTCCCCCTTTCCCCCAACCTTGGAACGGACCGGTGTAAAAGATCCTATCTTTACATCGTTCCTTCCATTAAAGGTTCCATATTTCTTTAGAAAGGGATACCTTGAACCCTATATCTCCGATTATCGCTTAAGAAAGAGTATGAAGCCTCTATACGAGCTCGGCCGTCTTAAAGCGTAGGATTGATGGGCTAAGGACTCTCCTTTTCCTAAAGAACCTCATCTTTGACCAAAGAGAGTCATTCTCTCGATCACGCAAGTCCCGAGGGTCCCGAGGTTTAAAATGCGATGATCACAAGTCATAAGATGAGGACGGGATCATAATCCCAAATACATAAAATTCCAAGGAATCCGAGCGACAACCAATAAATGGTTTGTACGTCAGGAAGACAACTTGGGACATTTCCCCCTTATTTTCAAACACATGCACACAAGAAAGCACGCAAGCAAGCACGATTGCGAAATCTTGGGAGACTTGCTCCGGCAAGGCACTTTGGGTGAACGCCAAACGTTCTTCCCAAGGGGTAACTTAACCTCCGAACCCAGTAAAAACCTTTTTCAAAGTTTTGAGGTAATCAAAATGGCGTGGCGACTCCGTTTTTCAAATAACTCGGATGTCTTCAAACTCGCGTGAATCCAACACAAAATTTGGGCACCACATTCACAGTTTGGCGACTCCGCTGGGGATATCCCAAAGGAGAAAAGCTTTTATTTTCAAAACAAAAAAATCGATACTCGGTATATAGGTGGAAACCACTTACCCTTCCTGTACACTCCACGACGTGGGAGTTGGGATAACCGGTGGTTTAACAATCCACGTACCAGTATCCCTTTTCGAAAAAAAAACAATTTTGAAAAAAAAATATAAAAAAAGCTTTTCCCTTTGAGCGGGTTAGACTCCCGTCGCTGATTTCATTAATCGTGCTTGCTTTCTTTACCTTGCATTGCATCATTTGCATCTTGGAATCTGTGCATACTTTGAAACGGGAAATAACCCGAAAAATAGCAAAAGGAGTGGAACCTGGAAAATTGATCCATGCAGTCGTACGGCTCAATCCTCATTGGATTACGGCCAGGGCGACCTCGGTGGCAATTCCACCGGGAAAAATCATGGTTAATCTGGCGAGTCCTAGCGGCTTGGGGCTACTCGGCTCCATGGCGGCCAGGGCTCCCGAGAAAATTTACGTGCTTATGTGTTGCATTTTCCCGTCCCGAAAATCATTCCTTTAAAACACATTTATGAAAATCTCTGTTTTAACTCAAAAAGGAACATTTTTAGGAAGACCGCACACTACGCGCACACGATATATCCTGTACACTTTGCACGCGCACGTCCTTCAAACCCGAGGGTGGTTCAGTGCGATCACGGACTGGCCTTACGATGCTCCGGGCGCGCACGGAATCATCCCAACCTCCCATGGCGGCCGGTGTCGACCAATGCACGGTCCGTGTCACACGTTTCAAAAAACCGTGACTTTTGGTTGGTTTTGGTCTAGTCCGTGTCATATAGCCCGATTGCATACCCACGTAAAGGTCAAGCCTTAGCTCATAACGGAAGCCAAGATTTTCGCTCAAGCGAAATTGCAGAAATTCCGACAAGGAAAAATCGGTGGGATCTTGACTCAGACATTGACTATTGACCTTGACCCGCACGGAATGCGTAAGAGTCAAGACCAGGAGTCTTTGCCAAAAAATCAAAAGATCTTTCGCTCAAGCGAAGCTACGCTAAAATTCCGACAAGGAAAAATTGGCAAGATCTTGGCCAGGCATTGACTTCGATTCCGACTCACGCCTTTGCGTATGCAACGAAGTTCAATGTGACCTTTGTGTCATCCGGCTTTTTACCGCCCGACCCATGCCTATTATTCTCTCGGACATTACCGAAAGTCAAAAACCGTCATTCGCTCAAGCGAAACTCTGTCAAAGATCCGTCGAGGCAGAGACGAGACTTTCCGGTATTGCCTTGACTATAATCCGCATCGCTCGTGCGTTGAAAAGTCCTATGACCCGCTAGACCCGATAGGAGCGTTCTTTACTCTCGGTCGGTGGGATCCGCGTGCCCTATAGGACCCTCGCCAGGCTGTCCACCTGGGAGGTCGAAATACGGGTGGAATACGAGGGGCTTATAGACGTAGTGTGACGGAACCCGGCGATCCGGGATCTAGAGTAGTTGTGAAAAAGAAGGGCGAGAACCCCTTTTCCAACCAAATAGATATTAATAAAAGACAACTGTTTAAGTAAACTTGAAGATTCTAATTTGCATATTGCTTGAGCCTTGACCTAAACACCTACCCGAGTCTAAACCTTTCCTATCCCTTTCCCTTGGCGAGAAAGAAGTGGGTGAGAACACCGGGTCGGCGACTTGTTAGCGCAAAATCCTCGGAACGGTTCGCGAGAATCCTCGGTTTCGAGAGTCGAGAATGGCCGATTTGACGAGAACAGTCTTGGTTTGGGTAACCGAGATGACTAGGGAAGAAGAGCTAGCCTATAACCAATGCCCTCCCCCATCTTCATATAACCCGTTGCCAAAATGTCCCTTCTCGGTCTTCTCCAATACCCCAATTTGTTAGGGTCCCGACACCCTCGCTTCCTCTGCGTCCCCCACGGGACCTTTTTCCTCCTTTCGGCTGAGCCTACTTTGGAATCCCGGTGCCAATTTGACCTTTCCAATTTTGTCAACGCACTTTGTGAATTTGCCTACCTCTCGGACGGCTACGGTGAAGAGTCGGTCGGAAACGAGAATAGGAATGGATGGATTCTACGGCGATGATGACAGGTTCGGTAAAAGGAATGGACTTGGAGCCAACGGAAGTGAAACCCGAAGGGCAAGATGAGGTAGAAAGCCACGGACTGGAATAGGGGATGAAATCACTTCAAAGTGTGTCTGCGGCCTATCTGAGGCTCGGAGAAGGATGAGGTAGTGTATGAGTCCTATATCCTAGAGTTCAATACTCCGTACAAGGACTTGGTAGGCGAATGGAGGAACTTGATCGAAGCTTTAGCCAAAAAGAGGGAAGTGGGCTCCGCCCGCCGTCTGGAACATGTAAGCGTCGCCGAAGCCAAACTCTCATCGGGAAGGGTAGACTCTATCACGGTGTTAGTAGTCACTCCTGAAACTTGGTACGAAGAAGAATGTATGGATGCCTTGGAAAGAGTCACGAGTTTAGAGCGACCCAGTCCCCTTTATGTCCTACGATGATAATGATGTTTTCTGGTAATCCCTAAGCCCGAGGAAGAGTCGAGATACCCCTCGTATGGCGTCGAAGTATCCCGACTGCTTTTGCCCTCATTGGTCATCGAGTCAAGGCGAAAGTTCCCACGAGAGCTGCGTAGTGACAAGCGATGAAGACACGGTCGAAGTGGGAAGGGACAATAGAGGAGTGGTTAGTCCGAAGCCAAAAGCCCGGAAAATATCTCGACGGTAAGGAAAAGGAACCCGCCATGAGATTTGACCCCTTGAAATCCTTATTGATGATGGAATTTCCCACTTGAGAAAATGTTTGGCCAACGTCAAAGATGCCGTCGAAGGTTGACCCCGGGGAAAGAAAAGACATGCTTGACGGTGATGAGGAATGTGATCCTACTCTGTTAAAGAAGTTGCTAGGTTCGGATGAGAAAGCCATTTGCCAAGCTCAAACTCCGGAAGTGATAATTCTTGTTGCATGCTTGACTTTGAAAAGTTTGAATGAGGCTGTGAAAGCTTTAAACGGAGAATGTGAAGTTGAAATCAGCCGGTCAAACTCGAGAAAAGGTCAAAAAGCCGGTAACACAGGACCGGATTCGGGAAGCCGCCTATGCTTGGCGGCACCGTCAATCGAGATCAATCAACGAGAATTGGCCATACGCCGGTAAGAATCCGCCTACGACTTTGAAAGAATTGTGAGAATCCTCCGGTAGGAATAATGACCAAGGAAAATCCAATGTCTATGTGATGACTCGGTGCAGGCGAGATGAATGTTGAGCGGCTAAGGGTGACAAAAGAAGCACCGTCTACGAGCCAAAAACGAGATAAAAGACCTTATAAGCCGAAGCGAAAAGCGACTACGATAAGGAGGATCCGAGTCCTAACTCGGTTGAAGTGTACCCAAGCCAATATCTCCTTATGGTCCCTGTTGACCTCTTCATACCCTCATAAGTTGAAGCTAGAAGAAAGTTTGGCCAAGACCATGGTGCCCATAGATGTCACCCCGGATGAGGTCGTCGAATGATTGGAAATATCCACTACGGAAACATCATTACCTTCTGACTTAGACACACGCCAAAGTATGGGGCTAGTCACAACGAACCTCTTTACATCACGAGTCCGAGTTAGAAGAGCGTCGATTGCCACGAGTATTAGTCGACGGAGTGCACGATGAATGTCTTGCCGGCTAAAATGATGGATTTATTGGATGCGAAGCCAACGGACTTAAAGCCTTCTAGTCGGACTATTAAGGCCTATGACTCCACTTTGCACGATCGGTTTTGGGGATCGCCACTCTCAAGATGTGGTTCGGAAAAAGGTCATGGACGTTGATTTTCAAGTTATTGATATTAGATTTCATTTCTTGCCTTCTTTGGGGACGGCCTTGGATCCACCGGATAAACGGGGTAGCCTCTACTTTGCATCGGTGCGTCAAATTTCGGTCGAGTGATGGAACTATCACCACCATTTATGGGGGCAGTGTCACGGTAGAAGGAACCGGCCTTTGGGGATATCCCGATATTGGAGATCAAGCACGATGATGAAGGGTTAGCATTGGCCAGGATTCTCAGTAGCTTCTTCCGAGGCACAAGTGTGTTGCAGACCTCACCACTACTTAGATAAAATCCCTCCTGCCATGAGAATGATGCGAAAAATGAGTTATCTTCGGGACTTGGATTGGGTAGAAGACTTCAAGGTCGTAACACCATCATTGATGTGAAGGAGCAGGACTACCGAGATATGGCTTGGGGTACAAACCGAACTCTCGGGATGCCGGAAAAGCTAAAGGCACGAAAGGTGAAGGGGTCCGGCTCCATCCTTACGATCTGTCTCGACCCATTACTTTACAAAAGGAGGGACACAATATGATGAAAGTGATCGCCGAGATCTCCTTGCAGAAAACCCTTCTAGAGAACCTTGAGAAAGTTAGGGGAAAGCCGGCCCGATCCCGTTCGAAGAATGTTCCTTGATTTGCCGAGATATCCACAGGGCTACCACTCACCGTTCGAGAATGAGTACGTCTTGGAAATCCGGCCGGTGTCGAGAGTCGGCATCCGGGACAATGGACTTCTCCGCCTTTGAGTTAGCTCTTCCAAAGATCGGCCGGATAGAAGGCGCCGGCGGTGAAGACGATCGGTGGGGTTTGCGAGAGTTGTTTGACGAAGAAGCACAAATCCCGAGACTTGATCGACTTGATTCGAGATGATGAGATAGTTGCCGTTATTGGAGACGATGGTGAAAGTCATTTTGATCCTCGCACTTTGGTGACTAAGACAGAAATGCCATTGAAGAATTGGGAGACATTCTCGGGGCCGATAGCCGGTCGACGGCAAATGATCACGGAGCTTGGATTGGTACCCGTCCTTCTCGGCCCGGTCGTGTCAAACACCACTGTTGTCTATTCGGTCGAGTCGGGAATCTTTGAATTCCGAGTCCTCGGAAGTCATCCGAAGGCCTCACGCTGAGGATTATGAAAATGTAATCGATGTCATCTTTCCCCTTATCTTGAATGAAATGACAAATCTTTACGATTATCCTCTTATTGCCAACTTAACAAATGATAAATTAACTCAAAACTTAACAACGAGTTAATAATGAATCATTTGAACAAGATGCAAACACACTAAACGAACAATACATTAAAGAAATCTTTAAGCGAGGTTTCGGAAAAGAGGAAAACCGGGCCCAGTGCCGAGGAGGTTTTGATAAGTGTGAACTTGGGTACTATTGAGGAACCTAAAGAGACACGGATTGGAAGCTTCTTCCGGGGTTGAAAGGGACAGATTGATCGAGTTTGCTCGAGAGAATACGTCGACGTGTTTGCATGGTCATACAAGGATATCTCGGGGCTAGACGGTTCGATAGTAGAACCACGAGAATCCCTCTAGCACCGAGATGCTAAGCCGATGCGAGCGAGAAAGATTAAGCCGGAATGGTCTCTACGGAGTCAAAGAAGAAATTGAGAAGCTACTTTGCGGGTAGGGTTCATCGAGTCATTGAATACCCGACATGGTTGTCTAACATCGTGGCCGTAACCAAGGCCGATGGGAAGGTGCGGCTTCTTTGTGTGGATTTAGAGATGCGAACAAGGCCGGCCCAAAGACGACTACCCTACGCAAGCATAGAGCATCTGGTGGACTCCACTTGCCAACTACGAAGTCAAATCCTTCGTTGATGGTTTTGCGAGCTACAACCCGGATCAAGATGGCCGAGGAAGACCAGGAAAAGACTGGCCTTCACCACACCGTGGGGAACCTGCGTTATACGGTAATGCCATTCGGAGCTCAAGAATGCCGGGGCTACTTACGAAGAGGCGGCGACCGCGCTTTTCATGACATGATCCACAAGGAGATTGAGGTCTACGTAGATGATATGATAATCCACTCCAAAGGAGAGGGTGGGCGGCACTTTGTTGACCTACGAAAATTCTTTGAGAGGTTGAGACGGCATTCCATGAGACTAAACCACACGCGAATGCACCTTCGGAGTGACAAGGGGAAAAGTGCTTGGGTATATGGTCACGGAGCGAGGTATAGAAGTTGACCCCGAAAGATCAAAGCCATCATGGATATGAGGCCACCTCAAACCCAGGACGAAGTCAAGAGCTTCATGGGTAAATTGCGGTACATCAGCCGTTTCGTCAATCGGTTGACCACTATGTGCGAGCCCGTCTTCAAGCTCATGAAGAAGAATGTGGACACGAGAATGGACCGAAGAATGCCAAGATGCCTTTGACCGAGATCAAGGCATACTTAGTACATCCCCGGTACTATGCCCCCACATAGACGAAGCCTCTTACGCTCTATCTCACTGTCGCGAACACGGCGGTTGGGGCTATGCTTGCTCGGGAAAAGAAAGACTCTCGGGTAGAAAACGCCATTTACTTTGTCGGTAGGAAGCTACGGGGAGTGAGCTCAATTACTCGGCATGTGAAAAGACACATGCGGGGGCGAGTGCAGGTAGTCGGCAAATTGAAGCATTATATACGAAGCCCACCCTGTGAATTTGGTCTCGAAAATGGACCCCATCAAGTACATCTTTGACAAGCCTTCCCTCTCGATGCGTTTAGCGAAGTGGTCCTTCTTCTTGGCGAATACGACATCAACTATGTGACCGGAAAGGCCATCAAGGGTCAAGCATTGTCGAGATCACTGGCGAACTTCCCCGAGTAATGAAGACGAGAGGGCTGAACCCCAATTCCCGAGATGAAGGGATCTTTGCGGTTGAGCACGAGAATAGATGGCAATTGTTCTTTGACGGAGCCGCTAACAAAGAGGAAATGGTGTAGGAATGCTATTGGTCGATCCGAAAGATGAGCATACCCCATAGCCCTCAAGTTGAACTTTCTGCCACGAACAATGTCGCCAAGTATGAAGCTTTGCATTCTTTGGTTTGGAGAATTTGCCTTAGAAAGAAATGTCAAGGAGCTCGAAGTTTACGGAGACTCGGCCACGATCATCAACCAAGTCTCCAACAAGTGGAAGGCTGTGGACCTGTCTAATGCAACGGTATCATGCCCATATGGAGGAGTTATTTGGGACGGTTCGAGAAGTGACTTTCCACTACTTGCCGAGGGAAAAGAACGGTCGCGAGATGCCCTAGCTACTCTAGCCTCATTGGTAGAGATCCCGAGGGAAAAGCCATAAAGCCCTTGAGTGGGTAGAAGAGAAGCTGACCTTACATTTGTGAAGTGGACACAGGACCGAGCCCATAAAGGAACCTTGGTACAATCAGTTACCAATTCCTCAGACGGAGAGTCGGCTTTCGAGACGAAGAAGGTAGACCAAAGAAGGTGTCGAGCCAAAAGCTTGCGAGCCACGAAAAGGTTGGCCTCCCATTATGTCATCCTAGGAGGCAACCTTTGTACAAGAAAACGCTATCAAGGACCACTCCTCTTATGTGTCACTCAAGAAAGAGCCGAGAGAGTTGATGGCCAAAGTCCACAATGGTCCTTGCGGTCCTCACATGAATGCGAGCCACGATGCAAGTGATCCTCGGAATGGGTTACTCTTGGATCTCCATGGAGACGTTTGCGTTCGGCACGTCCGAACTGCGACAAGTGCCGGCGGTTTGCCAACCTCAACCATCTCCCACCTCATGACTGTCTTGCATGACGACTCCTTGGCCGTTTGCAACTTGGGGCATTGACGTGATAGGGAAAATAGCCTGACCAGGAAGCAATGGGCACGAGTTCGTGTTGGTAGCCATCGACTACTTCACCCAAGTGGGTAGAGGCCAAGTCCTACAAGGTCCTCACTTCCGAGAAAAGTGGCCCGAGTTCATCAAAGAAAACATAATGTGCGAGATATGGGGTGCCCAGCGAGATCATTTCGATAATGGGTCACACTTCGAAGGAAGGCTGCGATAGGCTAGCATCGAGAATTGAGTTACTCGCCACAAGTCGTCCCCGTACGGACCTCGAGACCAATGGAGCCGTGGAAGGCTGCTAATAAGACACTCGAGCGGATCATCAGGAAGATGGCCACCCGTGGTCGTGATTGGCCCGAAAAGCTGCACCTAGCACTCTGGGGCTACGAACGTCTGTCGGAAACGGCCACGGGAGAAACTCCTTTTGCCCTAACTTACGGGATGGAAGCGGTGTTACCGGTGGAGTTGGAAATCCCGTCATTAAGGGTCCTCTGGAAAAACTTGAGTGTCAATGAAGTAGAATGGTTGCGCGGCCGGCATGATGAGTTAGCCACCTTGACGAGAGAAGGCTAAAAGCCATGGAACACACCCGAGCCTACCGGAGGGCGAATGGCGGAGCGTTTGATAAAAGGTCAAGGCCGGAGACATCAAAGAGGGTGACTTAGTCTTGAAAGTAAAGCCCCTACCGAGAGACTGACCCCACAGGAAAATGGGAACCCGTCTGGATCGGCCCTTATGTGGTGCGAGAAGATATTATCGGGAGGAGCCATGAAGCTTGCGAGACTTGGATGGCAATCCCTTTGTCCACCCGGTCAACGGTGATAAACTCAGAAGATACTATGTCTAATAAAAAAAGAAAAATAATAAAAAAAAAAAAAAAAAAAAAAGTGCAAAAAGAGTAATACCCGGCTAATTTGAAAACCCCAAAAAGGGCGGTCTAGAGCAAAGACGGGGTTGCACATATAAAAAAAAAAAAAAAAAAAAAAAAAAAAAAAAGAAAAAAATCTTAGTGCAAAAAGAGTAATGCCCGGCTAATTTGAAAACCCCAAAAAGGGCGGTCTAGGCAAAAAACGAGTGCACACACGAAAAAATTAGTTCACCGGAATGAACTACGTAGACTGAGCCCCTTAGCCTTTCTTGTAAAAGGGAACGTAGGCGGCCATATATGGTTCGGTCTAAACAATAAAAAGGACGATTAAGTTTCCATGAAATGTGTCCTGATCAATAAAAAAAAAAGACATTTGAATTTCCATGAAATGTGTCTTGACTAATTTCTAAAATAATATTTCTTGTTCATTACAAGTTAAAAACTTCTTGATGAGTTCAAGCACGGTCTACCTCTTGACTCTGCTAACTGCTACAAAGATCTAAAATACAATAAAATGCCTAAATAAACTAATGTGTTTGCAAAATGGCAATAAGGGAATCCTAAGAAAAGATGCGTCGGTCGTCATTGAGTCTTCTTTGGTCTTCTTCCCTTTTCCTCGGCCTCGTCGAGTCTTCTTCCTTTTCTTCTCAATAATGTCGGTATCCCTCATCCCGACCTCTGGTATCCTCACTGGAGCCTCTACCAACCCCGTGCCAATGAGTGCTCTCTCTATCCGAGCACGAGTCCGCACCTCTTCCCTGCGAGCCTCGGTCAGGAGCGACCTCGGACAACCTCTTGTCACCGAGCCTCCATATCTCGGACCAAGTCACTGGTGGTTATGGCAACTCGCCTTAGCCTCGGTCTCCCTCGAGTCCTACTCGAGTCGCGGTCGGCTCCCAGTAAAGCTCGACGTCTATCCTCCAAGATAACTTTGAGTCGCTCCCGTCTCCCTCTCGTACCGGTCGAGTAGACGGTGGTCAAGATGGTGCTCTTCTGCTCTGAAGATAGCCACAGGTGGGAAAGCGGTATGTGTCCAAGCCCTCGAGAAGAAAGAGAAGGCTGTTTGGATCCCTCATGTCCAGATGACACCACCTCCATGGTCCGGATGTCCTCCCGATCACTCAATGGCTCTGTAAAGCCCCAAAGCTGCACTGGATACCAAGCGGGGTATATAGAAGGATGACCGGCGAGAATCACGGAACCCTCATGACATAAGACTCCTGAAATATCCTCTGATGCGCAACCTCCAATGTGGTATCCACCAACGGATGTCCGAAGTGGATAGCCTAGCCATCATCGGCTCCCGGCTACCACTGTTCTGTTGCCTAGGCGCACCTCTCAGAAATCACCCAAGGGCAGAGTCGGCAAAGCCCCGAGGCAAAGCCAGAGCCTCTCCTGCGGCCACAAAGTCAACATAGCCGGACTCCCGGACCTCATGAAATGGTCTCCCCAGAGCCATCACAGTCGATCCCATGAAATGTCTCTCCCAAAACCGGCGGGACAATATCCTTCCCGGCCACTGCAGTCTCGACCATGTCCAAGAGGCCACTATGACAGATCCCCACGGACTCGGCGGTGAACAAAACGAGAGAATACGCGAGAGAATGAAAGCATCCATAGCCACCGTGGTCGCGGCCATATCTGGAGACCCAAACACACCGGGATATCGAAAGGTCAATCCTATCAGGGGCTACCATCATCCTCTCGGCCTCTCCCAGGAATGCTGCGAGAAAAGATGCAAGCTTTACCACCACCGGCACGTCTCCGTCAGCGGAATAGATATAGCCTCGGTCTCGGGACCCCAATCAAGGCTCACGAAGTCTTCGTGCGTTGGGACAATTTCGTTGTAAGAGAAGCGATAAACATGTCTCCGGACGTCCCCGAGAACTTTCTTTGCGGCTCTCAACGGAGTCCCAATCGGGCGGGAGATCCCTCGAAATGCCATAAAGACTTGATCTTGAAGGAAGAATCAAGCGAGTCCCTTGTGATTTTGGAAGTTATGTCTCGCCCAAGATTGAAGATCGGATAGAAAATGGTCTCGCTTCCCCCTTTGCAATCGACGGGCTTCTCCATCGCAAAGTGATCAAAGATGGTGCTTTTAGGTCCAAAATATGCTCACGGGAACAATTGGGACAAGTCTAGAGTGAAAATGAAATGAAATGGCCAAGCCTTGCTTTTATTCGAGAAAATAACCGGCTCGAGACGGGCGCAAGCCGCACGGCTTCATTTTCCCTCGAGGCCATGCCGCACGGCTACATTAGCCCTCTGCGAGAAAAAAATTCTGCGGCAACCAAAGTTGCTGCCCAAGGGAGTTTTCACCCCACTTTTTCAACCAAAACATGTACAAAAACATATCCGAAGCCATTCAAGCATTTATATACCATTATAAATCATTTTGGCCCGGTTTATTTAATTCCAAGCAAAAAAGTCGCCCCGAGGCTCGAGATAATATGCAAATTGAAAAAGCATAAATTAGAAAAGTAAATAAAATGTAAATACAATGTTTTCGCCCCATCGGCGCCCAAATAAAGCAAAAATAAACAAAGTGTGCATAAAAATTGTTCATTGTTTGTTTTCGTTCCAAATCTACTCCTAGAGACCTCCTAGGCCTCAGATTCTTCTTCCTCCTCATCGCTACTCGGCTCATAGATGCTAGCCTCCCTCATCAAGTCCTCACAGTCGCTCACGTCGGACAAATGGACATTATCGTGCCCGTACTCGGCCAGTTTGCTCCCGAGAATGTCGGCGTTGGGTCCCCGCCCCGAGGCATAGCCTTTGGAAGAGTACTCGAGGCCGATGAGGTAGACGGCTGTGCCCCAGACGTGCCGTCTCTTGCGCCCGAGCTCCTGTGCATCCAGCTGCCGCCTTCGAAGCGCGAGCCGGCTTCCTCGAAGAGAGGCAGGCACATGTCCTTCCGGCCCTATTGCACGACCGGCCCTATCGTAAGTGCGAGTGGAACACGAGAAAAGAAGAAAATCTCGAGAAAAATCTCGGAAAAATCTCGAGAAAATTGCAAAACGAGAAAATGCGAAAGCTAAAAAGGGAAGGACCACTAAAAGTATACTCACGGTGCTATCGGGCGGCAAGGTGTCTTGGGGCTCCCTAGCATCGGGGACGGGTATCCTCATCCTCCTCGGCACTCCATGGACCACGTAGGACGGATGCGCGGGAGGGATCGGCGGGTCGATAGGCTCATCCTCCCCATATCCACACAGTGACCGCCGGCTTCACTAGCTTACGTGGCGTCCTCGGGCGGCTGCTCCACAAACACGGCGTAGGGGTGTCCATGTCAAAGTACTCCTCTGCGGCCACGCACTGCACAGTACCTCGCTATCTCATCCTCTGGCCAATCCACAGGCTGTAGCATCCGTCTTTGGAGGATCTGAGGAGTAATGGCGTCGATGGAGGGACATGGCCATGCTTTGCCTCGAAACGGTCCCCCAAGTAAATGACATCACATGTCGGCCCAGTGAGCCACCTCCTACCTCGTCACATCAATGGCATCTCCCGGCCAAGATCTCAGGATACACACTTTGAGGGTAGAAGTCCGCTCCGTCATGCCCATCCACATTGATGGTGGCCTCACCATTTTGTAGTCGAAAGTGATCCGGGTCTTCCCAGTGAATTTATCCCTCGCATCTCCCCTCCGGCGAACCATAGCGGGGAAGATGGTGACATCACTCTGCTGGTTCCAAGGAAAGAACCCGATCACCTCGCAAAACCGGGCTGCATGTTCAAAACATCAAAAGGTCATTCTCTCTCTCATAAAAGTCTCAAGACGGGGAAAGAGAAAAGAAAAAAGAAAGGAGACTACCTCGAGGCAAATGAGAAGCGATCCATGGAAGCGGCTTTGTTCATTGTACATGTCCAACAGAAGTACAACTCCGCCAATCCGGCCTCGCCCCAAGAGGCCGTCCCTATCCCATCCACATCCTCCAAAGAGTCGAGGAGGCAAGTCATGGCGCGGCGTCCCGAGAATTAGCAAAGATAGTGGCGATAGCATCAACCATATGAATGCTCTAGCCGGTGTTTGGGCGATCACATCATTAGCGGCAAAGTTACGCATGCAAGTACGACTGCCACCTCGGCGTTCCGCGTCTCCATCCCGGCCCCTTGGGAATCGGCTCAAACCCGACCAAAGCACTGGAATTCCTCGGGTGTAATGTGGTCTCTCCAAGTCACGGGCCTCCCGGTGAGCGTAGGCCGATAATAGGCGTGAAGTCGGCGAGTCCTTGTCGGCTCTCCCGGCTCGAGGTGAAAGCTATGGGTACTATCCCACGAGAACTCGAAAGGGCTGGACCAAGCCCTTGCTCTTAGAGGTGATGTGAACACCCCTGTCGATGGCCTCTACAAACGCATCCGGGCCGGTAGCCCTCACCAAATTCTTGGGGTTCACCCCATTCTTCTCAAAATCCGGCATCCTCTGCCAAGCTTAAGCGCTATCTCCGATGGTCCTCTAGACTTGTTCTCCTGTAGACAAGCACAAAAAAGAAGTGTCGATCCTTCATCATTTTCAAAAGCATGCATATATTCACAAAAATGCACATATTTTCAAAAGAAAAGCATTCACAAAAGTTTTTCTAGCATTATTTGCATCAAAAAAGCGCCTTTCATCACTTGAAACGCGTCATGTCAAGTCCCATTGCTTTCCTAAAACACAAAATCACAATTTTCACAATTCTTTGCACATAAGCATTATTCTTTCAAAAATGGCATGCATGAATCATTTTCATCTTCCAAAATCATGTTTTCTCATTGAAAATCAGAATTTTGACCTAGTTCTAGCACAAGGCAAGAACTCCGTCTCATATTTTGAAAATTCTCATTCTTACTTCATTTTGCGAGAAAAAAGTGAGTCATTCTCATAATTTTCATCAAATAAGTTGCACATGCATATTCTTAGCCTCATAGGTTGTTCATGCATCTCAAAATCATTCAAAAAATCATTCAAAAATCCTAGAATTTAGGTCAAGCCCTGAATCATTCAAAATTCAAGCAAAATCATCGGATTTGAGCAAAATGAGAATGCTTACCCCAACCGATCGCGGGTTCGTTGATTTATGCTCCCTTCTCCCCGGATAGAGCTCCGATGGAGGCGTAAGAAAGTCATACTTCCTCTCCGTCCGAATGAGCTCCTTTCTCCTCCTTCTCGCAGTCGCGGAGATGTTCCTTCTTGCTTGCCTCGGTATGGGATTGCCCTTCGGATCCATTCCAATCGATAGAAGCAAAGGGAATTGAAGAATTTTTGAAGAAATTCTCTCCTTTCTCTCTCTCTTCCTCGGCAGTTCTTGGGCGGCAATAATGCCCAATGCCCGTTCAAACCTGTTTTAAATAATGCGGAAAAAACGGGTCTCTAGCCGTACGGCTCCTTTTTCTCCATCTCATGCCGGGCGGCTTCATTCGCTACGAGCGAAATTACAATCACCTTTGGACCTTCCACTTGGGCATGCAATTTCCGTTATCTTTTAACCAAGATAACATCTTTTTCAGAAAATATCCCTTATCTCTTTAGCGATCAAGCTCTATTCCCAGTCGCCTCCGTTAATTCCGTTATAACGGGATAATGCTAGGTGACAACCTCCGAATTGTCAAAACTCTAAGGCGAGCCTACCTCTATCCCGAATAGTGACGTATGCTAAGTTTCTATCAACTTAAGCTACCTCTATCCCGAATAGTGACGTATGCTAAGTTTCTATCAACTTAAGCTACCTCTATCCCGAATAGTGACGTATGCTCAAGTTTCTATCAACTTAAGCTACCTCTATCCCGAATAGTGACGTATGCTAAGTTTCTATCAACTTAAGCTACCTCTATCCAGAATAGTGACGTATGCTAAGTTTCTATCAACTTAAGCTACCTCTATCCAGAATAGTGACGTACGCTTAAGTTTCTCTCAACTTAAGCTACCTCTATCCAGAATAGTGACGTACGCTTAAGTTTCTATCAACTTAAGCTACCTCTATCCAGAATAGTGACGTATGCTAAGTTTTTATCAACTTAAGCTACCTCTATCCTGAATAGTGACGTATGCTTAAGTTTCTCTCAACTTAAGCTACCTCTATCCAGAATAGTGACGTACGCTCAAGTTTCTCTCAACTTAAGCTACCTCTATCCCGAATAGTGACGTGTGCTTAAATCATTCTAGCTCTGGCAACCCATATCTCTGATTCGAAAGAGATTGAGACGTATGCTCACGGCAACCCATATCTACGATTCGAAAGAGATTGAGACGTATGCTCAAGTTCACCAAACTCTAGCTACCTCTATCCACTCGATAGTGACGTCGGCTCTAGTTTCAATCGGTGGCAGACCTCCATTAATTGTCAAAATCTCAAGAATCCTAGACATCGTTCCTAACTATCTAGTGATGCTTGAACTACGATCAAGGCTTGATTCCTCAGGGATACGTAGGTAGCCTTTTATAAAAGGTCCGGCCATTCGACCACTTTGGTCACCTGTTTCTTTGTCACTCCTCGGTGATAAAGCGGCCCCTCATAGAAGTTCGGATATCCGACCACCTTGGTCACTCCTAGCATATCCCGGTAGGATCAATTGCTTGACCTCCTAGGTCATTTTCTCTTCTTTTTCCCCGACAAGAGACCGGTTTCTCTTCTTCCTTCCCCAGCGGATCCTAATTCCGAACTACGGCTGGCTTGATTCCTCAGGGATACGTAGGTAGCCTTCCAAAAGGTTCGGCCACTCGACCACCTTGGTCACCCAATCCGTCTCGGCATTCGCCGAGATCGGATCCTTTTCTATCGACAACCCCACTCGCCTTGCAAGTGGCGTTGCCGAGGGCTTACTGTAAGTACCCAAATCGGCTCATGCCTTAGGTTAAATTTCCGGCAATTTCGGTAAGTTTCCGGTAATTCCCGGACCTTCCTAGTGTTAGGAAATGTCTGAACAGTCCCAAATTAAATTAAGGGCTGAAGGAGCCTTCCTAATTAAGAAACACGTTTTTCTTAATTAGGAAGAAGGTTCTAGAATAATGCCACCTTGCATGGTTCTAGAATCTTTGAGTCATTGTGGATAAGCCCGCACGGCTGCATTAGCCCATGGTCTGCGGCCGCACGGCTTCATTAGCCTTATCCGGTGCCTATAAATAGAGCCCTCCTCTACCCATTTCAACAACAACAACAACAATACACACAATCCATAGCAATACACTCAGTCACTCCCAAGACGTGAAGGATATTGGTGAAGGCTCAAGAAGGTGAAGAAGAAGGCCAAGAAGCTCCCTCCCTCCTCCTTGAAGATCCAAGACCAATCTCTCCTCCTAGCTCCGACCAAAGAAGCAAAGGAAGCAATTGGTAACCTCGCACGCCCTAACCTTGCTTTTAATTGATATACTTGCTCATTGCATTCATATATCTTGCTTGGGACTTGGCATTCATAGTTAAAGATCACATCTTTATCACCCCCTTTCCCTTTTTGCATGCATTAAGACCTCATTTGTCATAAAAATGTAGTCTTTTTTCATAAAGGTGCATCCTTTGCACCTAAAACTCCCATTTTCAAATAAAAATGTCATTTTTATGCATCATTTGCATATAAAAATCCTATCTTTTCAATAAAAATGCATCCTTTGCATTCAAAACCCCTTGTTCAAGCATCATTTGCTTTAAAGACCATGTCTTTACCATAAACTAGCATCATATGCTTTTCAAAATGCAATCTTTATGCATCATTTGCATAATGAATGCCAATTTCTTCAACAAAAATGCATCATTTGCATAAAAATCAAATCTTTATGCATCATTTGCAATAAAGATTATTTCTTTAAACTAAGTGCATCATTTGCAACCCAAAAATGTCATCTTTTCATTAAAGTGTCATTTTTCATCATGCATTTCCCCCTTTCCCCCAACCTTGGAACGGACCGGTGTAAAAGATCATATCTTTACATCGTTCCTTCCATTAAAGGTTCCATATTTCTTTAGAAAGGGATACCTTGAACCCTATATCTCCGATTATCGCTTAAGAAAGAGTATGAAGCCTCTATACGAGCTCGACCGTCTTAAAGCGTAGGATTGATGGGCTAAGGACCCTCCTTTCCTAAAGAACCTCATCTTTGACCAAAAGAGAGTCATTCTCTCGATCACGCAAGTCCCGAGGGTCCCGAGATTTAAAATGCGATGATCACAAGTCATAAGATGAGGACGGGATCATAATCCCAAATACATAAAATTCCAAGGAATCCCGAGCGACAACCAATAAATGGTTTGTACGTCCGGAAGACAACTTGGGACATTCCCCCCTTATTTTCAAACACATGCACACAAGAAAGCACGCAAGCAAGCACGATTACTGAAATCTTGGGAGACTTGCTCCGGCAAGGCACTTTGGGTGAACGCCAAACGTTCTTCCCAAGGGGTAACTGAACCCATAAAACCTTTTTTTCAAAGTTTTGAGGTAATCAAAATGGCGTGGCGACTCCGTTTTTCAAATAACTCGGATGTCTTCAAATTCGCGTGAATCCAACACAAAATTTGGGCACCACATTCACAGCCACGCCGTTTTTAGTTTAAGGGCCAAAACTTTGAAAAAAACTTAAATTTAGAGAAAATGGGTTCGGAGGCCACGTTACACTCCGGGATGGACGTTTGACGTGCACCCGGAATGCCTCGTATGACGAGTCTTCCTCACATGAAACTTGTGTGTGTGTGTGTTTTAAAAAAGACTTTCTTAAAAAAAGGAGTTTTTTGAAAATTACTGAAATTCTAGGGACTGAACTGAAAAACAGTTGGAAAACAATGATTAAACTGAAAATAACAGAAAACTGGAAAACTGTTTGCAGAAGACAAAGTCATCCGCGTGGATGAGACTGTAGTGCAGTCTTATCCGCGCGGATGGGCCTGCAGTCTCAATATTTTTTACAGTTTCCTGTTTAGTCACTGTAATTTCCAGAAAGTTAACTGGATTTACAGGACTTAACTGGAAATGTAACTGTAAACAGAAAATGAAAGAATTGCTTGGATTTTTGGCATCCATGTTTTGTCCTCTCTTTTCCAAGACTTTGATTAGAGGTCATAATTGATGAATCCACTTAACCAAGCCATCCCGGGGGGTACATTAGGACTTTGAAAACATTTCATTTGCTAGGGACAAGGGGGATTTTGACATGAAATGTAAGTTGACAAGAAAGTTAGGTCAAGATGTATCAACTTTAGAGGAAGATCTCTAAGGTGGTCATAAGAAGACCATCCTTGAGACCTATACTCAAGTGTATCTTATACATCTTGTGTGACCTATTTTATGAGTCTAAATGATTTTCATCCAAGGAAAGTATTCCAAGCTGAGCATCTTAGACATAGGGAGGGGGATTTGCAAGAGAGTAAATATTGTGGACCTTTTAAAGTGGCCATCTATGGAGATGGACTCCAAGATGACCATGCTTTAGGTTAAAGAAGCAAGTACCAAGGAATGTAAACAAAGGGACAAGGGGATTTGCATAATTAAAAGTATGGACCCTTGTAGAGAATCATCCATGGAGATCCTCTTGGATCCTTGGGACAAGAGGGGAAAGGGGGGTTAAAAACAAGAAGTAAGCAAGATTACATAATTTAAATATAGAGTAAGTGTATGAATGAAAGAGATATGAGTAGAAGGAGTGAGGGTTTATCAATTTTCTTGGGTTTGTGTTTAGGTTTTGAAGGTTTCAAGGGGTTAGGAGTAGTTTTGGAGTGAATTTGAGGTTGAATTTGGTGTGGAATTTGAGTTGTGAAGGTATAAATGACTGTTTGAGAATGGATTTTGACAGCATAACAGTAGGTTTTCGTATTTTTTGGTCTTGTTAAACTGAGGGAGAAGGGGTGTATTTATAGGTTGACTGGGGTATAATCTTATCCGCGTGGATGATATTGTAGGCACAATCTCATCCGCGTAGATGGGATCAGCAGCGTGCCTGGTTTTTGCAGAAAGCAGTTTTGGCTGTTTGTTAAATGGTCAATATTCTTTTTTATTGGAAATGACAAGTTTCCAGCGAGGTCCTATGCCACTTTTTTATTCCTAAGAGGTCCTTCCTCATTCAAATTGTCAAAATAATGTCCAAAATGCCCATAAATGATTATAAATCATTAATTTAGGCTGACAGAACATTAACGACCCAGATTGGGGCACTTACAAATAGGTTGGATCCCAAAGGGTTCAATTTTCTCCCATAACTTGTTAGATGGAATAATGTCCACCCCTTGTTCTAAGCAAAGACCGGAAATTAAACAAGGAAAGGGGAGATCAGAGGGAAGTTATTTTTCAGCAAATTGAACTATGCTCCCAAACACTATCTCTCCTATATTAAACTCAACACCCTTGAATATTCTGTAGATGAGGTCTTCATAGGCTGTGGTGACTGCATTTTAATTTGAGGTTGGTTTCCAGTTGAAGGTAGCAATTTTAAACAAGAAACTACACAGAGAGGTCAGCATTGTGCACTTGTACTGGTTGTTCCAGATTGGGTCAAGTCCATTGGAGATAGTAGTAGCAATCTCATTTTTGTGTGCCATTACTGGAATGTGTTGAGGATTTGGGGTTTGGATAAAGGAGTTGATGATGGATGGAGAGAATGATATATATTTTCCCCTAATAGTTACTTTTTCAAAATTGTCAAACCTAGGGTCTTGAATGGATTGAAGAAGATTGGCATAAAATTCATATACCAGAGAGGGAAAAAAGCTTGAGGGGTAGGTGACAGTGTGGAGAAGGGACTTTTCCTTTAGATATCTGGTCATCCTCACATCCTCAAAGATCTGATCTTGAACTCTTTCTACAATAAATCCTTTCATTCGAAAGAACTCAAACCCTCCTTAGCTTTATTAGTCACGAACGTTTCAGAAGGAGGAGAACTTACATTGTTTTTTGAGGATTTTCCACATGTGGAACGCCTAGACATAGGCGTGGAGCTTGTTGTAACTTCAGCCTTCTTTGTTTCCCTTCTTCTTGATGTAGGTGCTGGTGTGATCACTTCTTCACCACCATCAGCTTTTTCAGTCTCCAGTTCCTCCCTCCCCAGTTTGAATGTTTCATCCTCTGCCTCATCATCATCAGAGCCCAATAGAGGAGCTTGATCAGCTATAGAGGCAGTTGCCTTTGCTTTTGATTTCCTTCCCTTCCCTTTGCCCCTTCTTAGATCCAATAGGGCCTGGAGAGGAGTATCATCATCCTCGTCTTCTTCACGATGGGCACAGACTGAAGGGAGGTTGCCAATAGTTGATGATGGTGGTGGTGTGATGACATCAGGGATAGCAACAATAGAGGCATGATCAAAACTTGTTGATTTAGCAGTTGCCAAATCTTTGGGAGTCACCACGACATGAGGGAAAATGTCATGGTTTCTAGAATCAAGCGTATCCTTTGTTGATGACCTACCATCATCAGACCTAGCACCCCGGGACACTATCTCAAAGTTATTAGCATTAGGACCTTCTAAATAGGTTGAATCAGTGGGGGCTACAAACCTCCTATGCCTAGGGCCAATGTCACCAGCTGTCTTGCTTTGTTTTGGCGATCCTGCCTTTGTGGACGGGCTGCCTGAGCTTGTAACAGAGGGCTTTCTCCTTTTACATTTTGTCTCAGCATTAAGCTTATAGTCATCGTCCTCTCCCTCCAAAAATTTAGGGTCAACCATATTTGGTATTGCCCTAGGGGTATAATCCTCCATGTGCGGAGAAAAGCCTTTCTGCCTCAGAGGCCAATTTGGTCCCTTTTCCATGCTTTCATGAGCCCCAATAGACCTTAGATCACCCGGATTGTCTGCATCTATGACATTATCAGGTGCCCCAGGTAGAGACATTGACAACGGCATAGCTTCTGTGTCAATAAATAACTCCACAGTGCCTTCGTGTACGTCTATTTGGGCCGTCGCTGACTGTTGTGGTGAAACGGGGGTGCTTGAAGGAGCAGACTTTTTCGGTGACGCCATTAAACCTGGTAGAGTGAAATAGAGAGAAAATAGAGAGGGAATTTGTGATAGCAAAAGAGATTAGAGAGATAAAGGGGGCGGTGATTATTGTGAAAGGACAGGTGCTATTTATGATGTGATAGAATGAGTCCTAGTAGGAGAAGGACACCTAGGAAGATAGAGGTAAAGAGGGATAAGTGTTGTATGCGGGGTCTTTGCCTGATGGTTAGAGTTCATGGCTTCCAACCTGGAGGTCATGGGTTCGATTCCCCCACCAGTGGTTAGAGGGAATGACATTGCCCTCCCTAGCATAGCCAGGCACCTCTGTGAAGTGCATCAAGGGGGGAGCGGTGAAATGTGTTGATCCCCTTCTTTTAAGAAAAAAAAAAAAAAAAGGAGGGATAAGTGTTCATACCTTGGCAACCTAAATTTGAACTTACCTCAACCTTTTGGAATTCCTTAGATGATGAGGAGAAAAACTTGAAGCAAACCTAGTAAAACTCAAATCCTTTTCTCCTTTGTGAAATATATACATGCCATAAAAAAAAACCCACAAAGATCCGAAAATATACTCCCCCTAAACACACATAAATAAGGAATTCACAATTTTATTGAGCATAAGATCTTTCAACCAAATAAATTAGGGAGAGAAAAATATTTGTACAATATTTTCACCAATGACCAGGTTGACCTAATTTATGTCTACAATAATGATGCATAATTGTGAATGTGGTGCCCAAGATCGCGACGCTTTTTTTTTTTGTTTTGAACCGCTTTCTCGTGTAAGGGGTCACCGCCTCACATCGGTTTGAAGACATCCGGTTTAAATTGAAAAGCAGATTCGCCACGCCATTTTGATTTCCTCAAAACTTTGTAAAAAAGGATTAGGGTCCGGAGGTTAAGTTACCCCTTGGGAAGAACGTTTGGCGTTCACCCAAGGAACCTTGCCAAAGCAAGTCTTCCAAGATCCGACTTTCGTGCTTGCCTTTGTGCTTTCGTGTGTGGGATGTGTTCTGATAAAAGGGGGGGGGGTGGAATGTGCCAAGTGGTCTTCCGGACATATAAACCATGAGTTGGTTATCGTTCGGGATTCCTTGGATTTTGATATGTTCGGGACTTTGATCCCGTGCTCATCTTGGACTTACGATCATCATTATGAGACCTTGGGTCACATGTGATCGGAATAGGGACACCTCTTTTTATAGTCCAAGAATGAGACTCTTTAGAAAGGAAGGACCTTTGCCCATCAATCCTACATCTTGAGACGATTTGAGCTTGATAGGGACATTTGTGCTCATCTCAAGTGATGATCGGAGATGTAGGGGCTCAATTTCATCCTTTTCCAAAGGGATATCCGACTATGGCATCTTTATATGGAGGAAACGATGTAAAGATATGACCTTTACACCATTACGCCCCAAGAGATGCTTCAAGTACCAAAAGGGACTAAGGGGAGGGGTATAAAGATTGGATCTTTATACTCATCCTATGCCTTTTTGTGCCTTATGAAGGTCACTAGGCAATCCTTGGAGAGTGATCCAACCATGAGGGACATGGGGAAATGCATTTTTAAAGTAAAGATGACATTTTTATGAAAACATATGTAATGAACACTATGAAAGCTAAGACTAGGAATGTAAAGGGAGGACCTTTATGGATTTCCTATGTCCTTTAAGAACCATTTAGGTGGACAATCCTTGGAAGCAAGGTCTATTGGAAGGGGATGACATTTATATGAATAAAGATGACATTTTTAATGAAAAGATGACATTTTTATATGGAAAAGATGACATTTTCACATCATCATGTGAGAGATCCACCCTAGAACAAGCCATTTATGGTCTTATTGTTCATCCTTGGGATGGATCCTCCATGAATCCCATATAATAGGGGAATGGGGGGTATTATGACCTACATAGTAAAGACTATATTTTTATAGCAATAAATCACATATAAAGCAAGTAAATAGCAATATAAATGGAAAGGAGCAATATAACAAGAATAACAAGTATATTTCAAGGAGAAAAGGAGGTGAGGTTACCAATGGTGGTGTTCCTCTATCTCCCTTGAATCTTTCCTAAGGAAGGAGTAACTTTGGAGGGATTTTGGAGAGGAGGGAGGTGATTTTGAGAGGTTTCAGCTTTCTGGAAACTTGTGGCTCTATTTTGGCAGAGTAACAGTGCAAAAATTGTATATCAAAATGAATAGAGGAGGCCTCTATTTATAGGCAGATTTGTGCTTCCTAATGAAGTCGTGCGGCATTAACCTTTGGCAAAAGAAGCCGTGCGGTCTTATCCTTTAATGACTCAGCCTGTTTCTAGAATCATGCAAGGTGGCATTCTAGAAGCTCTTTTTAACGATGGACTACGTGGAATTTTAATTCCTAGAAAGTCCTTCACCCCTTGGAAGGTTTGGGAAAGTTCCAAAATTGTCCCTGAACTTTAGGAAAGTCCGGGGAATTGTCGGGAAATTTAACCGAAAGGCATGAGCCAGATTTGGGTACTTACAGAAGCCCCTCGGCAATGTCACTTGCAGTGCGAGTGGGGTTGTCGATAAAAAAGGATCCAATCTGGCGAACTGCCAAGACGGATTGGGTGACCAAGGGGGTCGAGTGGCTGAACCTTTGGAAGGCTACCTACGTATCCCGGAGGAATCAAGCCATGATCGCAGTTCGAAAAAGATCCGCTGGGAATGGGGTGTCATATGTGACGAATTGACTGAACCTAAAGTAGGCTACCTACGTATCCCGGAGGAATCAAGCCAGGTCGTAGTTCAGGATCCACTGGGAAATGGCGAAGAGAAACTGGTATCTTGCTAGGAAGATAGAAGGAAAGTGACCTAGGAGGTCAAATGGCTGATCCTACTGGGGATATGCCAGATGAAGGGAGTGACCAATGTGGTCGGATATTTGGACCTTTATAAGGGGCTACTGCACCACTGAGGAGTGATGAAGGGAAAAGGGTGACCAATGTGGTCGGATGGCTGAACCTTTATGAAAGGCTACCTACGTATCCCGGAGGAATCAAGCCTTGGTCATAGTTCAAGTCTCACTAGATAGTTAGGAACATGTCTAGGATCCTTGATGTTTTGGCGATTCATGGAGGAGTCACCTTATTTGACAATTAATGGAGGTTGTCACCTGATTGGCAATTAATGGAGGTTGTCACTTGATTTGACAATTAATGGAGGTTGTCACCTGATTGAAAATTAATGGAGGTTGTCACCTGATTGACAATTAATGGAGGTTATCACCTGATGAAACTAAAGCTTACGTCGCTATAGAGGAGATAGAGGTAGCTAAAGTTGGAAAAACTTGAGCGTACTTCACTATCGAGGAGATAGAGGTAGCTTAAGTTTGAAAAACTTGAGCGTACTTCACTATCGAGGAGATAGAGGTAGCAAAAGCTTAGAGAAACTGAAGTGTACTTCACTATCTATGAGATAGAGGTAGCTTAAGTTTGGACAACTGAAGCATACTTCACTATCTAAGGGATAGAGGTAGCTAAAGCTTAGAGAAACTGAAGCGTACTTCACTATCTATGAGTTAGAGGTAGCTTAAGTTTGGAAAACTGAAGCGTACTTCACTGTCTATGGGATAGAGGTAGCTAAAGCTTAGAGAAACTGAAGTGTACTTCACTATCTAGGAGATAGAGGTAGCTAAAGTTTGAGTTTTGACAATTCGGAGGATGTCACCTAGCGTTATTCTATTATAACGAAAGTAACAGAGGCGTCTTCGAGAGGAAAGTTTATTCTCCTTAGAGATAATGGATATCCTTGGGATACAGCGTTACTCTAGTTAAGAGATAACAGGAATTGTATGCCTAAGTAGAAAGTCCAGGGGCAAAAGTGTAAATTCAGCTCAGAGCAGATGAGGCCGCCCGGCGAGAGATGGGGCAAAAGAGGCCGTTCGGCTCGAAATCTAATTTCACCAGATTATTTAAACAGAATTGAAACGGGCTTGGGCGCCATTGTTGGCTTGTTTCTGCCGAGGAAGAGGGAGAGAGTAGAGAGAGAAAATTTTTGAAATCTTCAATTCTCTTGCTTCTTTGGCTTAAGATGGATCCGGAGGGGAATATTGTACCTAGGCAAGCGCGGAGGAACTTGTCGGAGGCCGCTAGGAGGAGGAGGAGGAGGAGGGAGTTCGTTCGAACCGAGCGAAAGTATGACTTCAACACTCCTCCTTCCGAGCTCTATCCCGAAAGGAGGGAGCACAAATCGACGAAACCTCAATCTATTGGGGTAAGCATTCTTGATTTGCTTATTTTGTCAATTTTGATTGAATTTTGATTGATTTAGGGCTTGACCCGATTCTTAGGAATTTTTTGAATTTTCCTATGATTTTTGTTGATGATTTTGGGAATTCGATGATTGACCTATGAGGTTAAAGACATAAATAAACATGCATGCGCAATTTATTTGAAAAATATAAGAATGACTCATTTTTTGAAAATAAAGTAATAAAAATAATGTCTAAAATGTGATGGAGTCCTTGCATGTGCTAGAACTAGGTTAATTTCTGATCATGGATGGGAAAACAAGATTTTGGACGATGAAAAGGATTCATGCATGCCATTTTTTGAAAAATTAGTGCTTATAAGCAAAGAATTTTGTGAAAATTGGACTTTTGTGCTTGAGAGAGCAATGTGCTCGGGATGACGTGCTTCAAATGATGAAGGACACATTTTCTAGGCAAAGGATGCTAGAAGTCGAGGGGACCCTCTGAGGTGGCTGTGAAGTTGTGGGATAGGATGCCCGACTTCGAGAAGGATGGGGTGAATCCCAAGCAGCTGGTGATGGCTACCGGGCTCGATTCTTTTATTAATGCTATCAGCAGAGGTATCCATGTGACCTCTAAGAGTAAGGGGCTGGTCTAGGCCCTTTCAGAGTTCTAGTGGGACACCACTCATAGGTTTCATCTTAGCTGGGGAGAGATCACGGTGACTCCTGTCGACTTCACTGCTATCACTGGCTTACAGGTCACTGGGAGGCCCGCGACTTGGAGAAATCACATCACTGTAGCCGAGTTTAGAGCTTTGGTGGGATTTGACCTCCATCCTAAAGGGCTTGGATGGAGATGAGGTATGTTGAGGTGGCAGTTCTGGAGTGTATGCAGGGGTTTGCCGCTAATGAGGTGACTGCCCACCAGCTCGCGAGAGCTTTTTCTGTGGTTGATGCTGTCAGTCACCATTTTTGCTAACTCTGGGACATTGGCAATGCTTTGCCTGCTTGACTCTTTGGAGAATTTGGATGATGTTGGGGCGGTCTCTTGGGGTAAGGGTGGATTGGCTAAGCTCTACTTCTCTTTGGACTTGTACAGCCGAAACAAGGCTGCTTCTATGGATTGTTTTTCTTTTGCTTTGGAGGTATTTTCACTTTCTTTTCTCTCTTTTACTTTTCCGTCTTGAGATTTTTATGAGAGAAATGACCCTTTGTTTTGAACGTGCAGGTATGGTTTTGTGAGATGATCGGGTTCTTTCCTTGGAACCAACAGAGTGATCCGGAGATCTTCTCGGCCATGATTCGCTGGAGGGGAGAGGCTAGAGATAAGTTCATCGGGAAGACCCGGATTACTTTTGATTATAAGATGGTGAGACCGGTCATCAACAGGGATGGTCACGAGGGGGTGGATTTCTATCCTTGGGGAGGTACCCGAAGGCTTTGCTAGGGGATGCCTTGGAGGCGACTAGGCAGAGGAGGTGGCTGACAGGGCTGACCTGTGACATCATTTACTTGGGGGATCGCTTCTCCAGGCAGCATGGCTTTATCCCTCCTTTGGATGCCATCACTCCTCATGACCCTCCACCACTTATGCTGCAGCCCAGGAACTGGTCAGCGAATGAGATAGCGAGGTATCAGGCAGGCGTGGCGGCCGAGGAGTATTTTGACTTTGCTACCCCGTATGCCACCTTTGTGGAGGCACGGTTGAGGACACCGCAGAAGCTAGTGAAGATGGCCGTCACTCAGGGGTACGGGGAAGCAGAGCCGACTGATCCGCCTATGCCTCTTGCTCATCTCTCCTACGTGGTAAACGGGGTACCGAGGAGGTTTATGGTGCCTATCCCAGATACGAGGGAGTCCCAGTATACTTTGCCTGCTGATAACACTGTAAGTATATCTAGGTTCCTTCTCTTTTCGAATTTCTTTACTTTCTGCGATTTTGAGCTTTTTCTGAGATTTTCTGAGTTTTTCTTCTCTTTTCTCGTAGGTCCCTGCTCGTACTTATGATGGTTTGGTACGGTAGAACAGAGGTTGAAAGGATGTGTGTCGGTCCCTTCTGAGGAAGCTGGACTGCGCTTCCAGGGCTGGGGCGAATGTGCAGGAGCCCGTGCGCAAGAGGAGGCACGTTGGGAGAGCAACCTCTACCTCGTCAGCCTAGGAATATCAGACCTCAGGGTACCAGACCTCATCCACCAGCGCCATGCCTCGGGGACAGGGACCCAACACAGGTATTCTGGAGCAGCTGGCGGAGTATGAGCATGTGAATGTCAATCTATCTGACGTGAGTGATGACGAGGACTTGATGAGGGATCCTAACTTCTACGAGCTAAGCAGTGACGACGAGGAGTCGGAGGCTTAGAGTTCCTTAGGTTGACCTAGGAGAAGGAGAGAAACAAATAATGAACACTTTTATGCACAATTTGTTTATTTTTCATTTTATTTAGGTGCCAAGGAGGCGAGGACAATGTAATGATATTTTATTTGCTTTTCTTATCTATGCTTTATGTTTTTTGCATATTACTTGAGCCTCGGGGCAGCTTTTTTACTTGGAAATGGGGCGAAAATGGGTCTGAAATGGTTTGTGATGATATATGATTGGATGAATGGTGTTTGGACATGTTTTTCTGCAGGTTTTGTTGAGAAAGTGGGGTGAGAACTCCACTTGGGTAGCAGCTTTGGCTGCTGCAGATTTTTTCTGCAGAAGCAAATGAGGCCGTCCGGCCAGGTCCTGGGTAAAAGAAGCCGTGCGGCTGGAAGTTTTGTCTGAACTGGTTTTTTTTCAAATAAAATCAAGGGATGGTCTTTTCATTTCATTTTCACCCTAGACTTGTCCCAACTGATCGCAGAGCACATTTTTGTCCAAAAATTATCAACTTTGATCACTGTCAATGGAGAAACCAATCAGATTGCAAAAGGGGAAAAGAGACCATTTTCTGTCCGATCTTCAACCTTGGATGAGATACAACTTCCAATCTCACAAGGGACTGTTCGATGCCACCTTCAAGATTAAGTCTTTATGGCATTTGAAGGATCTCCCGCCCTATTGGGACCTTTTGAGAGCCGCAGCGAGGTTTTGGGACATCCAGAGACATGTTTACTGCTTTTCTTACAAAAATTGATTGGGGGTCCAAAAATTGAGGCCGTTTCAATTCCTCTGACCGGAGACGTGCCTGTGACGGTAAAGTTGGCTTCTTTTCTGCAAATCTCTCTGGAAGAGGCCGAGGGGATGATGATAGCCCCTGACAAGATTGACCTTTCTGATATCTCGGGCAGGTTTGGGTCTCCGGATACAGCTGCGACCCCGGTCGCTATGGATGCCTTCATCCTCTGCATGTTCTCATTTCTGTTCACTGCCGAGTCTTTAGGGGTTTGCCATGGTGGCCTTTTGGAAATGGTTAGAGACTGCAGGGCTGGAAGGATATTGTCCCGCTGGTTTTGGGTGAGACTCTGCATGGCATTGACAGGATGGCAAGGGGAGACCATTTTATGAGGTCTGGGAGCCCAGCGGTGCTGACTTTATGGTTACAGGAGAGGCTTGGGGCTTTGCCGGGGGCTTCGCCTACTCAGTGTCCTTGGGTGATTTTTCAGAGGGGTGCACCTAGGCAACAGGACCAGGGTAGCTGGGAGCTGATGATGGCTAGGTTGTCCACCTCGAACATTCACTGGTGGGTGCCTCACTGGAGGCTGCAGACTCGTAGGACATTTCAGGAGTCCTATGTAGTGAGGGTTCCGGGGCTGTCTCTGTCGTCCTTTTACATCCCTTGCTTAGTGTCCAGGCAGTTTGGGATCTTACAGGAGCCTCTGGATGATTGGAAGGACATCAGTACCATGGAGGTAGTGCCTTTTGACATGAGGGATCCAACCCACTTCTTATTTTTCTCGAGGGCTTGGACATACACTACTTTTCCACACAGGGATATTCTCAAGAGTAGGAAGAGTACCATACTGACCACGGCCTACTTGGACTGGTATGAGAGGGAGATGGGGGTGACTCAGGTCATTTTGGAAGAGAGACTTCAGGCATTATTGGGGGCTGACTGTGACTCGAGCAGGACTCTGAGGGAGACTGAGGCCAGGGCTAGTTCCCATAACCAGTCGGGTGACCTTATTAAGGATATGGAAGCCCGATATGAGAGGCTATCGGAAGTCGCTCCCCTTACTGAGGCTCAAAGGGAGGAGGTACGAGCTCATGCCTGGATTGAGAAGGCACTTATTGACCCGGGTTTGGTAGAGGCTCCAGTGAGGATACCGGAAATTGGGATGAGGGAGACCGACATCATAGACAAGAAGAGGAAGAACACCCGACGGGGTCGAGGTAAAGGGAAGAAGAACAAGGAAGACTCAGTGAATGACGACTGAGAGATCTATTCCTAGGATTCTCTTATTGCCATTTGCAAACACAATAGATTATTAGGTCTTTTTTGTATGTTTTAGACTTTTGTAGCAGGTTAGCAGAGTCAAGAGTAGACCGTGCTTGAACTCATCAAGGAGTTTTTAACTTGTAATTAACAATGATATTGTCTTAGATTTTTTTCAAGACACATTTCATGGAAATTCTGATGTCTTATTTATTTGTTTAGACCGAACCATTTATGGCTGCCTACGTTCCCCTTTTACAAGAAAGACTAAGGGGCTCAGGGCTTCGTAGTTCATTCTGGTGAACAATCGGGATTTTTATTTTTGCTTTTTTTTTTATGTGCAACCCTGTCTTTTGCCTAGACCGCCCTTTTTAGGTTTTCAGCCTTGCTGGGCATTACTCTTTTTGCACTAAATTTTTTTTATGTGCAACCCTGTCTTTTGCCTAGACCGCCCTTTGTTGGAATTTTCAGCCTAGCTGGACATTACCCTTTTTGCACTATGTATATTTTTTTCTCTTTTCTTTTTTTTTTTGTTCTTTTTCTTTATCTATTTTATATATATATATATATATATATATATATATATATATATATATATATATATATATATATATATATATATATATATATATATTCTTTTTAGACATAATACCTGCGGAGCCTATCACCGTTGATTGGGTGGACAAATGGATTGTCGTCCAGGTCCGCAAGCTTCATCGCTCCTCCCGAGAGTATTTTCTGCACCACATACAGGCCAATCCAAACGGGTTCCCACTTTCCCAGAGGGTTGTCTCTGGTGGGGGGCTTCACTTTCAGCACTAGGTCACCCTCTTTGATGTCCCTGGCCTTGACCTTTTTGTCGAATGCCCTGGCCATTCGCCTCTGGTAAGCTCGGGTGTGCTCCATGGCTTTTAGCCTTCTTTCATCAAGCAGGGCCAATTATTCGTGCCGGCTGTGCAACTACTCTACTTCATTGACACTGTTTTCCAGGAGGACCCTTAGTGATGGGATTTCCAACTCCACTAGCAACACTGCTTCCATCCCGTAAGTTAGGGCAAAGAGAGTTTCTCCTGTGGCTATCCTGACAGACGTTCTGTAGCCCCAGAGTGCCAGATGCAGCTTTTCAGGCTAGTCACGACCACGGGTGGCCATTTTCCGAATAATCCGTTCGAGCGTCTTATTGGCAGCTTCTACTGCTCCATTGGTCTGAGGTCTGTACGGGGACGATTTGTGGCGAGTGATTCTAAATTCTGACAGCAATCTATCGCAGTCCCCTTCAAAGTGCAACCCGTTATCTGAAATGACCTCATTTGGCACCCCGTATCTGCACATGATGTTTTCTTTGACAAACTGGACCACCTTCTTGGAAGTGAGGACCTTGTAGGACTTGGCTTCTACCCACTTTGTGAAGTAGTCGACTGCTACTAGCACAAATTCATGCCCATTGCTTCCTGCCGGGGCTATCTTCCCTATCACGTCAATACCCCAAGTTGCAAACGGCCAAGGAGTCGTCATGCAGTACATGTCATGAGGCGAAAGATGATTGAGGTTGGCAAACCGTTGGCACTTGTCGCATGCTCGGACATGCTGGACACAGTCTGTTTCCATGGAAATCCAGTATTAGCCCATTCTGAGGATCACTTGCATCAATGCTCTGGCATTCATATGAGGTCCGCAGGGACCATTGTGGACTTCGGTCATTAACTCTCTTGCCCTTTCTTGGGTGACACACAGGAGGAGTGGTCCTTGGTACCGTTTCTTGTACAGATCGCCCCCTAGGATGACATAGTGGGAGGCCAACCGTTTTAGGGCTTGCAAGCTCTTGGCTTTGATTCCTTCCCTTGGTCAACCTTCTTCATCTCTGAAAGCTGATTCCCCATCCTTGAGGAACTGATAAATCTGACTGTACCAGGGTTCTTTGACAGGCTCGGGTCTCAAGTCTATTTCAAAACAGAAAGTCGGGGCTTCTCTTCTACCCACTCTGAATGGTTTTATCGCTTTTCCCTCGGGGATCTCTACCAATGAGGCTAGAGTAGCTAAGGCATCTGTGAATCTGTTCTTGTCCCTTGGCAGGTAATGGAAGGTTACTACTCTGAACTGCTCAGTCAACTCTTCCATGTAGGCATGATACCTCTGAAGGTTAGAATCCACAGTCTTCCACTTGTTGGAGACCTGGTTGATGATCAGGGCTGAGTCTCCATAGACCTCGAGCTCCTTGACATTCCTTTCTAAGGCATCTTCTAAACCAGCAATGCAAGCTTCATACTCTGCAGTATTGTTCATGGCAGGGAAGTTCAACTTGATGGCTATTGGCATGTGCTCATCTTTCGGATCGACCAGCAGCATTCCTACGCCATTTCCTCTCTTGTTAGCAACTCCATCAAAGAAAAGCTGCCATCAGTTCTCAGGCTCAACTACAAAGATTCCTTTATCTGGGAATTGGGGTTCAGGCCCACGGTCCTCATTGCTAGGGAAGTTTGCCAAATGGTCTGACAGCGCTTGACCCTTGATTGCCTTTCTTGTCACATAGTTGATGTCATACTCAGCTAAGAAGAACGACCACTTTGCTAGACGCATCGAAAGGGAAGGCTTGTCGAAGATGTACTTGATAGGGTCCATTTTCGAGATCAAGTTCACAGAGTGGGCTTGCATGTAATGCTTCAGCTTACCGACTACCCAGACCAGTCCTGCACAAGTTTTTTCGCACGCTGAGTAATTGAGCTCACTTCCTTGCAGCTTCCGGTTGACAAAGTAAATGGCATTTTCTACCCGAGAGTCCTTCTTCTCCTGAGCAAGCATAGCCCCAACTGCCGTGTCAGTGACAGTGAGATAGAGTAGAAGAGGTTTCTGTCCATGTGGGGGGCATAGCACTGGGGGATGTACTAGGTATGCCTTGATTTGGTCAAAGGCATCCTGGCATTACTCAGTCCATTATGTGTCTGCATTCTTCTTCATGAGCTTGAAGATGGGCTCGCACATGGTAGTCAGTCGGTTGATAAAACGGCTGATATACTGTAATTTACCCATAAAGCTTTTGACCTCTGTCTGGGTTCGAGGTGGCCTCATGTCCATAATGGCCTTGATCTTTCAGGGATCGACTTCAATACCTCGCTCCGTGACCATATACCCAAGCACTTTTCCCCTTGTCACTCCAAAGGTGCATTTGGCAGGGTTTAATCTCATGGAATGCTGTCTTAGCCTCTCAAAGAACTTTCGTAGGTTGACAAAGAGCTGTCCATCCTCGCCTTTGGAATGGATTATCATGTCATCGACATAGACCTCAATTTCCTTGTGGATCATGTCGTGAAAGAGTGCAGTCGCTGCCCTTTGATACGTAGCCCCGTCATTCTTAAGCCTAAAAGGCATCACAGTATAGCAGTACATTCCCCACGGCGTGGTGAAGGCTGTCTTTTCTTGGTCCTCCTCGGCTATCTTGATCTGGTTGTAGCCAGCAAAGCCATCAACGAAGGATTTGACTTTGTAGTTAGCAGTGGCGTCCACCAGAATGTCTATGTTTGGCAAGGGGTAGTCGTCTTTGGGGCTGGCCTTGTTCAGTTCCCGGAAATATACACAACAGCGCACCTTCCCATTGCCCTTATTCACAGTTACGAGGTTGGATAACCATGTTGGATATTCGATGACCCTGATGAATCCTACCCGTAGTAGCTTCTCAATCTCTTCTTTAACCTGTAGAGACCACTCTGGCTTGATCTTTCTCAGTTTCTGTGTTACTGGCTTGGCATCTGGTGCTAGAGGGATTCTGTGCTCCACAATCGAACTATCTAGCCCCGGCATATCCTTATATGACCATGCAAACACGTCCATGTAATCTCTGAGCAGATTGACCAATCTGTCCCGTTCAACCCCCTGGAAGAAGTTCCCAATCTGTGTCTCTTTAGGTTCCTCTACAGTACCCAAGTTAACACTTGTCAAAACCTCCTCGGCAGCTTGGGCCCAGTTTTCCTCTTTGTTTGTAACCTGCTTAAAGATTTCTTTAATATATTGTTCGTTTAGTGTGTTTGCATCTTGTTCAAATGATTCATTATTAACTGTTGTTGAGTAATTAGTTAATTTATCATTTGTTAAGTTGGCAATAAGGGGATACTCAGAAAGATCTATCATTTCATTCAAAGCGAAAGGAAAGATGACATTGGCTACATGTTCATAATCTTCGGGAGTGAGGCCTTCAGATGACTCGGAGGACTGGAATTCGAAGACTCCTGACTCACATGACTCTTAACCCTAACGACTCTGGACCCTACACTACTTATTGACTCGAAGTGTTTGACATGGGTTGGACTGGGTTTCACTCTTTACTGCTGTTGCCCTGGGGAGTAGCAGTCTTGTCGGCGTTCTTCAAAAAGCTGGAAACTTCAAACTGATCGAAAGCTTGTCGAAAATCATTCGTAGGTCGGTACCTTGGAAAGATGGTGCGGGGATCTAGAGAAGCCTGATGCAATTTCTCAGCGAGCTCGTCCATGACAACCGGACTCATTGACTGGAGGGTCTGGCTCATCTTGTCAATACACTGCTGATAAGTCATCTTCTCTCTGTCGATCTTTGATATCACAACCTTGTTTGCGTAGCCAACAGGAGGGTTGGCCTGGATGATGCTGATGAAGTCTTCTTCGGGTGAGACTTTGATTCTGCCTTGGTTAACCATGTATTCTATGGGAGTCATATATTCTGCTTCCAAGTCTGCTAGCTTTTCGTTGAACTTCACAATGGCAACAAACTCAGAGTTCTCTGCTTCAAGAGGATCAATGAGGACGGGAGTGTCGGGCTGGACTTTGTTTTGGCTGACTGGTTCCTTGGTGGGCTCCTTGGCGTAACTGACATAATAGTCGAATTTGCCAGAGGGCTCTCCTAGAGTTCCCATACTCTTGTCTCCTGCTTCGTACCTTTCCTTCAATTTTTGTTGCATGGACTTCTTCTTCTTCCTCTTCCTTGAGGGAGCATCCTCATTAATCTAGTCTTGGTAAGCGTCTTCTAAGCAGCCATCACAATCACACACATCATACCAAATGTGGGGTCTGGGTTGAGCTGGGACGACCCGTCCAAGTACTTGGTTATCACCATTGTTGATTACCACATTAGCCATTCTTGACACTAGGATGTTGAAACTGACGATTTTGATGGATTATCTGAGACCCCTGCACCGACAAACTGCTGACCCGATATTCTCACCCGATTCTTTCTCACTACGGGAAAGGGATAGGCAAGGTTTAGACTCTGGGGTAGGTATTTAGGATGAAGGCTCAAGCAATATGCAAATTAAGAATCTTTCAGTTTACTTAAAACGGTGTCTTTTATTAATTTCTCTTTGGTTGGAAAAGGGGTTGCCCTTCTTTTTTGCAAATACTCTAGATCCTGGATCAGTGGGTTCCGTCACTACGTCTATAAGCCCCTCATTTTCCACCTGTATTTCGACCTCCCAGGGTGGACAACCCCGCGCGAGGGTCCAGTAGGGCACGCGGATCCCACCGATCGAGAGAGAAGATTGCTCCTAATGGGTCCAGTGGGTCATAGGAACTTTTAGCACGCGAGCGATGCAGATTATAGTCAAGGCAATGCCAGGAAAGTCTCGTCTTTCAGCCTTAACGGAATTTCGGCAGAGTTTCGCTTGCGCGATTGACGTTTTGACTTTTTGGCATTGTCCCAGAAGATAATAGGCATGGGTCGGACGGTAAAAGCCGGATGACACAGTGTCACATTGTAAGTACGCCAATCCAATTCGCGACCTTTTTAGTTGCATTTTAATGTGATAAAATTGCACTAAGTGGCATTTTGGTAAATTCTCGGTCTATTCCGAGACTTCCGAAAATATTCCATAAGTTTCTCGCGAAGGAAGTACCTTTTGGTACTTTGCTCGTGCTAAAGGACCTCCAGGGAATAAACCTTTTTAGACCTTTTGGGTATTTACTCAGAATATTCCAGAAACCGGCTTTGGTGCCAAAAGCAGTTGGTGATACCTTGTGTCACGCGACAAGTCGAGGCTTGGAAATTGGTTACAGAAAGTCGTGCGACACACTGTGACCATCAACTGCAGCCTATAAATAAGACCCTACCCCTCTCAGAAATGGATCCCAACTTCACATACTGTTACTCTACCAAAATTGCAGCATAACACACACACACTAAACACACACCTCTCTCTTTCTCTCTCTCATCCCAATCCACCTCCAATTTAACCTACTTCCTCTATCACCTCTTAGATCCACCATCAACCAATCCTCTCAAGCTCACCAAGACCAGAAGCAGTTGTTGAAGGATTATATACCTAACCTGGTATAGAATTCGTGGAATCAACAAGGGTAACACTCTCAATTCCCTTCTCTCTCTCTCCTACCTTGCTACTTGGATAATTCCATTGTTTTATCTTCCTTGGATTCATTAATCAGACTCCATCCGTCTTGATTATTAAATCCCAATCGCAATCTCTCTGTTTAACCTAGTTGATTTGTATAATTGAGTGCTTATTGCTTGATCATTATTGAAATTGGTGTTTTGATCCCAAGGGAGTGTGGATCTCTCCATATCCACACCCCCTTGGTTTAATTGTTGTTATTTGTTCATTTCGAAGCTTAACTGATTGATTAATTGGATCCATTTTGGTTGTTGGTGCTGTTGAGTTCAAATCTGTAAGTCTCTGCAGATGGACACTATGTGTCACGCGACACACTGTGACTGGTTAGATCCTGTGTCACGCGACACATCTAGCCAGGCATGCTATGTGTCACGCGACACTCTTTGTCCATTTGCAGAGATCCTTTTCCCCTGTAATCTGTTCTGATCTGTTGTATCTGGGATGTGGCCTCCCTGAATAAATGGCTCACAAGTTGTAAGTTTCAGTTCAAAATCAATAAAATACATGTTTACCACATTTGTTTATTATCATTGCTTACATACGTTTATGGATTAATTGGATGTTTAGTTAGAAAGACTCGTCTACGGACGAGGCGTGTTGGGTGAACTCTCGGTTCTTCCCAACACGTAACCTGACCCCCGAACCCATTTTCTCTCAATGGTTTTTCAAAGTGTACCTCTAAAACATGGCGTGGCGACTCCTTTTATTTTTTCATCATTGAAAAACAAAATTTCGGGCGAGCGCACATTCACACATTGAACTTTGTTGCATACGTTGTGCCAGTCAAAGTCAAAGTCAATGTCGGGTCAAGATCTTGCCAATTTTTCCTTGTCGGAATTTCGGCAGAGTTCGGCTTGCGCGAAAGATCTTTTGATTTTTTGGCACGGACTCGGGCTTGACTCTTACGTATCCCATGCGGGTCAAAGTCAAAGTCAATGTCGGAGTCAAGATTCTGCCAATTTTCCTTGGCGGAATTTCGGCAGAGTTTCACTTGCGCGAAGGATCTCAACTCTCGTCATGGGCTAAGGTTTGACCTTTACGGGGGTATGCAACTAGGCTATATGACACGGTCTAGACCAAAAACCAACCAAAAGTCACGGTTTTTAAAATGTGTGACACGGACTGTGCATTGGTCGACACTGGCTGCCATGGGGAGTTTGGGATGATTCCGTACGCGCCCGAGAGCATCGTAATGCTGTCCGTGACTGCAGCTGAACAACCACCCCAGGTTAAAAGGACGTGCGTGCAAAGTGTACATAATATATAAGGTACGCGTAGCGTGCGGCCTCCTAAAAATGTTCCTTTTGAGTTAAAACAGAAGTTTTCAGAAATGTGTTTTAAAAGGAATGAGTTTCGGGACGGGGGAAATGCAACAATTAAGCACGTAAATTTTCTGGAGCCCGGTCAGTCTTGGAACTGAATAGCCCTAAGCTGCCTAAGCTGCCAGATTAACCTCAGATTGTGTCCTGGTGGAATTGCCAATGAAGCCGCCCGGCTAGGATCCAGGGAGGATCAAGCCGTACGGCTGGATCAAGCAATTTTCCATACCAATTTTTTTCATTTGCAGGTTGTTTCCCCGAACGTTTTGGCACCTTTTCAGCTCCAGAAAGCTTCCTGTTCTGTATTCAGAATGTGCACAATCCCAAGAACCAAAATGCATGCAAAAAAGCAAGGGAAAGAAAGCAAGCACGAGAATCGGATCCGCAGCGGAAGGCTAACCCACTCAAAAAAGCTTTTTTCTCTTTTTTTTTTCAAAAAGGATACCGGTACGTGGCATTGTTAGACCATATTTTATCCCAGACTCGGGTGAGGATGCGATAACGGGAAGTTTAATGGTTTCCATCTATATACCAAGTATCATTTTTTTATTAAAAATAAAAGCTTTTTGGTTTATCCCCAGCGGAGTCGCCAAACTGTGAATGTGGTGCCCAAGATCGCGGCGCTCTTTTTTGTTTTGAACCGCTTTCTCGTGTAAGGGGTCACCGTTTCACATCAGATTGAAGACATCCGGTTTAAATTGAAAAATGGAGTCGCCACGCCATTTTGATTTCCTCAAAACATTGAAAAAAAGGATTAGGGTCCGGAGGTTAAGTTGCCCCTTGGGAAGAACGTTTGGCATTCACCCAAGGAACCTTGCCGAAGCAAGTCTTCCAAGATCTGACTTGCGTGCTTGCCTTTGTGCTTTCGTGTGTGGGATGTGTTTTGATAAAAGGGGGGGGGGAATGTGCCAAGTGGTCTTCCGGATGTATAAACCATAAGTTGGTTATCGCTCGGGATTCCTTGAATTTTGATATGTTCAGGACTTTGATCCCGTGCTCATCTTGGACTTACAATCATCATTATGAGACCTTGGGTCACATGTGATCAGAATAGGGACACCTCTTTTTATAGTCCAAGAATGAGACTCTTTAGAAAGGAAGGACCTTTGCCCATCAATCCTACATCTTGAGACGATTTGAGCTTGATAGGGACATTTGTGCTCGTTTCAAGTGATGATCGGAGATGTAGGGGCTCAAGTTCATCCTTTTCCAAAGGGATATCCGACTATGGCATCTTTATATGGAGGAAACGATGTAAAGATATGACCTTTACACCATTACGCCCCAAGAGATGCTTCAAGTACCAAAAGGGACTAAGGGGAGGGGTATAAAGATTGGATCTTTATACTCATCCTATGCCTTTTTGTGCCTTATGAAGGTCACTAGGCAATCCTTGGAGAGTGATCCAACCATGAGGGACATGGGGAAATGCATTTTTAAAGTAAAGATGACATTTTTATGCAAACATATGTAATGAACACTATGAAACCTAAGACTAGGAATGTAAAGGGAGGACCTTTATGGATTTCCTATGTCCTTTAAGAACCATTTAGGTGGACAATCCTTGGAAGCAAGGTCTATGTGAAGGAGATGACATTTATATGAATAAAGATGACATTTTTAATGAAAAGATGACATTTTTATATGGAAAAGATGACATTTTTACATCATCATGTTAGAGATCCACCCTGGAACAAGCCATTTATGGTCTTATTGTACATCCTTGTGATGGATCCTCCATGAATCCCATGTGATAGGGGAATGGGGGGGTACTATGACCTACATAGTAAAAACTTGATTTTTATAGCAATAAATCACATATAAAGCAAGTAAATAGCAATATAAATGGCAAGGAGCAATATAACAAGAATAACAAGTATATTTCAAGGAGAAAAGGAGGAGAGATGGTGGTGTTTCTCTATCTCCCTTGAAGCTTTCCTAAGGAAGGAGTAACTTTGGAGGGATTTTGGAGAGGAGGGAGGTGATTTTGAGAGGTTTCAGCTTTCTGGAAACTTGTGGCTCTATTTTGGCAGAGTAACCGTGCAAAAATTGTATATCAAAATGAATAGAGGAGGCCTCTATTTATAGGCAGATTTGTGCTTCCTAATGAAGCCCTGCGGCATTAACCTTTGGCAAAAGAAGCCGTGCGGTCTTATCCTTTAATGACTCAGCCTATTTTTAGAATCATGTAAGGTGGAATTCTAAAAGCTCTTTCCAATGAGGGACTACGTGGAATTTTAATTCCTAGCAAGTCCTTCACCCCTTGGAAGGTTTGGGAAAGTTTCCAAATTGCCCCTGAACTTTAGGAAAGTTCGGGGAATTGCCGGGAAACTTAACCGAAAGGCATGAACCAGATTTGGATACTTACAATAATGTACAAAATATGTGAAGGATTAATCTTAGTATAATGTGGTATGAGATGAGATCACATCAGGGGACATATCTCCTCTTAAGAAAGTCAATGAATTGAATTCTTGTCTTGCTTGGCCTCTTAGGATGTACCCACCCATTTTTTTGTAAGAAAAATTTTGGTGGGTAGCTTTCACTCTTCTTTACCTTCATGGATAGCCCTCTTTTGAATAATCTTGTCAATTTGACCCAAACTTTCTCTTGATGTCATTTTGATCACATTGAAATGGCTACATACCAAGAGTGGAGCAGTTGTTTCCCTTAGATTAGGCACCCACCAAGAGACATCCAATAGGATAAATTTGAGTCCACAGATGCTAACACCTTTTAAGAGGAATTCACAATTTAGAGAGGAGTCTTGTCAGAGATGTAATTCAAGTGACCACACTGAGAAATATCGTGCAATGCATTTTTTTTTAAGAAATAGAATATACAGGTGTAGGCTCTGGTGTGATCACACGGGGGATCACACCATCAGATGACACACAAACTCAGAGACTTTCTTAGGGAAGAAAATCTCTGAAAATAAAGGGCTTTGGTGAAAATATCAGCCAATTGTTTTTCAGTACTTATAGATTCCATTCTAATGATTTTCTGCTCAACAAGATCACAAATAAAATGATGTCTAATGTCTATGTGTTTAGTACGAGAGTGCTGAACAGGATTTTTTGATATTTAAATGGCACTTAGATTATCATAAAAGACAATTAAAACATCACTTTTAAGTCCATTATCCTTAATCATCTGATTCATCCAAAGAAGTTGAGAACAACAACTGCCAACAGCAACATATTCCGACTCCGTAGTTGACATGGATATGAAGTTCTGTTTTCGACTGTACCAAGACACCAAGTTGTTCCCAAGATAAAAATACCCACCAGTTGTGCTTTTTCTATCATCAATGTTGCTTACCTAATCAGAGTAACTGAACCCTACCAGATTTGTATTTGTCTTTTGAGTATAGCTAAGCCATAAGTTGACAGTTCCCCCAACATATCTAATTATTCTCTTTACGGCTTTAAGGTGAAAGATTTTTGGGCTAGCTTGATATCTCGCACACAGACACACACTAAACATGATATCAGGATGATTTGCTGAGAGGTATAGCAAGCTCCCAATCATACTTCTATATAAGGTGGGGTCAACATCCTCACATCCTCGTCTTTACACAACTTTTGGGAGGATCCCATAGGAGTTTTAAGATGAGAGAAGTTGTCAAGAGAGAATTTTTTGACCAAATTTCTAGCATACTTACTTTGTGAAATAAACATTCTCTCCTTACTTTGTTTTATTTGAAGCCCTAGGAAATAGTTTAATTCACCCACCAAACTCATCTCAAATATGGTGGTCATACTGGTGACAATGTAGTCCAACATGCTTTTAGATGAAAATCCAAACACAATGTCGTTTACATAGATTTGAGCCACCAAAATCCCTTTTTTATCTTTTAAAATGAATAGGATTTTGTCTACCTCACCTCTCTTGAATCCCATTTGTATGAGGTGCTCAGTGAGCCTCCCATACTAAGCCCTAGGGGCTTGTTTTAAGCCATACAAGGCTTTCTTGAGCTTATAGACATGATCAGGGTAATGGGGATCAGTGAAGCCCTTTGGTTGCTCAACATAGGCTTCTTCATTAAGGACACCATTCAAGAAGGCACTCTTTATAGCCATTTGATATAAAGTGATGTCTAAATAACATGCAATGGCAAGAAGAAGTCTAATAAATTCTATTCGAGCAACTGGGGCAAATGTTTCTTCAAAATCAATCCCCTCAACTTGGGTATAGCCTTGAGCTACAAGCCTAGCTTTATTTCTAGTTATTTGCCCATTTCATTTGTTTTGTTTTTGAAAATCCACTTGGTCCCTATAACATTTCCTCCTTTTGGTCTGGGGACTAAGACCCACAAATCATTTTTCTCAACTTGGTTTAATTTCTCTTGCATTGCTATAATCCAGTTATCATCTTTCATTGCCTCTATGACATTCTTAGGCTCAAGATGGGAAACAAAACAACAAGAGCTTACCTTGCTTACATGTAAGCTTACACAACTCAATCCAGCCAATTATCTGTAGTTGATTCTTGGCTTCTCCCTTGTGTTTACCTTTTCATTAACATCGCCAACCACCTATATGACTGGGTGGTTCTTCAGGATCCTGCTTCGTATATCTCTGGTTCTGTCCAGGTTTTCTTCCCCACAGTCTGATCTTTTAGATGAATTTTTTGAGTCTGATGCAGACTTATTTGGTCCTGATATAGGTTGAGATGTGATCACACCAGGACCTGCATCATCTTTCTACATTCATGTCTACTGTTTCTGTTCAGCTGTGTTTTAGGTTTCTACTATCATCTCCACGCAGACTGAGACATCATCTTCAAGAGTTTTTAGATTCAAATCAACAGTATCATCAAAAGTGACATTAATAGACTCCATAACAGTTTGTGAGTCTGTGGTATTTCCCGTGCATTTGGAAGAGGGTGATCCCGATTGGGGTACTTACAGAAGCCCCTCGACGACGTCACTTACGGAGGAAGTGGGGTCGTCGATAAGATAAGGGTCCTGATCTGGATCGCGTGCTGGGAGAGGATGTGACCGTGTAGGCCGATTTGTGAGGACGTGGCAGTGTCCTTTTGTGTGACCGTTTAGGTCGGTTGGCTGGACCCTTTGATAGGATTCCTACGTATCCCGTATGGGAATCAAGCCTGATCGTAGTTCGTGTGTGGGGTGAGTGTTGTCGCGCATGAGGACGTGTGATGTCCTCTGACTGAGACTCTGTGTGTAGACGTGGTGGTATCCTGTGGGTGACCGTTTAGGTCGGTTGGCTGGACCCTTTGATAGGATTCCTACGTATCCCATATGGGAATCAAGCCTGATCGTAGTTCGTGTATGGGGTGAGTGTTGTCGCGCATGAGGACGTGTGATGTCCTCTAACTGAGACTCTGTGTTTGGACGTGGTGGTATCCTGTGGGTGACCGTTTAGGTCGGTTGACTGAACCCTTTGATAGGATTCGTACGTATCCCTAGAGGGAATCAAGCCTGATCGTAGTTCAGAGTATCATGTAATCGTGAGTATATGCGGGCATGGTGGTGCCCTGAGGTGATGTGATCGCTAAGGTAGACTGTGAGGACGTGGTGGTGTCCTGAAATGGAAATTTTACGGTTTTCCGAACTGGGTAATTTAAAGCCTTCCGAGCTGTGGATAATGATTTGGGAGGTTTATATGGTCTTCCGGACCGAGTAATTTAAAGCCTTCCGGGCTACGGATGATGATGAGGACGTGTTGTGTCCTCTAATTGAGGTCGTGTCGTGCGTGAGGACATGACTTGTCCTCTGACTGAGGTTATGTCGTGCGTGAGGATGTGTTGTGTCCTCTGACTGAGGTTGTGTCGTGCGTGAGGATATGTTGTGTCCTCTGACTGAGGTTGTGTCGTACGTGAGAACGTGACTTGTCCTCTGACTGAGGTAGTGTCGTGTGTGAGGATGTGTTGTGTCCTCTGACTGAGGTTATGTCGTGCGTGAGGATGTGTTGTTTCCTCTAACTGAGGTTGCGTCGTGCGTGAGGATGTGTTGTGTCCTCTGACTGAGGTGGTGTCGTGCGTGAGCATGTGTTGTGTCCTTTAACTGAGGTTGAAATTGTTTGGTCTTTGGGAGGCGTGATTGCCTCGTGTTTTATTTTTGTGAGGCATGATTGCCTCGTGTTTGACTTTGGGAGGCGTGATTGCCTTGTATTTTGTCCGCTAGGGAAAGGTTGGACTTACGATGACTGTCGATGTTCATCTGCTGGGGTTGCATGGTCTTGTACGGGTTATCAGGAATTCCCGTTTGATTTTTTGTTCGCTGAGGAAGGGATTTCGGGCTTACTTTGATGGCCGGTGTTTGGTTTACCATTTTGTGGGCAAGGCTCGGGCTTACAATGATGGCCGGTGTTTGGTTTACCGTTTTGGAGGCGTTTTGTGCATTGAGATTTGTGTTTAGAGGCGTTTGCGCCTTTCGTGTTTGTTTTACCGTTTAGTGGGCGAGGTTCGGGCTTACGATGACGGCCGGTGTTTGGTTTACCGTTTTGTTAAGGACCAAACTGCATTGAATCTGCTGAAAAAGGCCTTTGGACATCCAGGGGCAAAGATTATAAGGGCAAAAGGGTAATCTTGCCAGGGTATGCAATGTGGTCCCTACGGATACCCCTTCTTTGCAAAGTGGTTCGCACGGATGAGCTGTGAAAATTGATTTTCCGAAAATCAAATCAGCTTCAGCAACGAACAACAAATTCATCTTCTCCTTCTGTTCGAACGAGAGAGAGAGAGAGAGAGAGAGAGAGAGAGAGAGAGAGAGAGAGAGAGAGAGGGAGAGAGAGAAAATTTGGTTTGGCCAAAATTTTTCCTAAGAAATTCTTCCGAGTTGCTTGAATTGCTTGTTATGGCGGAAAGAATTAGACGAGGTCGTCGCCAAAGGAGCCAAGAGGCTATCGAGAGGAGATTGGATCTCCAAAGGAATTGCTCTTCCTTTGTACCTTCGTCAAGGAATTCGGATGTGTTGTATCGGGATCCGGAGGTGCACAACTTGCGGGGGAGGACCCTAAGGGAGGTAAGAAATCAATTTTGCTTTGAATCTTGTTTGAATTGTTGTATGCTAGAACTAGGTTTTAGTTTTCGTATATTTGGGGCTTTTGTTGTTACCATGATCAATTTGTGAAATTGATGTTGGTTTGTTGAAATTGAATGTGTAAGAATTGTGGGTATGTGTGTTTTTGTGGAAAAATGTGGAGATTAGCTCTTATTTGTAAAATTAAAGTGCCTCTCATTGAAATTCATGCTTCAGTAATTTGTACCTTATGCTATTTTCGTATGTACTTTGTGAAAAAATTGCCGTGTAGGGACGGACTTCGTGTGAAAAGCGTGACGTGTGCCGTATTTTTGTGACGGACTCTGTGGGAAATTTATGAGCAGTGTGTGCCGTATTTTTGTGACAGATTTTTGAAAATGTGTCTTGTAGGGACGGATCCCTCTTTTGAGAAAATTGTATAGAGTGTGTCGTGTTTTTGTAACGGACTCTTGAAAATGTGTCGTGTTGTGCGTGCCATGATTTTATGACGTACTATGTGGGGGAAAGTTATGTGCAATGTGTGCCGTGTTTTTGTGACGGGTTCTTTATGCTTTGCCGTGGTTGGGACGGACTTTTATGTTTTGCCGTGTTGGGACGGACTTTTGGTGTTTTTGTTTCTTTTTTATTTATATTTGCATTAAGTACTGTTATTGACGTACCTTTGCTGTGTTTACCTGCAGGATGAGGTGCCTTCGTCCGGGAAGGCGAAGAAGATGAAGTCTCAGGGGTCGTTCGAGGCCGTAGTTGAGCTGTGGCAGCATCTGCCGGAGATCTCCAGGGAGGGTAGACCGAGTCCTAAGAGGCTGGTCTTTGATTCTGGTTTGGGCGTGTTCGTGGAGAACCTTGCCGGGATCGCGGAGACGCAGAAGAACAAGGGCGTCTTCTTGGCTTTGTCTGAGTATTGGTGGGACACCACATATACCTTCCATCTTAGCTGGGGAGAGGTGATGGTGACTCCTACCGATTTTGCAACGATTACTGGGCTTTCCTTTAAAGGAGGGCCAGTGAGATGGCGGGACAGGATGTCCGATGGGGTACTGGCAGAGCTGCTGGGCTTTGCGCCCTTCCCTGTAAGGGCCTGGGTATGATGTATAGCAATGTAGAGGCGCATATCACGGCCAACATTGGGGCCTATCAGCGGGGCACTAGATTGGTGACGGCTGAGCAGCTGGCGTGCTCTTTTATGTGGTTTGCTCTTTCCGAGACTTTATTCTCGATCCACGCCTCTTCCGCTCTTTTCCCTATGCTGGAGATTTTGGTGGACTTAGGGAGGGTTGGTGAGATTTCATGGGGCGAGGCGGGCTTGGCCGAGCTCTATTTTTCCATGCACAGGTTTAGACGAGGTGTGGACAGTTCCCTGGGGTGCTTCGATTTTGCAGTGGAGGTATGAGTTTATTGCTGTTTATGATTTAGCAGTCTATCATTTCTCCGTCTTATTTTCCTTTTGTTCTGAGCACCATCTTCTTTTTGTTTGCAGGCGTGTTGCTATGAGATCTTTCGGTGCCAGCCGTGGGATCGAGAGGATGAGGCCATGGCGGCCTACCCTGCCATGCTGGGCTGGGCTCATCCTTTGAGGAGGTGGAGGACGACTAAGGGGAAGCTCACCATTGCATATCGGGATGTGCAAGAGTTCCTGGAGAGGGATAGCCCGGCTGGGTTTGAGTTGTACCCTGTTGGTCCCAAAGGTGGCAACAAGGGTGAAAAACAGCTAGAGGGGGGGGTGAAAAGCTGTTATAAATTTTTCGCCCTCTTTTGAAAACTGAACCTCTTGCTTACAAAACCGCTTGCAGTTGATAAGAAACTGCAAGTAGAGTTGCAAAATGCACAGCGGAATATTTTGAGTTACAAAGCGGTTTTGAGGTGCGGTTTGTAAAGCGGTTTTGATAGTGCGGTTTCAGTGAGTGCGGTTTACAAACAAGTGAGGTTTTGAGGTGCAGTTTTGCAATGCGGTTTTAGGTGCAGTTTATAAAACTGAAAGTGAGGTTTTGATAATGTTAACTCCAAACACAATTTCACAATAATGGATAACTATAATAAAGATCAAACAGAGAGAAAGATAGATAATCAGTAAGAACAGTAAATAATAAATGCAGAAAGTAAGAACACAATATTTGGAGTGGTTCAATCTATAAAAGATCTACGTCCACTACCAAGATGGTTAGTCTTGGATTTTCTAAGAGTTAGATTTTATATTGAGTATGAGAGAGAGATTACAAGATACAAAGTATTCAAACTCGAATCAAAATCTATTCTATGAAGAACAAATCCTAAGACTATAACCAGTGTATCTCAAATGAATAATCTATGTGATTAAACAAGTGAGGTGTGTGTGTGTGTATTCAAGATCAAGGATCTTTGAATCTAAGAGATGGAGAGCACAATGATTCTTGATGTGTTAAGGCTTGATTTCTGGGCTGGGATATTTTTCTTGAAGTAGAAGATGAAGATTCAAAAGACTAAGAATTTTCTGGGCAAAGCTTCAATCTTCGTATGAACTCACAGCACATTCAAATTCTCAAGCAATCTTCAAATGATGAAGATTAGGGGTATTTATACCCAAGCATCAAGGATATAGCCGTTGGACACACCAAGGTAAGGATCGCACCGATGCTTTCCCATTGGTCCACAGTAACCACTTTTGTCCTTAGGTACAGCAGTTGCAGGTAAAGCTGATCAGACTTCAGCTGCAAATAAGGTGGTTAGGACACCTGTCACCTTTTCAAGATCCTTGCAGATCTGCTCTAACATTGAGTCACGTGACAAGATATGGTGGTTGATATTTGATATTGCTGACGTGGATTCCAACGGTAAAATGTGTTTCACTCTTCAAGTCTTCAATCATTGGATGCGGTCCTGGTGTACATGCGGTTTTGACAAGTGCGGTTGATTACACCAGTGAGGTTGCTGAGGTGCGATTCAAGATGGAACTGCAATGCAGTTTCTATTCACTACAAAGTGGTTGCACTAGAGAGAGTCAAAGGCAGTTTCAGACAAAGGAATTCCACCAAGCAGTTGCTAGGTGCGGTTTTCCTGGTGCGATTGATAATTTGGAAATGCACAGGTGCGGTCAATAATTTGGAACTGCACAGGTACTGTCAATAATTTGGAACTGCACAGGCGGTTGGAAACTTTGGAACTGCACAGGTGGTTGGAAACTTTTGAACTGCACAGTGTAAGTACCCAAATCTGGCTCATGCCTTCCGGTTAATTTTCCCGACATTTCGGTAAGTTTTCCGGTAATTCCCCGGACTTTCCTAGTGTTCCGGAAATGTCCTGGAACAGTCCAAATTTAAATTAGGGCTGTAAGGAGCCTTCCTAATTAAGAAAACACGTTTTTCTTAATTAGGGAGAAGCTTCTAGAATAATGCCACCTTGCATGGTTCTAGAATGCTGAGTCATTGTGGATAAGACCGCACGGCCTCATTTGCAAAGGGCCTGCAGCCGCACGGCTTCATTAGCCTTATCCAGACTGCCTATAAATAGAGCCTTCCTCTACCCATTTCAACAACAACAACAACACAAACAATCACACACACACACTCCATAGCAGTCCAGACGTGAAGAAAAACCCTTGAAGGCTCAAGAAGGCGAAGAAGAAGCTCAAGAAGCCATCTCCCTCCTCCTTGAAGACCCAAGAAGAACCTCTCCTCCTAGCTCCGTCCGAAGAAGCAAAGGAAACGATTGGTAACCTCGCACGCCCTAACCTTGCATTTTAATTGATATACTTGCTCATTGCATTCATATATCTTGCTTGGGACTTGGCATTTATTCATAAAAATCATATCTTTATCACCCCCTTTCCCCTTTGCATGCATTAAGACCTCATTTGTCATAAAAATGTAGTCTTTTTCATAAAGGTGCATCCTTTGCACCTAAAATCCCTATTTTCCAATAAAAATGTTATCTTTATGCATCATTTGCATACAAAGATCAAATCTTTTTCAATAAAAATGCATCCTTTGCATCAAAACCCCTTTTTTTCAATGCATCATTTGCATAAAAATCAAATCTTTATGCATCATTTGCATAAAGATCATTTCTTTAAATCAAAAAGCATCATTTGCTAAAACCAAAATGTCATCTTTTCATTAAAGAGTCATTTTTTTATCATGCATTTCCCTTTCCCTAACCTTGGAACGGACCGGTGTAAAAGTTCTCATCTTTGCATCGTTCCTTCCATTAAAGGTTCATGATTTCTTTAGGAAAAGGATAACCTTGAACCCTATATCTCCGATTATCGCTTAAGAACGAGTATGAAGCCTCTATACGAGCTCGACCGTCTTAAAGCGTAGGATTGATGGGCTAAGGACATTCCTTCCTAAAGAACCTCATCTTTGACCCAAAAGAGAGTCATTCTCTCGATCACGCAAGTCCCGAGGGTCCCGAGGTTTAAAATGCGATGATCATAAGTCATAAGATGAGGACGGGATCATAATCCCAAATACATAAATTCCAAGGAATCCCGAGCGACAACCAACAAATGGTTTGTACGTCCGGAAGACAACTTGGGACATTCCCCCCCTTATTTTCAAACACATGCACACAAAGAAAGCACGCAAGCAAACACGATTAATGAAATCTAGGGAGACTTGCTCCGGCAAGGCACTTTGGGTGAACGCCAAACGTTCTTCCCAAGGGGTAACTTAACCTCCGAACCCATAAAACCTTTTTTTCAAAGTTTTGAGGTAATCAAAATGGCGTGGCGACTCCGTTTTTCAAATAACTCGGATGTCTTCAAACTCGCGTGAATTCCAATAAACAAAAGAATTTGGGCACACATTCACACACAGGTGGTTGGAAACTTTGGAACTACACAGGTGGTTGGAAACTTTTGAACTGCACAGGTGGTTGGAAACTTTTGAACTGCACAGGTGGTTGGAAACTTTGGAACTGCACAGGTGGTTGGAAACTTTTGAACTGCACAGGTGGTTGGAAACTTTGGAACTGCACAGGTGGTTGGAAACTTTTGAACTGCACAGGTGGTTGGAAACTTTTGAACCGCATGTGGTTGGAAACTTTTGAACCGCATGTGGTTGGAAACTTTTGAACCGCACAGTGGTTGGAAACTTTGGAACCGCACGGTGGTTGGAAACTTTTGAACCGCATGTGGTTGGAAACTTTGGAACCGCACAGTGGTTGGAAACTTTGGAACCGCACAGGTGGTTGGAAACTTTTGAACCGCACAGTAATCGCAATCGCAACCGCAACCTCAATCGCAATCGCACCAGAATCGCAACCTCAATCGCAATCGCACCGCAACCTCAATCAGAATCGCAATCGCAACTTCAGATCCTCAAATCCTCAAATCCAATGAGTCTTGTGCCAGTCTTCAAGTCTAAATTTAACCTATTCTATAAAATGGACTTAGCTAAAAAATTGAAGTCTAAACTTCATTACATAGGGTCCTAAAGTCCTTAAAATAGACAGGAGGTTATGGTATCAATCAAATCTAATCTAAAATAGGAGGGTTAAAATATGCATACCCAACAATCTCCCCCTATTTGATTGATGCCATTACCTACTATAACTAAAGCAAACATTGTACTTGGTAAAAATATGTCCAAAAGAATTAACATGGTAATTCATGTCCCAAGTCAATGCACACACTAGCTTAAGCTATAGATTTCTATACTATTGAAAGATTTAAAATTACAACTTGAAAAGTATAGAAATGCATTCAGTGCACTTGAAAAGATATGAGTTTAAGTTTAAAGTGCGGTTTAAACTGAATGTTTAACCTTCATTTCAAAAATATGATTTTAAGTTGAAAAATATTTGAATGAGGTTATAAACCATAATCGGATTCATTGTTCTACAAACAAGCAGTTTGATATGAACAAAGTTTTGGAACCAATGATGCATTTTTCATTACTACCTTTGCAGGCGATCCAAGGAGGAGTCTAGAGAGTTGAAGAATGAATGAAACTCCCCCTGAAATGTTGCGGTCCCGGCATTAGGTTTGCTGTATAGATCTCTCCCCCTTAATGGCATCAAACAATGAAGACTTAAGGGTAACCAATTCAAGGGATTGAGTTTGGAGCAGCTGGGATTGAGAAGAGACTTGGGTTTAGAGATCTCTCCCCCTTGGATGGTGAGTAGTTGGCCTTGAATCAAAAGGAGAGAGGAAAGGATTTAGGCATAATTCGAAGGACGGGAGGTAGAAAAGGAAGGTGTGGTTGGAGATAAGGGAGCGGTTTGGGTTTGAGGCGCGGTTGAAGGTAGGTGAGTATTGGCTTGAAATTCAGGCTCACTGCGGTTGACCGTGTACTAAGAGCCATTCGTTGCAATCTCAGGCTCTATATGGTCAACCATACGATCAGAGCCATCCTTGGCAGCTTCTACTTTAGGGTTTGAATTTTTTTTTTGAATGGGAATTGTAAAGGGTGGAATTGGAAGTGTTTGGGGTAGAGAGATTTGAGGTAGGGTGGTTTGGGGTGGTTGGTATAGGAGTGGTTGGTATAGGAGTGGTTGATATTGGAGTGGTTGGTATTGGAGTGGTTGGTATAGGAGTGGTTTGATGTATAGGTGTGGTTGGTATAGGAGTGGTTTGATGTATAGGAGTGGTTGGTATTGGAGAGTTACTTGGTGAAGGAGTTGGATCCTACAAAAGAAAATTGTAAAGTTAGATCCATTTCAAGTATTCACAATTCACAAGCGGTTTGAGCACCCATGCGGTTCAACAATGGTGCGGTTTGAAAAATGAAGTATTTCAAACCTCAAGTGAACAATGAATACTTTAAGAAAAATAAACATGAAGATTTGAGAACAAAAATTACTAGTACGTGGCATTGTAATCCAAAGTTATCCCACACATGCAAGTAGTGTTTTGGAGGGGAAGGTTGTGGTGTCCAGCCTATATACTAAGTAAAATCTCAAAAACTAAGAAAGGAATTTTAAACAGCATGCGGTTTCAAAGGAATTTGAAAAAGCGGTTTCAGCATGTGGTTTATGCAAACAACTCGTCACTAAAAAATAGCTTGCGGTTTCTAAAATAGAGAGAATGCGATTTCCTACAAGCGGTTGGATTTCCAAAATAGACATGCGGTTTGAAAACATAAAAAATATGTGGTTTAAAGAAAGCGGTTTCAAATACATGTAGCATGCGGTTCTGAGTGAAAAGCGGTTCAACTGCACGATGAAATATTTTTTTATTTTTTTTTATTTTTTTATATATATTTTTTTAATAAAGATAAGAAAAAATAGAAGTTACTCTAAGTTGAAACGTGGTTTGAATCCAATCGGTCAAGCTGCAGCAAGCAGTTAGGCATTGGCGGTTGGCTGCAAGCGGTTGACTACTTGTGGTTTAGTGCATGCGGTTTCAACCTAAATTCCATAATCTCAACATACAAGTTAGAAAATAAAAAGTATGGAATCATTTAAGTTCAAGCATACCCATTTCTCCTCTGAGGAAAGAAAACCTCTTGGAGTCAAGAGCCTTGGTGAGGATATCAGCAATCTGGTTGTCTGTCCCCACATACTCTAAATGGATATTCCTCTTCTCCACATGGTCTTTGAGGAAATGATACTTAATATCAATATGCTTGGTCTTGGAATGCATGACAGGGTTGTTGGAGACTAAAATTGTTGAAGTGTTGTCACACATGATGGGGCAATTCCCTTCATGGATTCCATAGTCCACCAACTGCTGCTTCATCCAAAGGATTTGACAACAACAACTACCAGCAGCAATATACTCAGCCTCTGTGGTTGACACTGAAACTGAAACTTGCTTCTTGCTGGCCCAAGCAACTAGTCTATTCCCAAGGAAATGACAAGTACCACTAGTGCTTTTCCTGTCAATAGTACAAGCTGCATAATATGCATCTGAATAACCTACAAGATCGAAGTTCGAATCTTTGGAATACCAAAGTCCAAGGTTAGTGGTTTCAGATAAATAGTGGATTATACGCTTGACTACAATTAGATGTGCTTCTCTAGGATCTGCTTGATAGCGAGCACATACACAGACACTAAACATGATATCTGGCCTACTAGCAGTTAAATAAAGTAGTGAGCCGATCATACCTCGATATAGGGTTTGATCAACCTTCTTACCTTTTAGATCCTTATCTAGCTTATTGTCGGTGGCCATTGGAGTATCATATGCTTTAGCATTTTCTAATCCAAACTTCTTTATCAACTCCTTGGTGTATTTGGCTTGGCTGAGGAAAATACCTTCTTCGCATTGCTTGATTTGAAGCCCGAGGAAGAATGTTAATTCTCCCTTCATGCTCATCTCAAACTTGCTTTTCATTAGCTTTTCGAAACGCTTACAATGTAACTCATTAGTAGAACCAACAATAATATCATCGACATATATTTGAACAAGTATAGTATGCTCATTATATTTGGCAATAAAAAGAGTTATATCGATTTTATCGCGTTTAAATCCTTTTTCTAGTAAAAATTTAGAAAGAGTCTCATACCATGCTCTTGGAGCTTGCTTAAGTCCATACAAAGCTTTCTGGAGTTTGTAGACATGATTGGGAAATTTGGAGTCTTCAAATCCAGGCAGTTGGGCAACATACACGGTCTCTTGCAGTTCACCGTTGAGGAAAGCACTCTTCACATCCATTTGATATAACTTGAAACGCTTGAAAGAGGCGTAGGCTAAGAAGATTCTGATAGCTTCCAATCTTGCAACTGGAGCAAAGGTTTCGTCATAATCGATTCCTTCTTCTTGCCTACATCCTTGTGCAACCAACCTTGCTTTATTCCTAGTGATGCTTCCATTCTCGTCCATCTTATTCCTAAACACCCACTTAGTTCCTATCACTCCTTGATCCTGAGGTCTAGGCACTAAAGTCCAGACCTTGCATCTTTCAAACTGGTTGAGTTCTTCTTGCATAGCAACGACCCAACTGGAATCTTGGAGTGCTTCATCAATCTTCTTGGGTTCAACTTGAGATAATAAGGAAGTATGCTCGTCATAGTTCAATCTCCTTATTTGAACACCGAAAAAAAGATCACCAATCACATTTGAGAGAGGGTGACTGCTGACTTCACGAACCTCCAGGGGTAAGTCTGGTTGGACTGAGGTTTGCTGAAGATCTTCAATTGGGATATCGTTAGATCCTTCAGCGAAGTCATGGAAGGTAAGTTGACGAAGAGGTTCTATAAGCTGGATAGGGGAATTCTCAACTTCTTCTTCCCTTGGAGTTGCATCTGGAGTAGGAACTTCAGGTGCGGTTTCAAATCTGCGGTTTGAGGGAATTTCAGTTGAGGGTGCTGAATTTTGCGGTTGAGGTTCAGGTGCGGTTTGAGAGGGTTCACCTGTTTCATTATGCTCAACAAAATCATCAGCAATATTTGGAGCCAAATGTGGCTCAAGGAGAGAATGCTCATCGAAAGTAACATGGACAGACTCAACTATTTTTAAACTAGTTTTATTGAAAACACGAAAAGCTTTTGAATGTTTAGCATACCCAACAAAAATACCTTCATCGGCCTTAGCTCCGAATTTACCTCTATTTTCTCTTCCGTTGTAGAGGATAAAGCATTTGCAGCCGAAGATCTTGAAGAAAGCAATGTTGGGGGTTCTTCCTCGCCAAAGCTCATATGGAGTCTTGTTATAGGATTTGTTGATGAGGGAGCGGTTCTGAGTGAAGGATGCTGTGTTGATTGCTTCAGCCCAGAAATACTGAGGCAGCTTGGCTTCAGAAATCATTGTCTTTCCAGCCTCAATCAACATCCTGTTCTTCCTTTCCACAACCCCATTTTGTTGTGGAACACCAGCAGTTGAGAAATTGTGATCAATTCCATGGTCATCACAATACTGAGCAACACCGTTGTTCTTAAATTCTTCCATTATCTGATCGAACACTAACGATGTCGTCTTCTTTTTGAGTTTGGAGCCGTCTAAAAAGTGCGGTGAGAATCTCATAGCAATCATCTTTGGAAATCATCATCTCAACCCACGTATATCTTGAATAATCATCCACCACCACTAAGGTATATCTACTTCCTCCAATGCTGGCAGTGGTTACGGGTCCAAACAAATCTATGTGAAGCAGTTGTAAGCATCTTGAAGTTGACAGAGCGGTCTTGCTGGTGAAAGATGACGCGGATTGCTTACCAAGCTGGCATGCACTACATTTCTCAGGATGGTGGTCAGCCACTTTGGGTAAACCACGAACGAGGTTTTCCCTACCAATCTTTGCAAGATACTTGAAGTTCAAGTGGCTCAACCTCTTGTGCCATAGCCAACTATTTTCGCTCACATTTTTAGCTACAAAACAGAGATTAGTAATACTATATGCAGAATCTAGATCAATAATGTAAATATTACTCTTACGAATTCCTGTTAGTAGGGTGACTCCGGAAATGCTATCTTTGATAAAGCAATTTGATGACGTGAAGTTGCAAAGCATTCCTTTGTCGCGGAATTGAGAAATTGAAAGGAGGTTGTGCTTGAGTCCTTCAACAAGAGAAACCTTCTCAATAGTTAGGTTTCCTCTCCTTATAACACCATATCCAATGGTCTTTCCTTTGTTGTTGTCACCAAAGGTTACTGACGGACCACTTGCTTCAATGACATCTTCAAGTAATGATCTATCTCCAGTCATATGTCTTGAGCAGCCACTGTCAAGATACCATTCATTTTCCTTGGAGTGACCAGCCATGAAGCAGAGGACCTGAAATGTAAACATTAAGAATGAGGTCCCCCTTTATTCCTTGGGTCCTGAAGTTAGCAACCCTTCACGACCCACACCTGTTTGACAGAAGGAGGTTTACTCTTCCTGGCATTGGATGTGAACCGCAAAAGGCATTCTGCAGCCTTGTGACCTAAACCATCACACATAGAACATTTATAAAAGCTACAAGCATCATGAGGTTTTACTAACTCCTTACTTTTCTTAGGAGTTGCATGCGGTTTGGGAGGCGCGGTTTCAGGCTTAACAAAGGGAACTGGCTTTAGTTTGACCACGTAATTTCTGGGAGCGCTCTTATTGCTTTTGAAGGCAGGTCGAGCGGTCGAAGAAGAGGCGCGGTCAGACATGCAGTTGCCAGCATCTCTAGTTCCACCAGAAGCGGTTTTAGGGATGCGGCCAACTCCATATGCCATTTCCTCTGAAGCTATACTCTCAGAATCCTTTGGCTTCATCTGAGAGTTCTTCCCATATTGCTTCCCTTTTGGGTAGACAAAATTAAAATTTTGTTGTCCTTTACCCTTACCTTTAGCATGCTTCCCCTTAGGAATTTCTTTAGTTAGTTTCAAAATTTCCTCATCCTTTTCACTGCAGGATGCACACTTCTCCTCTTCATCAGATCCAAAACCTAGATCCTCCTTAATTCCATTGGAAATTTGGGAGTCTATGATTTGATCCGCGGTGGATTTTGACTTGAGCCACCCATCAATAATTTTTTGACGATCGTTGAGTTGGGTGACCAGGTCATCATTCCGGAGTTGAAGTTCAGCAACCTTAGTTTCAAGGATGCGGTTTTGATCAGCAAGAGGAGTCATCTTTTTTATTTGGTCCTTAAGATTTGAAATTTCAGACCTCATCACAGTTTTCTCCATCTTGTACATATTAAGTTCATCATGAGCTAAGCTTAAGACTTTCTTAAGATTAGAGAATTGATGGATCACCATTTCTGTTTCCTTGAACATCCTTTCATGTTCCATGGGAGAAACCTCTTCCACCACCTTTTTCAAAATTTTCTTCTTTGGAATTGCTTTTGAAGGTGGAGCATTTGTAGGAGGAAAAATGGGACGTGAATACGAGCAATTTCCTATCTTAATGCTAGGAGTAAGTTTGATATTTTCATCCAACTTAAAATTTGGAAGTTTTGTAGAAACCTCTTTTTCTTCCATATCTTGCAACTCGAATGACTCAGAATCTGACTCATCGGAAGCATCTGCAATTAAGCAGAGATTAACCTCTTCGGTTTCATCGTCACTTCCATCATCAAAATCTGTTCCAATCCAAGTTGCTAATTCCTTGGAATTCTCTTTCTCCTCAGCAACCATTCCCTTGCGACGAGAAAATTTCGCAGAAGAGGTTTTCTTTTTCATGTATTCGTATTTAGGCTGTGGACACTCAGATGCAAAGTGACCAGGTTTTCTACAATTATAGCAAACTAGATCACCTTTTTTCTTTGTATCTCTAGCCTTAGAAAATGTTGCAGGAGGTTTGCCGTTTGAAAATGATTTTGTGAAAGGTTTTGAGGATTTTCTAAACTTTTGAAATCTTTTCACAAACATGGCAAAATCATCATCATCCATCTCGATGAGTGATGAGGTTGATATGGAAGGATTTGCAGTTTGATTGGATGTAGATGGTTTCTCCTCATGTTCCACGACGGACATGGAAAGCGATTTGGTTTTCCCTTCAATCTCTTCAATATGATTTAATTTAAGCTCATAGACTCTAAGATTGGTGTACAAGTTACTTAACGACCAAGTATCCAAAACTTTGGAGTCTTCTAGAGAGGTAGCCTTATTAACCCATCTAGAACCTAAAGCAGATAGGAAAGTCATATTGATTTCCTTATCGGTTAAAGTTTTGCCAAGAGATCTACAAGCATTAACTACCTCAACACAGCGGTCGTAGGTTTGACGCAAGGTTTCGTTGGATTTTTTGTTGAAGTTGTTGTAGGATCTTTCAACAGCATATAATATGCTTTCCTTGCATTCGTCATCACCTTCAAGGTAGCTCTCTATGGCATCCCACATCTGCTTAGCGGTTTTGAGGTACATCACCTTTTGAAGAGTGGAAACTGGAAGGGTTCCTGAAATGATGTACCTTGCCTTGCTGTCCAAGGCAGCTAATCTCTTCTCTTTATCCGACCACTCATCTTTAGGCTTTTTGACCTCTGGAGTTTCTGTATTGGTGGTTGCATCAGTGTTGGCCTTCATGGGAACAAACGGGCCATTGATTATGCACTCCACCAGCATCTCATCAATTGTTTCCAAATGAATGAGCATTCTGCACTTCCAGATGTCGAAGTGGTCTTCGTCCAAGATTGGAATGTGTGAATAATTAACAGTAGTCATTGTCTTTGTATTTACCATATTGAATCGGCACACAAGCTGTTAGGATTGAAAAATAGTGGTTTTAAAATGTGTTAGCTCTGATACCACTTGTTGGTCCCAAAGGTGGCAACAAGGGTGAAAAACAGCTAGAGGGGGGGGTGAATAGCTGTTATAAATTTTTCGCCCTCTTTTGAAAACTGAACCTCTTGCTTACAAAACCGCTTGCAGTTGATAAGAAACTGCAAGTAGAGTTGCAAAATGCACAGCGGAATATTTTGAGTTACAAATCGGTTTTGAGGTGCGGTTTGTAAAGCGGTTTTGATAGTGCGGTTTCAGTGAGTGCGGTTTACAAACAAGTGAGGTTTTGAGGTGCAGTTTTGCAATGCGGTTTTAGGTGCTGTTTATAAAACTGAAAGTGAGGTTTTGATAATGTTAACTCCAAACACAATTTCACAATAATGGATAACTATAATAAAGATCAAACAGAGAGAAAGATAGATAATCAGTAAGAACAGTAAATAATAAATGCAGAAAGTAAGAACACAATATTTGGAGTGGTTCAATCTATAAAAGATCTACGTCCACTACCAAGATGGTTAGTCTTGGATTTTCTAAGAGTTAGATTTTATATTGAGTATGAGAGAGAGATTACAAGATACAAATTATTCAAACTCGAATCAAAATCTATTCTATGAAGAACAAAACCTAAGACTATAACCAGTGTATCTCAAATGAATAATCTATGTGATTAAACAAGTGAGGTGTGTGTGTGTATTCGAGATCAAGGATCTTTGAATCTAAGAGATGGAGAGCACAATGATTCTTGATGTGTTAAGGCTTGATTTCTGGGCTGGGATATTTTTCTTGAAGTAGAAGATGAAGATTCAAAAGACTAAGAATTTTCTGGGCAAAGTTTCAATCTTCGTATGAACTCACAGCACATTCAAATTCTCAAGCAATCTTCAAATGATGAAGATTAGGGGTATTTATACCCAAGCATCAAGGATATAGCCATTGGACACAGCTGTTGCAAGGACTACACTGATGCTTTCCCATTGGTCCACAGTAACCACTTTTGTCCTTAGGTACAGCAGTTGCAGGTAAAGCTGATCAGACTTTAGCTGCAAATAAGGTGGTTAGGACACCTATCACCTTTTCAAGATCCTTGCAGATCTGCTCTAACATTGAGTCACGTGACAAGATATGGTGGTTGATATTTGATATTGCTGACGTGGATTCCAACGGTAAAATGTGTTTCACTCTTCAAGTCTTCAATCATTGGATGCGGTCCTGGTGTACATGCGGTTTTGACAAGTGCGGTTGATTACACCAGTGAGGTTGCTGAGGTGCGGTTCAAGATGGAACTGTAAAGCAGTTGCTGTTCACTACAAAGCGGTTGCACTAGAGAGAGTCAAAGGCAGTTTCAGACAAAGGAATTCCACCAAGCAGTTGCTAGGTGCAGTTTTCCTGGTGCGATTGATAATTTGGAAATGCACAGGTGCGGTCAATAATTTGGAACTGCACAGGTGCTGTCAATAATTTGGAACTGCACAGGTGGTTGGAAACTTTGGAACTGCACAGGTGGTTGGAAACTTTTGAACTGCACAGGTGGTTGGAAACTTTGGAACTACACAGGTGGTTGGAAACTTTTGAACTGCACAGGTGGTTGGAAACTTTGGAACTGCACAGGTGGTTGGAAACTTTTGAACTGCACAGGTGGTTGGAAACTTTGGAACTGCACAGGTGGTTGGAAACTTTTGAACTGCACAGGTGGTTGGAAACTTTTGAACTGCACAGGCAACTGCAACTGCAACTGCAACTGCAACTGCAACTGCAACTGCAACCTCAACTGCAACTGCAACTGCAACCTCAACTGCAACTGCAACTGCAACTGCAACTTCAGATCCTCAAATCCTCAAATCCAATGAGTCTTGTGCCAGTCTTCAAGCCTAAATTTAACCTATTCTATAAAATGGACTTAGCTAAAAAATTGAAGTCTAAGCTTCATTACATAGGGTCCTAAAGTCCTTAAAATAGACAGGAGGTTATGGTATCAATAAAATCTAATCTAAAATAGGAGGGTTAAAATATGCATACCCAATATACCCTTGGGCTCGGTATGGCGATGACGAGCTCGAGGGCGGTTCCGCGGTGACATGGCAGAGAAAGATGCTGCGGGGCCTTACTTGTGATGCCATATATCTGGGGGAGAGAGTCTTCTTGTAGCATGGCGCAGGCGAGCCCCCTGTCGCTTCGAGAGATCCGCCTTTCGGGATGATGCATCCTCGTGATATGGATGTGATGGAGAACGATAGGTACTTGGAGGGCGTGAGCGCTAAGGAGTTCATCCTGTATGGTGAGGATTACGGGGCCTTTATTAGTCGGAAGTTGAGGACACCACAGGTGTTGGTGAGGGAGAGGCAGGATGGCCTACCGCATCCCCAGATGTTCCGGTGCCTGGGCCGGACTTCACGTATGTCCGTGGGGATTCGTCGAGAAGGAGGGTGTCGGTGCCCATCCCAGAGCAGGCTCCTGCTGCTTATCGGGTTGATCTGGATGCTCCGGTGAGTGTGCCTACTCTTTTCCATCTTGGCATCTTTTCTGTATTTTTCTCTTTTTGTCGAGTATGCTTGTATCTCCTTAGCTGAGCGTTTCTTTGGTTGTTTTCTTGCGTATGTCTTGGGGAGATACTTCGACACGTTGACCCGCCGGTTTGTGGGGATACGGTCTTTTACAAAGAAGCTCGCGAGGAAGCTGTCCTACAAGTCATCGCGGCGCGCGCCGATGATCGAGCCGATGCCTTCGAGGCATTTTGTGGATACTCCTTCATCGAGAGCTGAGCCAGGGTCCCAAGAAGAGATACCAATTCGAGGGAGGCATAGTCTTGATGCAGGGATGTCTTCGGGGGCCCAGAGGCCGCAGACTCTTCATCAGTTCTTTCCCCCTCTGGATGCACAGGGAGAGGGTTCGTCCGCGCATCCCTTCTATGATCCTTTCACCGGGTTCGATCCTTCAGAGTACATCGAGTACTCGCCTTAGGAGGGGGTCCAGTATTCTGATGATGAGAGTGTGGCTGGCAAGTTTGCTGAGATGCCAGACTTCTCGTTTGCTGAGGTTGATGACGATGAGTCAGAGTAGGGCTCATTTGCTTTCCCTCTTTTCGTTGTTTTTTTTGTTTAGCAACAGACATTTTGTACCTGTAATAAAACACTTGTATTTGCACAACAAAGTATTTTATTTGAGATGTAATGCCGTATTTTATGATTCCCGGGGATTGACCTAGGAATTGTTGCTAGTTTATTATTTGTGCATGTCACATGAGCTGGAAATGCATTTGTGGTTAGTGTATGGTTGCCGAAAATGGCTTTGGCCAGGATTTTGGGCAGTTTGGGGCAAGGTCCTGCCGGGAACAGTAGCTGTTTGGCAGTTTGCTGAAAATGTGGGACTAGGCTGCAAAGTGGTCTGCACGGGCCCATCAAGCATGCAAAGTGGTCCGTGCGGATCCACCTGCTTTTGGGGAGGAAATAAGAGTTTACAGGATGTCTGGCTTCCTCCTACTTCTCATTTGCAGTCATTTCGAGCTTCCTTTCCCATTTTCTCTGGAAACCTCCACTTTTGCCATGGATTCTTTGTCTTCTTCAAGAATTTTGCCGAGGCTTTTGAAGGAGAGGCAAGCATATTTCCTTGAGCGACTCGATATGCGGGTGAGGCACTATATGAGGCACAACAAGCGGGCTTTCGAGGTGAGATTTCGACTCGGCTCGATTTGGTCCCTGCGGGAGTTAGTTCCTGATTGGGAATTGTTGCGGGATGCCGCGAAGTTCTGGGATGTTAGGAGGCATGTGTATAGCTTCTCCTACAATGAAGTGACGCCCACCTTTGAGGATTTTCGGGCTTTGATTGGAGGACCGGAGGTGGAGGCCATCTCGCTTCCTATGATCGGCGGTGCAGCCGTGAGCATGAAGCTTGCATGCTTTCTTCGGACTTCCTTGGAAGAAGTGCAGGTATGACCTTTGATTCTGGTCATATTGACATTTCTGCGCTGCCGGAGCGGTTTATGAGCGATGACGAGAGTGACGTCTCGTGGGATGCATTTTCCTTATGCGTGATAGCGACACATTTCATGGTCGGCTCCCCTGGGGTCTGTGACGGTACTTTGCTGGATGTAGTAGGGCACTGCCGAGCCGGGGAGGATATTGCTCCGTTGGTGCTGGGGGAGACCCTTCACGGTATTGATCGTCTGGTGACTGTGGATAGGTTCATGAGATGGGGGAGCCCCGCTTTGCTCACTCTGTGGTTGCGAGAGAGACTTCAAGCTATGCCCGAGGCTCCGGTGTCGCTTAGCCCGTGGACGTTTGCTCGGCGACCTCTGGTATTGGATATGGATCAGCCCGCCTGAGAGAGATGGATGGCATAACTTGGTACACATCAGATTCGCTGGTGGGTTCTGCATTAGGGGATTGAGACTAGGAGGGCCTTTCAGGAAGTGTCCTATCTTGTCAAAGTTCCGGGTTTGTCTTGGTCCTCCTTTTATATTTCGTCGCTCATTTCCCGGTAGTTCGGGATGAGGCAGGAGCCTTTGCTGGGCTGGGACGATATCGCTACTGCGGAGGTAGCTTCTCTTTCTATGGCAGCTTCAGATGCTCTTTTGTATTTTCTGAGGGTATGGAAGTATTCTGCTTTCCCTCCTGTGGTGCTCCTTCGACGTCGGGAGAGTGTTGTGCTGACCACCGAGTACCTAGATTGGTACGAGCAGCATGTCGGGCAGTCCCAAGTGGTTTTGGGAAGCAGGCGTGAAGCGATTTTGGGGTAAGGTTGCCATCCTATCTACAGCCTTAGGAGTGCCGATGCCTGGTCTAACCCTCAGAATGTGACAGGAGACGCTTTGTTTGACTACGAGACCAGAGTTGACCAACTAACGGAGAGAGGTCCTCTTTTGCAGACTCGCATGGAGGAGATCCGGGCTGAGGCACGGGCGAATGGAGCTCTGCGAGCTGCTAGATTGTTTGACTCTACGGGGAGGACCCCAAATCTCGGATTGAGAGAGACAGAGTTGGCTCGCGTTGAGCGAAAGAAGACTCTCCGGGGACGAGGGAAGAAAGGGAAGAATGGTAAGGAGACAAGTGCAGGTGGCGCGGAATGACCTCCTAAGTATCCATTCATTGCATTGTAGACACATTATTTATTAAATATATTAAGTTGTCTTTTAGCATGTTGTGAACTTGAGAGTATACCGTGCTTGAACTCATCAAGAAATGTTGTAATCGTTAGTGATTTGTGATTTACTTTTAAAGCTTTGTCAAGATGAAAGATCTCTTGTTCGCCTTTTGTTTCTTTTGTGAGCCTTGGCGGCGTCCATCTTTGGACCTTCAGTTGTATTTGTAGACTGAAGCAGTCTGAGCCTTAACGGCATCCCTTTTTGTTTGGATTTTGTGTTTGGATGGGAAGGTTGGGTGTTTCCTTGACAAGTCGTTTTTTACGGTCTTTTCCGTGACTTCCTTGCTTCTCATTTGTCGGCGCTGGGTTCTTGACCTCTTTTTGTAGCTTCTGCTTGAGCTTTTTTTTTTTGAAAGCTTCTGCTTGAGTTCTTTTTTTTTTTTTTTGAAAGCTTCTGCTTGAGCTCTTTTTTTTTTTTGAAGTGTGTGAGGGCAAAGACAAGCCCCTAGCTTGTTGTTGACATGGGTCAGTCATTTTATGTTGAGTGACCTTTTGATGTTGCTGCCATCGTTTGACTTGGTCAAGGTGCTGGTGGGGGCATGTTTTGTATAGTTTGATGGAGGACATTCAAACTTTTTGTTTTTTGTGTGCTTTTAGACCAGACCAATTAAGGTTGCCTACGTTCTCCCGGACTAGAGGGCTCAGGTCTGCGTAGTTCGACACTACAAGGAGTGCCAAGAGATGTACAGTTGATCTTCTTTAGGCAAAGTATCTGCGAAGTTTGCTTCCTTTGACTGGATTCATGAAGGGATTGCCGTCTAGGTTTGTCAGCTTTATGGCACCTCCGGAGAAGATTTTTTGAACCATGAAAGGGCCGATCCATGTGGGTTCCCACTTTCCCAGTGGGTTAGTTCAAGTGGGAGGCTTTTCTTTGAGTACCAGATCGCCTTCCTTGATGTCTCGGGACTTGACTTTCTTGTCAAAAGCTCTAGCCATTCTGCTTTGCTAGGCTCGGATGTGCTCCATGGCCTTTAGTCATCGCTCGTCTAGCAGAGCTAGTTCGTCGTGTCGGCTTCGGAGCCATTCGACTTCGTTGATCTCGTTTTCCAGCAGCACTCGGTGTAAGGGAATTTCCAATTCAACGGGCAGTACTGCTTCAATCCCGTATGTCAGGGCGAATGGAGTTTCTCCTGTGGCTGTTCTGACTGATGTTCGGTAGCCCCAAAGTGCAAGGTGCAGCTTCTCGGGCCAATCTCATTCTCGGGTGGTCATTTTTCGGATGATCCTTTCGAGGGTCTTGTTTGCTGCCTCTACCGCGCCATTTGTTTGTGGCCTGTAGAGAGAAGACTTGTGGCGTGTGATCTTGAATTTGGCCAGCAGTCTGTCACATTCTCCTTCAAAGTGGGAGCCGTTATCTGATATGGCCTCGTTCAGGATGCCATATCGGCATATGATATTTTCTTTGAGGAAATGGGCGACCTTCCTGGAAGTTAGCACCTTGTATGACTTGGCTTTGACCCATTTTGTGAAGTAGTCGATGGCTACCAAGATGAATCCGTGGCCGTTACTGCCTGGCGGAGCGATTTTCCCGATAACGTGGATTCCCCAACTGGCAAAGGGCCAGGGAGTAGTCATGCAGTAGAGATCGTGAGGAGGTAGATGATTGAGGTTGAAGAACCGTTGACACTTTTCGCAGCTTCGAACAAAGTGGATGCAGTCTGCCTCCATGGAGATCCAGTAGTAGCCCATCCGAAGAATGATTTGCATCAGGGCTCTGGCGTTCATGTGGGGGCCGCAAGCCCCATTGTGGACTTCGTTCATGAGCTCATTTGCTTTTTCCTGGCTGATGCAGCGTAGGAGCGGTCCCTGGTAGCATTTTTTGTATATCATGTCTCCAAGGATGACAAAATGAGAGGCGAGGAATTTTAGGGCCATGATGCTCTTGGCTTTGACTCCTTCCTTGCGCTGGCCTTCCTCGTTCATGAAGGCGGTTTCCCCATTTTTGAGGTATTGGAAGATCTGATTGACGCACTGTGTTGGTGAATAGGCTTCCGATTTGCATCTCTTTGGCTCTTTAGCAGTTCCGAAACTCACTGTGATTAAAACCTCCTTGGCAGCTTGGGTCCGGTTTTTCTCTCATTTGACAATGTGCTTAAAGGTTTGTTTAATACATTCGTTCAATTAATGTGTCTGCTTCTTTATTAGATGAATAGTTATTAACTGTTTGTGATTTAGTTAACTCATCATTTCGTTAAAGATGCAATGGAAGGATATCGAGAAAGGTCGGACCTTTTATTGAAAGCGTAGAGAAGATACATTGTTGATTATGGACTCACAATATTCCGGCGTAGAGCCATCAGATGACTCGAAAGACATGAATTCACAGACAACATGACTCGAAGCTAGACTCTACGTGATGAGGGATTGGACCAGGCTTCATTGCTCTTTGTGGGATGTTGGTCTAGAGAGGGTGGCGATGGCTTTGGTGGCCATTCTTCAGTTGATGCATTTCCCGGAGGATGGCTTGCATCCGGTTTAACTTCAAACCAGATCGCGGAAGTTTTAGGTTGCTCCTTTGATGATGTCCCTCCATTGGTGTTGCTACCAGATCTCGAAGGGCCTTGATGATAGAAGTTATGGAGAGCTTCTTCCAGGAGGGCGAAGCATTCGCTGATTCGGAGTTGATTCTTGCTGATGTTGATTATCTTCATAGAATCTGCTTCCTTATCTGAGATCTTTACTTGGATGACATTAACAATGTCTGAATCGAGGGGGCATGCTATCTCTCCTTCTATGATTAGGCTTGGTAGGAGGTTGCGCCATTGTTCTTCTAGGTCAGATACCGGGATGTTGAATTGGACTATGATGTGATGGTTGTCCCCGTGAGATCCGAGCGTGTCGGCAAGAGGGTTGTCCTGCACCAGCGGGTCGGTGATGAGCCATCCTTCCTCAGGAGGATTTTCGGCGAAGTATGAGTCTACTTCTCGGTCAAGCTCCAGCTGGGCGTCCATCTCTTGATCTTCTTTCAAGCATTCTTCGCAGTCGCATATTTCAGCGTTGTCATCTTGGCCCATAAGTTCTTCGATCTCTAGCTCGTCATGGCTTAGAGCGTGGATGTAGGGATCTATTTCATAGCGGGACATGACTGGAGACTCGCCTGCAGAGGAGTATTCGGTCATGTCGGGACCTTCTTCTGGGTCATAGCTTGCTGGCCAAGCGCTTGCCATCGTGCTTCTTCCACGGATCACCTCGAGGTTTCCATTGGCGTTGATGAATTTCACACATTGGTGAAGAGTAGATAATACTGCTTTCATCTGATGCAACCAAGGTCGTCCCAGTAGGGCGGAGAAGGTTGGGTTGATTTCCACAACTTGGAATCTACCGACTCCAATTGTTCGTTGAATTGGATCCTCAAATTGAATACTCCTACAACAGGGTGTTGAGTGGAGTCGTAAGCTCAGATTATCCGAGGCAAATGTCTCATCAGGGAGCGGTCGACACGGAGTCGTTTCAATGTACGCAAGGCAATAATGTTGACCGTGGAGCCATTATCGATCAAGACGTTCGGGAGGTAGAACCTCTCTATCTTTATGAGGATGAGGAGGGCCTCGTTGTGTCTGTTTTCACATATCGGCAAGTCTGCGTCTGTGAAGGCTAGACCGATTCTGGTGCTACCGTTTGATTCAGTCTCCTCCGGGGAGCGTTCGATCCATCCATTGGTGTGTCTTGATCGTGGCAGAGATCGTAGTGAGACACTCATCCTTGGACGTTCTTGTTTGGATTCCCGGTCACGGGAACGTTTGACTCTGGTTTTGCATTCCCAGTCGTGGCGAGATAGCATGTTGACGGTTTCGGAGATAGCAGGGGACTTACTCTTGCATGGAGTCTCGCTGAAGGCTATCATGTTCACCCTGTCATTTTGGGGGAACGGATTTCCGATTGTGTTGGGGCCACGGGAGCATTCCAGCTTTCCTTCCTTGATGAGCCCCTGGACCACTTGCTTCAGCACGAAGCAAATGTCAGTGGTGTGACCGGTGTAGTTGTGGAAGGTACAGTGCTTGCTCATATCCATGTTGGGCTTGAGAGTCTTTGGTTGGAAATTATCGAGAGGCTTGAGAAGATTTCGCTTTACCAATGCTTCGAATACTTGGCCCAGAGGCATTTTGAGGTTGTCGAAATGCTGGAACTGTGGTATGCGAGGGGGATTGTTGTTCCTTGTGGGTGCTTGATCGCGGTTTACTTGAGCTCCGTTCTGGATGTAGTGGACCGCTCTGGCTGCTTCTTTTCCTTTGTTCGGGACAGGTGCTGGATTTGACAGGTTTGTCCAATAGCGGTAAGATGAAGCAGGGGTCGCTGTTGTCTTCTGGAGGCTCAGGGTCTTTTCGAACTTGGTTCCGGCGTTGACCATTGCACAGAGATCTGGATAGAAGTGATGGCTGATCAAGGTCCTCAGAGATGGTTTGAGGCAGGAATGGAAGATGTCCATTTGCTCTTCTTTGGAAAGCGGATCCATTATCTCGCTTAGCTTCCATTTCCGTCTTTTGTAGAACTCGCCCACCGGTTCATCATCCTTTTGCTCAGTGGCTTGCAAATCATGGCAGTTTGTTTCCCACTTATGGTTGGCGCGGTACTTCTCCAGGAAGATTTCGCTGATTTGGTCCCACGTGGAGCGGTTTTCTGCCTTTACGTTAAGGAACCACCTTAACGTTGTGGATTTGAGGGAATGCTGGAAGTGATCCACCATTTGTTGAGGGGTTGACCCTTTGTCTCTCATACCCAAGACATAGGTGTCGATGTGGGTTTTTGGGCATTTTGACCCATCGAACTTTTCCATTTCCGGCATTCTGAATTTCGGAGGTAGGGGTACCACCTTGTTTGGATCAGTGGGCATGAGGGAGTCCTTCCGAGAGTTGGCTAGTTTGCCTTGCATGTCCTTCATCTGTTTGATCAACCAAGCCATGTGACGATCGGTAGGTTGAGGCGGGTTGCCATTTTCGGGGATGGAAACCGAAGATGGAGGTAGATTGGCAGATGGGATCGCCATTCGGGAGTCTTGGGGAGGTAGTTGAGTGTATAACATCCCGTACCCTGGGTTATTGAAATTGAGGGCGTGATTGCTCGGGTCGCTAAGGGTTATGTTCGGGAATTGGGGAAATTTTTCATTAGCCCCAAGCGGCAGACCAGTGGGTGGTAGGTTTAAGATGTCGGGATATCCCCTTAGGATTGTCCCGGGTAAACCTTGGGATTTTTGGTTATGGCTGCGAGGCTCGTATAGAGGCAGAGGATTGAATCCTGGGGGATACCGAGATGCATTGGGATCTGGCGGAGCAGGCACGTATGTGTGCTGATGATATTGAGCTTGGGGCGCAGGGCTGGGAAATTGGCTGTGCTGAGGCGGGCAGATCGGCGATGCTTGACTGATGCCCGAGTGAAGCTTTGAATGAGAGCTGATTTGCATTGCCGGATTCTTATACTAGGCGGAGGTGGGACCTGCTGATAGCTTTGAGGACCCGGGGGAGCAGGTATTTCTTCGTCTTCTATGAGAATGAAGGTCCCATCTGTCTGGGGAATGGCCAGGGCTCCGCGGCGGCGCATGGTGTCCACGATCCAGGCTTGCTGCTCTTCCTGTCGCTTCTTCAGAGTCTCGAAGTCCTGCAGCACCTTCTCCAATGTCTAGATATTTCTCTGTGGCGGGGTTCCATTTCCCTCACTGTTATCTGTTGATCCCGCCATGGGGGAGTAGCGGACTGTTCGGACCGCTGAACCGGAAGGGCTGTCGGACCTTGTAACTTTGATACTGAAAAGGCGGCTCCCGGGTATTATCAACCACTCTCGGTTCGCTGGAGGGGGTGACGGGTAAGGTTTAGACATGGGAAGGTCTTTTTTGGATAAAAGGGGGAAAGCTCATATGACATGCAGTTTTCACTTTTTATTTATGATTTTTTTTGTTGTTTTAATTTACTTAAAATAGTGTTTTCTCAGAATCCTAGGTAGGTTGGAAAAGATTGCTCTTCTTTTTCGCAACTATGCTAGATCCTGGGTCAGTGGAGACCATGTGTGCGGCTTTAGCCCCTCGTTTTGCACCTGTATTTCGACATCCCGGGGTGGACAGCCCGGGCGAGGGTCCTATAGGGAAAGCGGTTTCCACCAGCCTAAAAGAAAAATCGAACCTAAGGACCGAGCCTGTCATGTTCATTTTAATGCGTTAGCCATGTGAATAGTGAGCCGAGCCGACACCTGAGTCACGATCTGGTCGAGAGTTCGGCATTACCTCTCTTAACCTTGCTTGCGCAAGGGATTTGTGACGTTAGGCGTTGGCTGGGTCATATTGTCATGGCTGACGTATTAAAGGCTTGATGACATGGTGTCATGTGGGCATGGATGTATATCCGGGATGGAACATCGTCTGGGTGTAGCTTCAGAAATCAAGATCAGGTCAAGATTTTTGCATGACCTTTCATCGCTTTGCTTGCGCAAGGGATCTTGAGTTCCGAGCTTCGACTCAAAAAATGGTCGGCATGGGATATGTATCCAAGCTGTATGACACGGACTGGGTAAAAACCAACCGAGTCTGGACAGAGTGTGACGCAAGCGTGCATGGTTGACACTGGCTAGGATGGGATGTTTGGAATGATCCCGTGCGCATCTGAAAGGCGTCAGGAAGACCAATCAGACTGCAACTAAGACCACTTCGGGTTAAGGGTTGTAGTGTGCAGTGTATCTGAGGCAGCAGTGCGAGTAGTGTGCGGTCACTAAAACTCTTTTTCTGAGTAAAACAGAAGTTTTTGAAGAATTTTAAATGTATGTACACAGATGTATATTGATGCATTTTTTTGTATTTTTATTTTTTTTTGTAAATAAAAAGTAAAGCACATGCACACACACAACAGTTAAAGAAAGGGGTAAAATGAAAGTTTGACCCTCATCATCGTTTTAAAAATCTTTTGTTTTTTTTTTGTTTAAGAGTTTTTAAAACAAAACGTCCCCAGCGGAGTCGCCAACTGAAATTACCCGGATCCGAGAGGCGCGCGAGGCGCCTTGGCATCTGGCATTCTCGGTCAGTCGGGACCATCGTTGTTCGCTGCGTTTCGTTGCTTTGTAGAGTCGCCACGCCGTTTTGATTTAGCCCAAAACATTGAGAAAAGACATCAGTTTAAAAAAACTGTTGTTGTGTGATGAGATTTTTGAGTTCGGAGGCCAGGTTACGCCTCGGGAAGAGAATGTTAGAGCTCACCCGATTCGCCTCGTAAAAACGAGTCTTTCGGTACCCCCTCTTTCTTTAAAAGTTGTGTGTGTGTATGTGCTTTTAAAAATGCATGCGGTATCTAATGTCTACATTGTACACTACGTATTAAAATGTATTGAAATGGAAGGAAGCCTTACCAGTGTTTGTTCGTGTCTGTCTTCCGCTGAGGAATAGTGTTTGAGTATTGAATAGTCTTTCGGGACGGACCGGGATGGCGTCGGGATGTGTCGGATGTCTGCGGACAGAGCTTCGGCGTGCCTCAGGATTGTCAAGTGTGAACTCGAGCAGAGTTTCGGCGTGCATTGAGATCGTCGGTTGCGCTCGGGCAGAGTTTCGTCGTGCGTTGGGATCGTCGGTTGCGCTCGGAAACGGTTTCTGCGTGCGTTGGAATCGTCGATTGTGCTCGGAAAGGGCCGGGACACCTCGGGATGGCTCGAAATACCTCGGGATGGATTGGCAGGGCTTCGGGATGGATCAGCAAGGCTTTGAAATGCCTCGGGAGTGCCTCGGGGCAGCTCGGGAGCATCTCGGGAGCGCTCGACAGTGCTCGGCAGAGCTTCGGAGTACTACGAGGGGCCTCGAAATGCTCCGGAGGGAACCGAAAGGGACCGGGATTGCCCTGAAGGGTCTTAGAAGGCTGCCTGAAGGCTGTGGGGGAGGGAGAAAAGAGGAGGTGTCTGAAAAATGAGAGGGGGAGGCCTCTATTTATAGGGTCCAGATTCTGGCTAGTTGTGTAGCATGGCACTGTCAGCCATTATTTGTTTTTTGGTTTTCCTGGATTTAAAGGAATATTGTGGACTTTAAGAGGATTTTGTAATTATGATGTCTCTTGGCAAGATGTGTCACACGACACAAGCAGCCAATTTCATATTTTACAAAATTCCTTAAAAGTCCTTTTGTACTTTTTAATCCCAGAATGCCCCCCTTGGTTTGGTTGGTAGTTTTTGGGTTTTTGAAGGCTACGGGTGTTCGAGACTGCGCTTGTGTGAGTCTGTGGTGTTTCCCGTGCGTTTGGAAGAGGGTGATCCAGATTGGGGTACTTACAGTTCCCACCCTTGATAGAGGTGTAATCGGTTAGGAACTCAACATTACCTGTCATGTGCCTCAAGCACCCACTATCGAAGTACCATGAGCTAGCTATGCAGCTCTTTAGTGAGGTGAATATGACTTTGCATTCCTCACTTTTCTTTTCCACCCATATAGATTGACCAGATTTCTGGTGGTGTGAGTGGTGATGTGAGTACATTTGGGCACTCATCTGAGGAGCATTTTTTCCGAGGTCATGAATTCTTTGGTAGAAAAAGAGTCTGATGTGACCTAGTGCAAAACAGTAGTGGCAGACAACCCTCTTTTTCTTAGGTATTGTTTTATGATTTTGAAAAATCTTAGTTTTCGTGGAACTCTCTCCTTCTTTCACAAAATTTGATTCATAGCCCAGAACAGTTTTTGAATTAGTTCCCATACTCAGAACTTCCTCAAGTTTGGCCTTTCCAGTATTTAATTTTACAAACGTTCCATTGGCCTTTTCAAGTTTTATTATGGTTTTCTCGAGTTCAATATCACGTTTAGTGAGCATGACCTCGAGTTTGGATATGGCATCCTTTTGGTTGTCATTTTTAGAGGTGACTTTCTCAAGTTCACCTTTTAAAATAAATATTTCAGTAGAGAGTTTCTCGTTAACTTTTTCAAAAACAACCATTTTTTTCTACTCGTTTTTCCTAGTCAGCAAATAAATCAGCGTAAGCATTAAGAAGTTCTTGGTAGCTTCCATCACTTTCTTCTTTATTTTCTGTGTTTCTCAGAAAAAGATGAGTTAAAACAGTTGAACTCAGAATCAGAAGATGTGATGGTTGGTGTGACTACATCTGAAGTAACATCAGTATGATGGTTGTGACTTAGAGACGAGATTTCCATGATTGCTAAGTTTAGCGTTTCATCTTCGTCCTCACTGTCACTAAGGGTCGCACAAAAGCTCATTCTCTTTTTCTTCAGAGTGTTGGCACATTAATTGGCATAGTGTCCAAAGCCTTTGCAGGCTCTACATTGAATAGATTCAGATATTTTCTTAACAAAACTACCAGGTCTTTTGAAATTACTCTCAGTATCCTCTTTAGGTTTTTCGATGTGTTTTGAATTTTTGAAGGAAACTTGTTGTCCCTTTTATTTTTTAAGAAGGAAGTAAATTTTTTGGTCAAAAGGGCAACATCCACTACAAGAAACAACACTATATACGGCTGTTAAAATCTGTCATATATAGTGACCGGGGCCGCCGTATATCGTATTTACGGCGGATATTCCGCCGTATATAGTATATCATATAAAGTCGCAACATATATTGTATTTACGGCGGATATACCGCCGTATATAGTATCTATGGCGGAAATACAATCGCCGTATATAATCAAGGACAAATAGGGCGGCTTATGGACCACCGTATATAATGAAATACAAATATGTCGTATGTATCACAACCGTATTTGAGGAAGGTTTATACGGCGGTTAGGTTGCTGCCGTATATAATGAAATATTATATACGGCGGGTATAGGCCACCGTATATAAAAGACGAGTCGTCCAGTAGAGCACGAATCGTCCCCATTTTCACCCAATCTGATACCCTCATCCCCCTTTGGGGACGAGTCGTCTAGTGAACTTATTTACGGTGGATGAACAAAGCCGCCGTAAATAACTAGTCTATTTACGGCGGCTTCATTTATACGCCGTAAATAAGTAGATTTTTTTTCCTGTGAGCCCTGTATTATTCATTTTCCCCAAAAATACACCAGCAGGAACCAAATGCAACCAGTACACACACAAATGCAACCTGTACACACACAAATGCAACCTGTACACAAATGCAACCTGTATATAAAATAACTAGGCTTCGTAAATGTATACAACACAATGTCAACATAACCAATAACACAAAAAAGATTGTAGCATGAATCCAAAACTCAATGTTTACATGCATCAATTATAAGTAGCAAAATGACATTGTAGTTTATGGCATGGCATCCTTGTGCTTGGTACTACAATCAATCGTTGTGCCATCCTTTTGAGACTGTTGCTTCTCGAAGAAGGAAACCATAACTTCAATAAGAAAATCATCTCGTTCTGACCAGGGATCATTCTTTGAAACCAACTTTAGCTGAAATAATCATAAAAAAGTCATCTCAGCCACCTTCCAGGTACAATGGATTACAAATATTCGCATATATAAATTACAGGTACGGAGAGACTTAGAAAACCATATGTGTAACTTTGTTATTGTACTAAAAAGGATCAGTAAAATGTCTCTTTCCCTGTGTATAAAGAGACCTTGCAGGACATATTTTCATACCAAAGATCTGCACTGCACCCAACAACATTCTTGCAGCATTATCTAGAAGGATATGCAAGTAGTAGGAACACTTCTCTAGGTTCAAACTGTTGGATTTTGGGGTTACAAACGCAGCGAAAGATTTAATTTTAACATCAAAACCCTAGACCTATGATCCGTCTAGCATGAATAGATTAGAAAATCATGAAATAGAATTATATACCTCGAATGCGATGTAGTTTAGCAAAGTAGATCTTCAAAATCCAAGTCTTGAATTTTGACAATGAATCAGATCTTCAAACTTCTCCTTGATCTTCAATGTGATGAATTGATCCAAGCCAATCGACACGCGAACGAATCCAAGAACACCTTCTTGTGGATTGCTAGATGATCCCCTAGATTATTGAATTAATATTCAATAATCAAAGCCTAAATTATGGAATACTTTTGGGAATCCTTTTGATTCAAAATCAAAATCAATCTCTAAGGTTTCATAAACTTTAGAACAATGATCTAGGATAGGATTTTTGGTTGCAAGGACTTGTATTTATATCATATATAAATCCCTAGTCAAAATAGGTTAGAAGTCCTTTAGTATCCTTTTCCAATCCGTCTAAGGAATACGCTATTTGACCAGAATTCGCCGGAGGCACGACTCGTTCTCCTGGTCACGAGTCATGCCACGACTCGTGATAGGCAATCATGAATGACTCCAAGCCAAAATCAAGTCGTGTCATGAGGCGTGACAATGGATGCACTCGTGCAGGGTTTCATCACGAGTCGTGACCAGTGTCACGAGTCGTGCTTCACCCAAAAGTCAACCAAGTCACCACATTTCTTGAAACTCCAAAACGCAGTCGTTTAAACTGCACTGGCACTAGTCGTACCCATGGGCACGAGTCGTGCCCTTTCCTAAAAAATTCCAGATTTAGCTCGAATCAAATTCGTTCTTTTGTGTGTGACCCATAAGGAATTATATTATGTTGGTAGTGGGTCGAAACATCGACCTCACAAGACATAAGTGACTTTTAGCAAATCATTATGTCCACCCAATTAATATAACATCAAAGCTTGATTCCTTTATAGTTCCAATGTCACAATCCCTTTATCCACGATGTCCAATTGAACATGAGTCATGGTCTATGTCAACTCATTCCGTTCAATGCTTTTTCGATTTCGAATATGTTGATTATCCAAATGTATTTGATCTCTATCAAATCATTTGAGTGCGGCCACACATTTCATCAACATTATTCATCGAGGGGCCCAAGCAAACATCTCTCTTCATAAGAGGGACAAATCCCGTCTTGACTTATCATTCTTCTGTACATGGATCCAAACGTGCTAACATAGCCCTTATTGCTATCCGATTAAAGATAGTGTTAGACTATATCAAACATGATCTTCACCATGTGAAAGATGATGATAATCTTAGGTGTAAGGATTCAATAACATTACTATCATGAGATTTAATTATGACAACAGACCAAGTCATAAATCTCATAAGTATCATGTCCAATACTTGTTCTCTAGCAAGTATCCATAAGTGTAATGTGCATCTCCATGCATATAATCATCTCTATGATTTATCCATTACCAACTTATACTAGTTGTTCATAACAACTAGGGACGCAGTTCAATATAATAAACATGCAAACATATAATGAATAGAATAAATGGGCTCTATAATAAATAATAAAGATGATACATAACGGTTCAAGTCAATCATAATTATAGCCTAGGGCATTATACCAACAATCTCCCACTTGCACTAGGCTCCATCTATGTATCTAATACCCATGGACCTAACATGACCATCATGCTTCGCTTGTGCTAGGGGTTTTGTAAGTGGATCCCCAATATTATCATTGGTTGATACTTTGCATATCTTAACGTCTTCCCGTTCAATGAACTCTCGAATGAGATGAAAACGTCTAAGTATATGTTTGGATCTCTGGTGTGACCTTGGTTCCTTTGATTGCGCAATGGCACCATTGTTGTCACAATAAAGTTCCACCGGATTAGTGATACTTGGAACAACTTCCAAGTCACTGATGAACTTCTTCATCCAAACCGCCTCCTTAGCTGCATCGGATGCCGCTATATATTCGGCCTCAGTAGTAGAATCGGCAATAATACTCTGCTTGGAACTCTTCCAACATATCGCACCTCCGTTAAGCATAAACACAAATCCCGACTACGATCAGAAATCATCTTTGTCGGTTTGGAAGCTAGCATCTGTGTAACCTCTTATAACAAGATCTTCTTCCATCCCTCCAAATACCAAGAACACATCCTTAGTTCTTCGTAAGTGCTTTAGGATCATCTTGACTGCCATCCAATGGTTCTCACCCGGATCAGATTGGTAATGACTTGTCATGCTCAAAGCATACGAGACGTCGGGTCTAGTACAAATCATGGCGTACATGATAGAACCAATAGCCAAGGCGTATGGAACTTCATTCATCCTCTTTCGTTCATCAGTTGTCTTAGGACACTGAGTCTTATTAAGAGTAACACCATGACCCATTGGCAAGTTTCCTCTCTTAGAATTTTCCATTTTGAATCTTCTAAGAATCTTGTCAATGTAGGTACTTTGACTCAAACCAATCATCCTCTTTGATCTATCTCTATAGATTTTGATACCAAGGATGTAAGCGGCTTCGCCCATATCTTTCATTGAGAAACACTTCCCTAACCAAGACTTGACTGTCTCAAGTGCGGGAATGTCATTTCCAATGAGTAAGATAATATCGATATACAACAAGAGAATTAGCACAATGCTCCCACTGAATTTCATGTATACACAAGGTTCATCTTCATTCTTGATAAAACCAAACTCTTTGATTTTCTCATCGAATCGAAGATTCCAACTCCTAGAAGCTTGCTTCAATCCATAAATGGATCTTTGCAACTTGCACACCTTACTAGAATTTTGTGGATCTATAAAACCTTCGGGTTGTGTCATATACAAATCCTCTAACAGTTTTCTGTTAAGGAAAGCGGTTTTGAAATCCATTTGCCATATCTCATAGTCATAATACGCAGCTATGGAAATCAAAATTCTAACAGACTTAAGCATAGCAACAGGCGAGAAGGTTTCATCATAGTCTATACCATGAGTTTGCCTATATCCCTTTGCTACAAGCCTAGCCTTATAAGTATGCACCTTCCCATCCATGTCAGTTTTCTTCTTGAAAACCCACTTGCACCCTATGGTTTTTAAACCTTTGGGTGGCTCAATTAATTTCCAAACTTGATTATCCGACATGGATTGCAATTTGGACTGCATGGCTTCCAACCATTTATCCGAATCGGGATCGGACATCGCCTCTTGATAGGAAGTAGGTTCGTCATTCTCAATGACTTATACTTCATTACTTTCCGACACGAGAAATCCATATCTCTCGGGTGCGGATTGTAACCTATCCGATCTATGATGGACTTGTGGATCTTGAACCGGTTCCACAACTTCTTATGGAGTTGGTTCAGTCTCTACTATCAGTTCCATGTTATTTTCGGGTTCTTGAACCTCTTCAAGATCAATTTTAATCCCACTAGATGCTTTATTGAGAAACTGTTTCTCAAGAAAGGTACCATATTGAGCAACAAACACTTTGTTCTCAACGCGGTTGTAAAAGTAATACCCTTTGGTTTCCTTAGGGTAAACAACGAAAATAACCTTGTCAGATTAAGGAGCTAACTTATCAGAGACAAGTCTCTTCACATAAGCTTCGCAACCCAAAATCTTCATGAAAGACAAATTAGCTTTTCTTCCATGCCACATCTCATGTGGGGTCTTAGGAGCCGATTTAGTAGGGACTCTGTTCATTGTGAACGCAGCAGTCTCTAATACATGTCCCCGAAAGGATATAGGAAGGTCTACTTAACTCATCATCGAATGAACCATATCTAATAGGGTTCTATTCCTCCTCTCGGAAACACCATTCCATTGTGGCATTCCGGGTGGAGTCAACTCTGAAACAATTCCACAGTTTTTGAGATGATTGTCAAATTCTTGGCTCAAATACTCACCACCACGATCGGATCGAAGTGCTTTAATAGTTTTGCCAAGTTGGTTTTGTACTTCATTTTGAAATATTCTAAACATCTCAAACGATTCACTCTTTGACTTCATCAGATAGACGTAGCCATATCTAGATAAGTCATCGGTGAATGAAATGAAATACCGAAATTCTCCCCTAGCAATGCTGCTCATTGGTCCGCATACATCAGTATGTATTAGGCCTAATAAGTCACTAGCCCTTTCACTACTCTTAGTGTAGGGTGGTTTGGTCATTTTTCCTAATAAACAAGACTCACATATCTCATATGATTCATAATCATTTGAGTCTAACATTCCATCTTTGTGGAGTTTAGAAATGCGTTTCTCGTTTATATGACCAAGCCTGCAATGCCACATGAACGAGTTGTTCATGTCATTCGGTTTAGATTTCTTATCCACATGATAAACATTTTCAACACTATCTTGTTTCTCATCAATATCAAGAACATAAATGCCATTAAATGAATTTGCAATACCATAAAGCATATCATTTAAATAAATATAAAACTTCTTATTCGAAATAAGAAAATTATACCCCTCATTATCCAAACAAGAAACAGAAATAATATTCCTACTCAAATCCGGAACATAGTAACAATTGTTCAAAACAAGTACTAAGCCACTAGATAAAGTTACATCATATGTTCCTACGGCTAATGCAGCAACTCTTACTCCATTTCCAACGCGCAGGTCAACTTCACCTTGTTTGAGTAGCTTCCTATTTCTCAGTCCCTGCACATTTAAACAAATGTGAGATCCACATCCGGTATCTAATACCCATGAACTAGAAACAGAAAGGAAAATATCTATCATATAGATACCTGAATCAGAAGCAATCGTATTGCCCTTCTTCGCCTTTAGGCCTTCCTTGTAAGCCTTGCAGTTGTGCTTCCAATGACCAACCTCTTGGCAATGGTAGCAAACCGCATCCTTTTGAGATGCCTTGGGAGCCTCTTTGGCATCAGCAACTTTTGCCTTAGGTTTAACAACACTTGCCTTACCTTTGCCATTCTTCTTGAACCCTTTGCCTTTGTTAACCATTAACACAGTATCGGTTTTAGGCTTCTTGATATTCATCTCTGCGGTCTTAAGCATCGCATGCAATTCCGAGAGATTCTTATCCATGCCAGTCATGTGATAGTGCATAATAAAATGACTATAACTTTCAGGCAATGAATTCAATATCGTATCTGTGGCTGTAAGTACCCAAATCTGGCTCATGCCTTCCGGTTAAATTTCCCGGCAATTTTGATAAGTTTTTCGGTAATTCCCCGGACCTTCCTAGTGTTCCGAAAATATTCCGGAACAGTCCCAAATTAATTAAAGGCTGAAGAGGAGCCTTCCTAATTAAGAAACACGTTTTTCTTAATTAGGAAGAACCTTCTAGAATTTGCTACCTTGCATGGTTCTAGAAATGCTGAGTCACAATGGATAATGCCGCACGGCTGCATTAGCTGGAGGTCCCTAGCCGCACGGCCTCATTGGCGATTTCCAGACTACCTATAAATAGAGCCCTCCTCTACCCATTTCAACACACACAATTGACACAACAAATCACCCACAAACACTCCTAATACGTGAAGAATACTGCTGGAAGTTCAAGAAGGTGAAGAAGAAGGCCAAGAAGCTCCCTCCCTCCTCCTTGAAGATCCAAGACCAACCTCTCCTCCTAGCTCCATCCAAAGAAGAAGGAAGCCATTGGTAACCTCGCACGCCCTAACCTCGCATCCTAATTGCTTTATAAATTGCTCATTGCATTACTTTTATATTGCTTGGGACTTGGTAGATTAAAGATCATATCTTCATATTCCCCCTTCCCCTTTTGCATGCATTAGACATTATTTGTCATAAAAATATAATCTTTCCCCATAAAGGTGCATCCTTTGCACCTAAAACCCCCATTTTCCAATAAAAATGTCATCTTTATGCATCCTTTGCATATAAAAATCAAATCTTTTCAATCAAAATGCATCCTTTGCATTCAAAATCCCTTTTCCAAGCATCATTTGCTTTAAAGATCATGTCTTTACCATAAACTAGCATCATATGCTTTTCAAAATGCAATCTTTATGCATCATTTGCATAATGAATTCCAATTTCTTCATAAAAATGCATCATTTGCATAAAAATCATATCTTTATGCATCATTTGCAATAAAGATCATTTCTTTGAATCAAATGCATCATTTGCAATCCAAAAATGTCATCTTTTCATTAAAGTGTCATTTTTACATACATTTCCCCCATTCCCCCATTAGCAACCTAGGAACGGACCGGTGTAAAAGATCCTATTTTTACATCGTTCCTTCCATAAAGGTTCCATAATCTCTTTAGAAAAGGGACACCTTCGAACCCTATATCTCCGATTATCACTTAAGATGAGTATGAAGCATCTATCCAAGCTCGACCATCTTGAAGTGTAGGATCGATGGGCTAAGGACCCTCCTTTTCTAAAGAACCTCATCTTTGACTACAAAGAGAGTCATTCTCTCGATCACGCAAGTCCCAAGGTCTAAAAAAATGCGATGATCACAAGTCCAAGATGAGGGCGGGATCATAATCCCGAATACATAAAATCCAAGAAATCCCGAACGACAACCAACAAATGGTTTGTACGTCCGGAAGACGACTTGGGACATTCCCTCCTTATTTTCAAACACATGCACATAAGAAAGCACGCAAGCAAGCACGATTAATGAAATCATGGGAGACTTGCTCCGGCAAGGCACCTTGGGTGAACGACGATCCGTTCTTCCCAAGGGGTAACTTAACCTCCGAACCCATAAAACCGTTTTTTCAAAGTTTTGAGGTAATCAAAATGGCGTGGCGACTCCGTTTTTTCAAATTAAACCGGATGTCTTCAAACTCGCGTGAATCCAACAAACAAAAATTTGGGCACACATTCACAGTTTGGCGACTCCGCTGGGGATATCCCAAAGGAGAAAAGTTTTTATTTTCAAAACAAAAAAAAAATCGATACTCAGTATATAGGTGGAAACCACTTACCCTTCCTGTACACTCCCTGACGTGGGAGTTGGGATAACCGGTGGTTTAACAATCCCACGTACCAGTATCCCTGTTCGAAATTTTTTTTTTTTTTTGAAAAAATAAAAGAAAGCTTTTCCCTTTGAGCGGGTTAGACTCCCGTCGCCGATTTCATTAATCATGCTTGCTTTCTTTACCATGCATTCCATCATTTGCATCTTGGAATCTGTGCATACTTTGAACGGGAAACAACCCGAAAAATAGCAAAAGGAGTGGAACCTGGAAAATTGATGCATGCAGTCGTACGGCTCAATCCTCCCTGGATTCTGACCGGGCGACCTCAGTGGCAATTCCACCGGGAAAAATTGAGGTTAATCCGGTCCTAGCGGCTTGGGGCTACTCAGCTCCATGACTGACTGGGGCTCCCAGAAAATTTACGTGCTTATGTGTTGCATTTTCCCCGTCCCGAAAATCATTCCTTTAAAACACATTTCTGAAAATCTCTGTTTTAACTCAAACATTTTTAGGAGACCGCACACTACGCGCACCTGATATATCCTGTACACTTTGCACGCACGTCCTTCAAACCCGAGGGTGGTTCAGTGCGATCCACGGACGGACCTTACGATGCTCCGGGCGCGCACGGAATCATCCCAACCTCCCCATGGCGGCCGGTGTCGACCAATGCACGGTCAGGTGTCACACGTTTCAAAAAACCGTGACTTTTGGTTGGTTTTTGGTCTAGTCCGTGTCATATAGCCCAGTTGCATACCCCCGTAAAGGTCAAGCCTTAGTTCATAACGGAAGAGGAACTCTGCCAAAATTCCGACAAGGAAAAATTGGCGAGATCTTGACTCCGACATTGACTTTGACCTTGACCTGCACGGAATGCGTAAGAGTCGAGACCGAGTCTTTGCCAATAAACCAAAAGATCTTTCGCTCAAGCGAAGCTCTGCCAAAATTCCGACAAGGAAAAATTGGCAAGATCTTGACCCGGCATTGACTTCGATTCTGACTCACGCTCGGCGTATGCAACGAAGTTCAATGTGACACTGTGTCATCCGACTTTTACCGCCCGACCCATGCCTATTATCTTCTCGAACATTACCGAAAGTCAAAACGTCATTCTGCCAAAATTCTGTCAAGGCAGAAAGACGAGACTTTCCCGGTATTGCCTTGACTATAATCTGCATCGCTCGTGCGTTGAAAGTTCCTATGACCCGCTAGACCCGTTAGGAGAGTTCTTTACTCTCGGTCGGTGGGATCCGCGTGCCCTATAGGACCCTCTCCCGGGGCTGTCCACCCTGGGAGGTCGAAATACAGGTGGAATACGAGGGGCTTATAGACGTAGTGACGGAACCCACTGATCCAGGATCTAGAGTAGTTGCGAAAAAGAAGGGCAGAACCCATTTTCCAACCAAATAGAAATTAAATAAAAGACATTGTTTTAAGTAAACTTGAAAAATTAATCATAATTGCATGGTCCTATCTCTGAAATCCTTAATCGAGACCTCCTCGGTCCGATCTCCGATTTTCCATCTCGACCTTTCGCGGTCAAATCTCTAATCGCGACCTCCTCGGTCCGATCTCCGATTTTCCATCTCGACCCTTTCGCGGTCAAATCCCTAATCGCGACCTCCTCGGTTCGATATCCGATTTTTTTTTTCGACCTTTCGCGGTCAAATCTCTAATCGCGACCTCCTCGGTTTGATCTCCGATTTTTTTTCTCGACCTTTCGCGGTCAAATCTCTAATTGCGACCTCCTCGGTCCGATCTCCGATTTTTTTTCTCGACCTTTCGCGGTCAAATCTCTAATCGCGACCTCCTCGGTCCGATCTCCGATTTTTTTTTCTCGACCTTTCGCGGTCAAATCTCTAATCGCGACCTCCTCGGTCCGATCTCCAATTTTCCATTTCGACCTTTCGCGGTCAAATCTCTAATCGCGACCTCCTCGGTCCGATCTCCGATTTCCCATTTCGACCTTTCGCGGTCAAATCTCTAATCGCGACCTCCTCTGTCCGATCTCCGATTTCCCATTTCGACCTTTCGCGGTCAAATCCCTAATCGCGACCTCCTCGGTCCGATCTCCAATTTTCCATTTTCGACCTTGTGTGGTCAAATCCCTAATCGCGACCTCCTCGGTCCGATCTCCGATTTTCCTATCTCGACCTTTCATGGTCAAATTCCTAATCAAGACCTCCTCGGTCCGATCTCCGATTTTCCATCTCGACCTTTCATGGTCAAATCTCTAATCGCGACCTCCTCGGTCCAATCCCCGATTTTCGATCTCTACCTTCCAAGGTCCAATCTTTTCCGATCAGTTAGGATTAGGAGAAAATGTGTTCTGAGCAAAACTTAAGCAAATAAGTGAATGTTACTTGAGCCTTCAGCCTAAACACTTACCTCCAAGCCTAAACACTTACTCCCGAGTCTAAACCTCTCCTATCCCTTTCCCGTAGCGAGAAAGAAGTGGGTGAGAACACCGAGTCAACGACTTGTTAGCGCAGAATTCTCAGACAGTTCGCCAGAATCCTCAGCTTTGTCAGTCCAGAGAGTCAGAATGGCCGATTTGACAGAGAACAACAGTGGTTTGGGTAACCAGATGACTAGGGAAGAAAAGCTAGCCTTAGCCTTGGAAAACAGTCGTAAGGTCCATGATGAACAGCAAGCCATGCTCATTGATGCGCTCCGTCGTCATGGGGTTCAGATAGTGGTTGAGTCCAATGGTTCCCTGGTTATGGTAGAAGATGAGACTCCAGAAGCAGCCATCTCAGCTCCCGAGTCTATAACCAATGCCCTCCTCTATCCACATATGATCCCTTACCAAGGACTACCCCTTGTCAGTCCTTTCCAACATCCCAAGCCATCAGGGCTCCAACGCCCTCGCCTCCTCAGATAAGACCCAGCTTTGAATCCTCCCAAGCATATCCCAATATCCCTCGAAGTCCTCCCAGGTTCACTTCCTTCCAGCAATATGCTCAGTCAATAAAGTTCGTCCCCGTGACTTTTCCGACCCATTTCTTTGGACAACTTGTGCTTGCTCCAGCTGCCCCGTGGCCTCAAATCCCTCCACTTCCACCAGTATCATGGGCACGTAACGGATCACTGCCTCAGTCTGCGATAGGGGATTCAGAAGCTAGCAGAAAAATGGAAAGCTCAAGCGTCCTGGCAGTCCAACCAGCAAAGAGTAGCTAGACTAGGGTCTACCTATCCTTAAAAAAAAAAATAGTCTCTCAGTCAACCTTCGTAGGTTCTAGTACTTTTCTTTTTCAATCAAGTCCTCCACGGACATTGTAATTAATCTTTAATTTTCTATAAAAGAGTCTTCTTCTTTTCTTGCTAGACTTAAGACATTATTTGCACACCTACATTACATTTAATGAAATGGTTTTATTTTATATGATCACTTGCATTACTCAACAAATAATCTCTCGAAATAATTTACATTCTGATTAATCAGTGTGAGAAAGTCAACTAATGCCTTCCCCATACACTTTCCTTACCCCACAAAAGGCCTCCATCAAGCCATACACTTCCCAAACCATGTCCTCACCATCACCTTGACCAATTCAATGACGGCGATAACATCAAGGGACAACAAAAGGCCACTCAGCTTCGAAAGATTGACCCCGTGTCGACAACGACCTAGGAGCCTGCCTTAGACCTCAAGGATATCAAGAAAGTTCAAGCAGAGGCTTGCCTTGGCCCTCAGGTGCTTCATAAAATAAAAAAAATGTAGTGCAAAAAGAGTAATGCCCAGCTAGACTGAAAATCCCTAAAAAGGGCAGTCTAGACAAAAAACAGGGTTGCACATAAAAAAAGAAAGAAGAAAAAAAAATCTCAGTGCAAAAAGAGTAATGCCCAGCTAGGCTGAAAATCCCAAAAAAAAAAAAAAGGGCAGTCTAGGCAAAAAACAGGGTTGCACATAGAAAATAAAAGAAAATAGGGCCAAGGACCCAACACCGCCAATCAAAAGCTTGACGGACAGGCAAAATCAAAGCTCAGAGAATGAAAGTTGTCGATAACAATGGGGCGGTCGAAGCAAAGCCAGAAGCATTTCATAAGCCTGTAGGCACGTGCAAATCCTTTCTCCCCAAATTGTAAGACGAAAATCAGAAGCAGCCGTCCAAAGATGACTTGGTCAAGGAATCATCCCGAGGCTCACGCCTCATCATCCAACCTTTTCATCCGAGCCTTTTCACTAAAGGAACCACAAATCCCATTTCCCAAAGCCTGAAACAGTCCGAACGAAGCCGAACTACGGCGACCTGAGCTCCTCACAATGAGGGGAACGTAGGCAACCAGAAATGGTCCGGTCATAAACATATCCAAATCCCAGAAAATCCGGTCCCATCGAATGACCTTTCCCATAAACCCATTCAAGTTCCCGAAAATTCGGTCTCATCAGTGACCTCTCCCATAGACATATTCAAATCCCAGAAAACCCGGTCTCATTAATGACCTCCCTATACACAAACCTTTCTTTCACACCAGTCAACCTTGATCCGTGACACTGGTTGACTTTCTCCTCATGATTAATAAGAATGTTTTTCTTCATATTGAGATTAATGGTTGAATAACCCGAACATCAATAAAGGGTTTTAAGCAATCTCGTGATCATTGTAAATAAAACAAGTTTTCATATGTCTTGACAAGTCTTCCTTTTCTACATCTTAGGAAAAATAGTGCTAAACACTGATTTTCTGTCAGCAGGGGCTTCCATACACTTTTACAAACCTTTCTACGCTTATACTCTCTCAAAAGAGTCAAACCCAAAGCGAGTTTTTGTGCCTACGTCGAATAAGGCCATCAAAATAACACAAAATCGGGATCTATTCCCACCTTTCGAAAAATATGCCCCTGCATGTATAAATTCTTCTCTTCGTCCACATCTCCTTAAGGTTGACTGAGCGACTAAAGGAAATAAGAAAGTAAGTACGAAAGGATAGGTCTTCCCTCTTCTGCTACAATTCGCATTAGGGCTGCCTCGAAACTCTGTCAAAGCATTCCTTTAAACTGGGGCTTCTTTAGCCATTTTTGGGGTTCGCATCGGGTTCTTCACTAGGTCCCTAGATGGATTCAGTCTTGGTCAGATCAACCTCAGGATCACTTTCACAGTACCAATCAGATTGGGATTTTTGCTAGGTCACCAGACTGGGGCTTCACCAAGTCACTTGTTCGTAACCTAAAACTTCGCCTACTCAGTTCATCCAACCGAGGCTTTGCCAATGAAAGGATCTTTCCTTACTTCAACAAGATATGGGGCTTTTGCAGAGAGTATTTCCTTAGACCGGGGCTTCGATAAGTTGCATCCATCCCTAGAAGAGAGGATTGGTCACTTCGACATCTGTTAGCATCAGCTTTAAATGCCAGAGTGTGAGAAAGGAACATTCATCGAGACCCGAGGTTTAAACCCAGTCTCAGCCCAAGAGGGAATTCTAGTCCACGTTGACAACATCTCAGCAACAACAGCAGTTCAGTCCGCACCCAGGGGATACGACCCCACCTGCTTGAAACCCGTCTTAAACAATTTCCAAACACATTCCATATGTACATCCCGACCCAGTCCCTACCATTGTTTCCAAGAAGAAATCACCCCTAGGCTCAAGTAACGTGCCAATTGCTAATGATAACATTTTCTCCCAAAAGCGCCTTCGTTACTTCCGTTATAACGAGATAACGCCAGGCGACAGTTTCCTAATTGTCAAAAATCTAACTTTAGCTACCTCTATCACAGATTGAGAAGTATGCTCAAGTTTTTCAGCTATAGCTGCCTCTATCTACTCGATAATGACGTAAGCTTTATCTTCCTCAGGTGACAACCTCCATTAATTGTCAAAATCTCAAGGATCCTAAACATCGTTCCTAACTGTCTAGATGAAGCTTGAACTACGATCAAGGCTTGATTCCTCCGGGATACGTAGGTAGCCTTTCATAAAAGGTTCAGCCATCCGACCACTTTGGTCATCTTCTCTTTCTCCATTCTCCAATAGTGCATAAGCTTTTCATAAAAGTCCAATTTTTTGACCACATTGGTCACCCCTTTTGATTTGGCACATTCCTAGTAGGATCGGTTGTTTGACCTCCTAGGTCACCCCGTTTCCATCCTTATAGGAAGGGATCAAATATCTCTTTGCCATTGTCCCAAGGAGGCCAGGTATGTGACCTCTTTGGTCACCCAATTCCAACCCGTATCGGCAATTCCAGTCCAATTCCAAAGGTTCTGTAAAGTACAATTCAGGCTACCTATGTCACGCGACAAACCTAGCCACTTGGCATACTGAGTCGTGCGACATACTTAGCCCATGTGGCTGGATTTTACAATTTTGCCCCTGAAGGCTCAATTTTACAATTTTGTCCCCCATAGGCCTGTTTTACCCTTTGTGCCCCTGGCATTTCCAATCACTTTCAATCAAATTTTCCCTCCAGTGCCCCCGTGGCCTATTTTACAAATTTACCTCTGTGACTCATTTTATTTGCCCTTGGCATTTTCAATTCTATTTTCAAATAATCGGGTACGTCCCGTTGCTTTATAAAAAATTATCGGGTACGTCCCATTTTCTTTACAAAAATTATCCGGGTACGTCCCACTTTTCTTTACAAAAACTATTGATTCCTTCCTACTTCTTTACAAAATCCATCCTTTTTCGCGATCTCCGTTATCGCCAAATGGGATAACGTTTCCTCCGGAAAATCCTCCGTTATCGTCAAATGGGATAATGTTTCCTCTGGGAAATCCTCCGTTATTGCCAAATGGGATAACGTTTCCTCCTGGAAATCCTCTGTTATCGCCAAATGGGATAACGTTTCCTCCGGGAAATCCTCCGTTATCTCCAAATGGGATAACGTTTCCTCCGGGAAATCCTCCGTTATCACCAAATGGGATAACGTTTCCTCCGGGAAATCCTCTATTATCGCCAAATGGGATAACGTTTCCTCCGGGAAATCCTCCGTTATTGCCAAATGGGATAACATTTCCTCCGGGAAATCCTCCGTTATCGCCAAATGGGATAACATTTCCTCCCGAAAATCCTCCGTTATCGCCAAATGGGATAACGTTTCCTCCGGGAAATCCTTCGCTATCGCCAAATGGGATAACGTTTCCTCCGGGAAATCCTCCGTTATTGCCAAATGGGATAACGTTTCCTCCGGAAATCCTCCGTTATCGCCAAATGGGATAATTTTTCTTGTTAAAAATTTCAGTTATTGCCAGAAGGCAATAACATTTCGACTTTTTTCGCTTTTATTTCGATCTCCGTTATTCCAAGGTGAAGGAATAACATTTCGATTTTTTTTCGCTTTATTTCGATCTCCGTTATTCCAGGGTGAAGGAATAACATTTCGACTCATTTCGCTTTATTTCGATCTCCATTATTCCAAGGTGAAGGAATAACATTTCGACTCATTTCGCTCTTTTTCGATCTCCGTTATTCCAAGGTGAAGGAATAACATTTTGACTTTTTTCGCTTTATTTCGATCTCCGTTATTCCAAGGTGAAGGAATAACATTTCGACTTTTTTCGCTTTATCGCGATCTCCGTTATTCCATGATGAAGGAATAACATTTCGCTCTTTTTCGATCTCCGTTATTCCAAGATGAAAGAATAACATTTCGACCTCTATCGCGATCTCCGTTATTCCATGATGAAGGAATAACATTTCGCTCTCTCTTTCGATCTCCGTTATTCCAAGATAAAGGAATAACATTTCGACCTCTATCGCAATCTCCGTTATTCCATGATGAAGGAATAACATTTCGCTCTCTTTCGATCTCGTTATTCCAAGATGAAGGAATAACATTTCGACCTCTATCGCGATCTCCGTTATTCCATGATGAAGGAATAACATTTCGCTCTCTCTTTCGATCTCCGTTATTCCATGATGAAGGAATAACATTTCGACTCAGTAAAAGCTCGAACTACGATCAAGGCTTGATTCCTCCGGGATACGTAGGTAGCCTTTTGTAAAAGGTCCAGCCATCCGACCACTTTGGTCACCCTTTTCCTCCGTCACTCCTCAGTGATGAAGTAGTCTCTCATAAGAGACTTTGTTATCCGACCACCTCGGTCACTTCTAGCATATCCCCAGTAGGATCAATTGCTTGACCTCCTAGGTCATTTTCTCTTCTATTTCCCCAGCAAGAGACCAGTTTCTCTTCTCCATTCCCCAGCGGATCTATTCCGAACTACGGCCTGGCTTGATTCCTCCGGGATACGTAGGTAGCCTTTCATAAGAGGTTCAGCCACTCGACCACCTCGGTCTCCCAATCCGTCTCGGCATTCGCCAGATCGGATCCTTTTCTATCGACAACCCCACTCGCCTTGCAAGTGACGTTGCCGAGGGGCTTCTGTAAGTACCCAAATCTGGCTCATGCCTTCCGGTTAAATTTCTCGGCAATTTCGGTAAGTTTTCCGGTGATTCCCCGGACCTTCCTAGTGTTCCGGAAATATTCCGGAACAGTCCCAAATTAATTAAAGGCTGAAGAGGAGCCTTCCTAATTAAGAAACACGTTTTTCTTAATTAGGAAGAACCTTCTAGAATTTGCCACCTTGCATGGTTCTAGAAATGCTGAGTCACAATGGATAATGCCGCACGGCTGCATTAGCTGGAGGTCCCTAGCCGCACGGCCTCATTGGCGATTTCCAGACTGCCTATAAATAGAGCCCTCCTCTACCCATTTCAACACACACAATTGACACAACAAATCACCCACAAACACTCCTAATACGTGAAGAATACTGCTGGAAGTTCAAGAAGGTGAAGAAGAAGGCCAAGAAGCTCCCTCTCTCCTCCTTGAAGATCCAAGATCAACCTCTCCTCCTAGCTCCATCCAAAGAAGAAGGAAGCCATTGGTAACCTCGCACGCCCTAACCTCGCATCCTAATTGCTTTATAAATTGCTCATTGCATTACTTTTATATTGCTTGGGACTTGGTAGATTAAAGATCATATCTTCATATTCCCCCTTCCCCTTTTGCATGCATTAGACATCATTTGTCATAAAAATGTAATCTTTCCCCATAAAGGTGCATCCTTTGCACCTAAAACCCCCATTTTCCAATAAAAATGTCATCTTTATGCATCCTTTGCATATAAAAATCAAATCTTTTCAATCAAAATGCATCCTTTGCATTCAAAATCCCTTTTCCAAGCATCATTTGCTTTAAAGATCATGTCTTCACCATAAACTAGCATCATATGCTTTTCAAAATGCAATCTTTATGCATCATTTGCATAATGAATTCCAATTTCTTCATAAAAATGCATCATTTGCATAAAAATCATATCTTTATGCATCATTTGCAATAAAGATCATTTCTTTGAATCAAATGCATCATTTGCAATCCAAAAATGTCATCTTTTCATTAAAGTGTCATTTTTACATACATTTCCCCCATTCCCCCATTAGCAACCTAGGAACGGACCGGTGTAAAAGATCCTATCTTTACATCGTTCCTTTCATAAAGGTTCCATAATCTCTTTAGAAAAGGGACACCTTCGAACCCTATATCTCCGATTATCACTTAAGATGAGTATGAAGCATCTATCCAAGCTCGACCATCTTGAAGTGTAGGATCGATGGGCTAAGGACCCTCCTTTTCTAAAGAACCTCATCTTTGACTACAAAGAGAGTCATTCTCTCGATCACGCAAGTCCCAAGGTCTAAAAAAATGCGATGATCACAAGTCCAAGATGAGGGCGGGATCATAATCCCGAATACATAAAATCTAAGAAATCCCGAACGAAAACCAACAAATGGTTTGTACGTCCGGAAGACGACTTGGGACATTCCCTCCTTATTTTCAAACACATGCACACAAGAAAGCACGCAAGCAAGCACGATTAATGAAATCATGGGAGACTTGCTCCGGCAAGGCACCTTGGGTGAACGACGATCCGTTCTTCCCAAGGGGTAACTTAACCTCCGAACCCATAAAACCTTTTTTTCAAAGTTTTGAGGTAATCAAAATGGCGTGGCGACTCCGTTTTTTCAAATTAAAACGGATGTCTTCAAACTCGCGTGAATCCAACAAACAAAAATTTGGGCACACATTCACAGTGGCGAGTTCCAAACTCATCAAATTACCAAGTCTTTCGAGACACTCAATGTAACCCTTCATCTTAAAGACATGAGCTCCCACCGATTGCCCCTCTTGCATCTTGCATGCATTAAGGGCCTTAACCACATCATACCTCTCGTTTCTTGCTTGCACTTGGAATATTTCCTTTAAGCGCTCACCAAGATCAAATGCTGCATCTATGTGCTCAAGGTCCTTCTGAAGAGCCTTAGACATAGTGGCTTGCATAAGGCATGCGACATCCATAGAATCATCAGTATGTTTCTTATGTGCATCCCTATCAGCCCTAGGAGCATTTGGAGCAGGTTGAGGTGGAATGGGTCCATTGAGAACGTACAGTTTCTTCTCTTGCTTCAGAACAATTTTGAGGCTTCTGATCCAATCAGAATAGTTTGTACCGTTCTCCTCAAGCTTGTCCTTCTCAAGGACAGATCGCAGTGACAGGGGTTGATTATTGTGTGTAGCCATTCTACAATAAAATATGCAAACAATATAAACATATATCAATATCAACACATTTATCATCTAAGAGCAAATAATGTATTTCATAAATACTCCCACTAAATTATACACCTTCAAATACAAACATGTATCATATAATTATAGTAGGCTAAGATCCATATTTCACTTGATCTTGGTTTAACTGAGTCAATGCCCGAAATCAAGCTATTTAGGTAGAAACATCAATCATATCAATATATGACTCTTAGATCTTTTATGAGATTTCAATAGATATCACATATTAAAAGCATGTTTTAAATCTCATCTATGCCTTGGGTCAAATCTCATTTGAAATAACCAATTAAATCAAAACCTTTTTCAAACATGTGAGACATGGAACGATGCACCTAATTGAGCCAAAACTACATCAACCATTATCTCACCTTGGTCACAAATAAAGATATAAGATGCACCCAACTGAGTCGAAACTACATCAAATATCCTAAAATATCACAAGTGTTCTAATCAAGGAATGTCATAAGATTTAAATATTTATAAGGATTTCAACATGTAACAAAACATCGCATGGTAGTAACAGAGATTTCATGTGAATATAATCATGAACATAGGGCTTCACAAAATATCAAACAATCAATTTGATTCAATTTTGAGAAATTACCAATTTAATTTAATCATATTAAATAAATTTTAACCTATGTGATAAACTAATCTAATCAATTCATCATAAATCATGAATCATGGCATATAAAATATACTTGTTTTTCAAAGAAACAAAACACATGTAATCTAGATCTATTTCATATAGCATGGTAGCAAATAATCAAATTAAATCTAGCATGCAATTTCAATCCTAATCATGACAAGACAGGGCTCTGATACCACTGTTGGATTTTGGGGTTACAAACGCAGCGAAAGATTTAATTTTAACATCAAAACTCTAGACCTATGATCCGTCTAGCATGAAGAGATTAGAAAATTATGAAATAGAATTACATATCTCGAATGCGATGTAGTTTAGCAAAGTAGATCTTGAAAATCCAAGTCTTGAATTTTGACAACGAATCGGATCTTCAAACTTCTCCTTGATCTTCAATGTGATGAATTGATCCAATCCTTAGGTGGTAACGTAACCACCCTCTTTGGTAATCCACACGCGAACGAATCCAAGAACACCTTCTTGTGGATTGCTAGATGATCCCCTAGATTATTGAATCAATATTCAATAATCAAAGCCTAAATTATGGAATAATTTTGGAAAGCCTTTTGATTCAAAATCAAAATCAATTTCTAAGGTTTCATAAACTTTAGAACAATGATCTAGGATAGGATTTTTGGCTGCAAGGACTTGTATTTATATCATATATAAATCCCTAATCAAAATAGGTTAGAAGTCCTTTAGTATCCTTTTCCAATTCGTCTAAGGAATACGCGGTTTGACCAGAATTTGCTGGAGGCACGACTCGTGCTCCTGGTCACGAGTCATGCCACGACTCATGATAGGCAATCACGAATGACCCCAAGCCAAAATCAAGTCGTGTCACGAGGCATGACAATGGATGCACTCGTGCAGGGTTTCATCACGAGTCGTGACCAGTGTCACGAGTCGTGCTTCACCCAAAAGTCAACCAAGTCAACACATTCCTTGAAATGCCAAAACGCAGTCGTTTAAACTGCACTGGAACGAGTCGTACCCATGGGCACGAGTCGTGCCCTTTCCCAAAAAATTCCAGATTTAGCTCGAATCAAATTCGTTCTTTTGTGTGTGACCCATAAGGAATTATATTATGTTGGTAGTGGGTCGAAACATCGACCTCACAAGACATAAGTGACTTCTACCAAATCATTATGTCCACCCAATTAATATAACATCAAAGCTTGATTCCTTTATAGTTCCAATGTCACAATCCCTTTGTCCACGATGTCCAATTGAACATGAATCATGGTCTATGTCAACTCATTCCGTTCAATGCTTTTTCGATTTTGAATATGTTGATTATCCAAATGTATTTGATCTTTATCAAATCATTTGAGTGCGGCCACACATTTCATTAACATTATTCATCGAGGGTCCCAAGCAAACATCTCTCTTCATAAGAGGGACAAATCCCGTCTTGACTTATCATTCTTCTGTACATGGATCCAAATGTGCTAACATAGCCCTTATTGCTATCCGATTAGAGATAGTGTTAGACTATATCAAACACGATCTTCACCATGTGGAAGAGATGATAATCTCAGGTGTAAGGATTCAATAACATGACTATCATGAGATTTAATTATGACAACAGACCATGTCATAAATCTCATAAGTAGGTCATGTCCAATACTTGTTCTCTAGCAAGTATCCATAAGTGTAATGTGCATCTCCATGCATATAATCATCTCCATGATTTATCCATTACCAACTTATACTAGTTGTTCATAACAACTAGGGACGCAGTTCAATATAATAAACATGCAAACATATAATGAATAGAATAAATGCGCTCTATAATAAATAATAAAGATGATACATAACGGTTCAAGTCAATCATAATTATAGCCTAGGGCATTATACCAACAAAAACTATTTGAACATGGCATATAACTAAATTATATTACTACAAAAATAGTGTTTATATCTTATCCTTCTTAAATTTGTCCATTCAGGTACGGCCGAACGACAAAAAAATGAACTACAATGTTTCCGCTTCTACTAGAGAAATGGTTGCTTTGGAAACTCAATAACCCAAACAAATTAAAAGTTAAACACATCTAATTCAACTCTAGTGGTTCAAACTTGATATGGCAGGTTCCATTGTAGCATGACCCAATTCAACAAGATTTCTAATTAAATTAGACAAATGAATTATGAGTCAACAACTAGTGATATTAGATTTATAGGATTGAGAAAACATACCACTGCCTATCTATTACTGCCATTTCCATGCTGTTGCATATAATTACGTTTCAAATCTTCTATCATTTGGCATTGATCCTCAAGTTGCTTTTGAAATTCCTCTGCACGCCTTGCATAATCATCTTGCATGAATGACATCTTCTCCTCAAGTTCAGCAACACGGGTTGCAGAAGCACTTTGAGAAGTCGAGGCTTTACCAAACACCATAGTTTTGGTAAGACCTTATCCCATACAGCGCACTCTCCCAGGCCATCATTTCCTATAAGATTTGTGAATATCTGTTCTCGCTTGCTTGGAGAGTTTTGTTCCTCCTCTGGTAGTTCTTCAATCGCATCATTGAGCGTTAACTGTAACAAAAAACAACATGTTCAATATAATTGTTTTAACTTTAATTAATATTATGAAAATAGAGTTAGAAATGGAAAAAGTATTCTATACAAGAACTAAACTGAAACAGAAAAGGTTGAAACTTTAACTTACGATCATACGAGAGGTGGTTTCGTCTACAGCCTGACCAACTTTGTCGGTGCGCGTAGCTATGAACATGCATACTCGATCAGTGGGTAATCCCTCGTCTTCTCTCTACCATTTATAATAAAATCATTTGACAAAAAAATATTTATATACGATACCAAAAGAAGCATTAATTGACAACTTAGAACTAAATTGAACGATGATAAACCTCTTTTCGGAGTGTGCAATGCAACTTTTTTCCAGTCTTGTTAAGACACTCTTGCTTTGATCGATTCACTTTGTTTATTTGAGATAATTCCTGAAAAAAAAAGAAGATAATATTAGTATTAATTTGAAACATATAAGACATTCACGATAATAGATTGAGATTAATTTGAAATATACCTGAGCCTTTTCTGAACTCCACGTATGCACAAGTTTAACCCATTGATTCGAATCAACACACGCATCAGGTTTGTGAGCCAATCACTCCTCGTCGGATGCATACCTATTATATGCACATCTCACCTGATATTTCCATATTACAAAGTCACAATCATAAATGTGAGTAAAATACATATTACAAGTAAAATTACACAGTAAGCAAATGAGATCATAAATGTGAGTAGAATTGCTTGTCTCACCTGATATTTCCAATCTCTCCATTGGTTATTGAGAGCTAGATAACAAATTGGCTCATACTCGGGAAGTGCATTGGTATTATCCTATATACAATTCAACAAAGAAAAGAACAATTGTTAGAGAATCATAAGACTTTTGACTACTTACTAGAATACAAAACTAAATTCAAGAAAAAATAATCAAGTAAACATGAGATTTATGTAAAGAATATGAATTACAACTTACTTGAACATATTTCCAGATATTCTCTAGAACTGTACATTCCATCTCACACCAATCTTTAGTTAATGGAAAATTTTCCCCATTTCTCATAAAATACATGAGCTGAGTAGCTAGTTGAGCACTTTCGCCACCACAGGGTTGTTCAAATTCATTAAAAATGACATTAAGTTTTTCTTTACTCCATTTCTTCATTTTTTTTGCCAACCCTCTTCCTTTCCTTGATGAGATATCACCTATTTGCTTTCTTGGTGGCATATCTGGCTAAAAAAAATATAAGAAACATGAAAATATATATTGCAAAGTCATAATCATAAATTTGAGTAAAATTGCATGTGGAAGATTGTATGGCATAAGCACAATCGGCCAAGTACTGTGAGATATAGTCATTGTTCTGAAAGGATTAAATCCGTCAGATGCTAATCCCAATCTAACATTTCGAATTTCACTTGAAAATAATGGATAACGTTCATCAAATCCCTTCCACGCACGAGAGTCTACAGGATGCCTCAAAACACCATCGTCTATTCTTTTCTCGGCATGCCATCTCATGAGTGTCGCTGTCTTAGATGACCAATACAACCTTTGCAACCATGGATTTAAGGGAAAATACCATACTTTCTTCATCGCTACCTGCTTGGGAAGTTTATTCTTGCCACTTGTTTCCGCACCTTCATCGCTACCCCCTTCTTCTTGTTGCTTATAGCTAGAGGCTCCACAAATTTCACATTTAGTATGTTTTTCAGTTTCATTTCGAAACAACATACAATGATTAATGCACGCGTCCCATGTTTTATATCTGAAACCTAAATCTGCAGTCATCTTGTACGCCTCACGATAGGAATTTGACACTTTTGCTGACTGAGGCAATGTCCTAATGAAAATCTTTAATAAAGAAGTAAATCCCTTATTGGCTACTCGATAATTAGCCTTTCAGTGCATAAGTTTTACAATAAATGAGAGTACTTGTAAGTACCCAAATCTGGCTCATGCCTTCCGGTAAAGTTTCCCGGTAATTCCCCGGACATTCCTAGAGTCCCGGAATTGTTCCGGAACTGTTCCAAAACACCTAAGGGCTGAAGGGACTGCTTGGAGATTAAGAAACACGTTTTTCTTAATACCAAAAACCTTCTAGAATTGTCACCTTGCATGATTCTAGAAACATGCTGAGTCACACAGGATAATGCCGCACGGCTGCATTAGCCAAGGACCTCTAGCCGCACGGCCTCATTAGCCTTATCCAGACTGCCTATAAATATAGCCCTCCTCTACCCATTTAACAAACAACACAATCAAAGAATTACCAGCATAAAAACTCTCTCTAAATACTCTACAAAGATCAGGAAGTTGAAGGTGCCAAGAAGCCACCCCCCTCCTCCTTGAAGCCTCCAAAAATTGGTCCCTCCGCTAGGCAAAACCCCAAGAAGAAGAGGTCACCACCATTGGTAACCTCTCACTCCCTTACCTTGCATGATGCTTGTCTATGTGATTTAATTGCTCATTGCATGCATATATTGTCATTATCTTGCTTGGGACTTGGCATTCATCATTAAAGATCCTATCTTTATCATATCCCCTTCCCCCTTTTGCATCCTTTGCATGAAATAGGCATCATTTGCTCATAAAAATGTGATCTTTAGCATCCTTTGCTCATAAAAATGTAATCTGTACGTTAAAGGTGCATCCTTTGCACCTAAAAGCCCCCATTTTACATTCAAAATGCATCATTTGCACATAAAAATCATGCCTTTACCATGAAAATGCATCCTTTGCATCTAAAATCCATCTTCATGCATCCTTTGCATCAAAGATCATCTTTTTATCATCAAATTAGCATCCTTTGCATATTAAATACTATTTTCCACCATAAAAATGCATCCTTTGCATAAAAATTATGTCTTTATATAAAAATGTATCCTTTGCAAATCAAATGCATCCTTTGCAACCCAAAAATGTCATCTTTTCACTAAAAATGTCATTTTTACATGCATTCCCCCATGTCCCCATTAGCAACCTTCGGAACGGACCGGTGTAAAGATCCTATCTTTACATCGTTTCTTCCATTAAAAGGTGCCACAATCTCTTTAGAAAAGGATAAACCTTGAACCTATATCTCTGATTATCACTTAAGACGAGCATGAAGCATCCATATAAGCTCAATCGTCTTAAGGTGTAGGATTGATGGGCTAAGGTCACTCCTTTCCTAAAGAACCTCATTTTGGACTATAAAAGAGAGTCTTTCTCTCGATCACGCAAGTCCCGAGGTTAAAAAAGCGATGATCACAAGTCCAAGATGAGGACGGGATCAAAATCCCGAATACATAAAATCCAAGAAATCCCGAGCGACAACCAATAAATGGTTTGTACGTCCGGAAGACAACTTGGGACACCCCCCCCCCTCTTTTCAAACACATGCATACAAGAAAGCACGCAAGCAAGCACGATAAACGGAATCTAGGGAGACTTGCTACGGCAAGGCACCTTGGGTGAACGACGATCCGTTCTTGCCAAGGGGTAACTTAACCTCCGAACCCATAAAAACCTTTTTTTCAAAGTTTTGAGGAAATCAAAATGGCGCGGCGACTCCGTTTTTCAAATTAAATCGGATGTTTTCAAAATCGCGTGAATCCGATCTAAAAAACACAAAATTTAGAATTTGGGCACACATTCACAGTTTGGCGACTCCGCTGGGGACATTCCCAAAGGAGAAAAGCTTTCATTTTCAAAATAAACGATACCCGGTATATAGGTGGAAACCACTAACCTTCCTGTATCGCTCCCTAACCCGGGGCTTGGGATAAACGGTGGTTTAACAATCCCACGTACCGGTATCACTTTTCGAAAAAAAAAATAAAAGAAAGCTTTTCCCTTAGAGCGGGTTAGACTCACATCGCGGATTCCGTTTATCTTGCTTGCTTTCTTTGCCTTGCATTGCATCATTTGCATCTTGGGAATTGTGCATACTTTGAACAGGAAGCCTTCTCAAGGCTAAAAAGGTGCCTAAAATATTTGGAAAACAACCTGAAATAGCAAAGGAGTGGAACCTGGAAAATTGATCCATGCAACGTGCGGCTCAATCCTCCTTGGATTACGACCAGGACGGCCTCGTGCAATTCCACCAGGAAAAATTGAGGTTAATCTGGCAGCCTTGGCAGCTTGGGGCTATTCAGTTCCAAGACTGACTGGGGCTCCCAGAAAATTTATGTGCCTTTATCTGTTGCATTTCCCCCGTCCCGAAAATCATTCCTTTAAAACACATTTATGAAAATCTCTGTTTTAACTCAAAAAGGAACATTTTTAGGAGGCCGCACACTACGCGCACCTTATATATCCTGTACACTTTGCACGCACGTCCCTTTAAACCCAGGGTGGTTTTTCAGCTGCAGTCACGGACAGCCTTACGATGCTCCCGGGCGCGCACGGAATCACCCCAAACTCCCCATGACAGCCAGTGTCGATCAATGCACAGTCCGTGTCACACGTTTCAAAAACCGTGACTTTTGGTTGGTTTTTGGTCTAGTCTGTGTCATATAGCCCAGTTACATATCCCCGTAAAGGTCAAGCCTTAGTTCATAACGGAAGTCAAGATCTTTCGCTCAAGCGAAACTCTGCCCAAATTCCGACAAGGAAAAATCGGTAGAATCTTGACTCCGACGTTGAATTTGACCTTGACCCGCACGGAATGCATAAGAGTCGAGACCGAATCCTTGCCAAGAAAATCCAAAAGATCTTTCGCTCAAGCGAAGCTCTGCCAAAATTCCGAAAAGGAAAAATTGGCAAGATCTTAACCTGGCATTGACTTCGATTTTGACTCACGCACGGCGTATGCAACGAAGTTCAATGTGACACTGTGTCATCCGGCTTTTACCGCCCGACCCATGCCTATTATCTTCTCGGACATTATCGAAAAGTCAAAACGTCAATCGCGCAAGCGAAATTCTGCCGAAATTCTGTTAAGGCTGAAAGACGAGACTTTCCCGGTATTGCCTTGACTATAATTCGCATCGCTCGTGCATTAAAAGTTCCTATGACCCACTAGACCCATTAGGAGCGTTCTTTTCTCTCGGTCGGTGGGATCCGCGTGCCCTATAGGACCCTCGCCCGGGGCTGTCCATCCTGGGAGGTCGAAATACAGGTGGAATAAGAGGGGCTTATAGACGTAGTGACGGAACCCACTGATCCAGGATCTAGAGTAGTTGCGAAAAAGAAGGGCAGAACCCCTTTTTCAACCAAATAGAAATTAATAAAAGACACTGTTTTAAGTAAACTGGAAGATTCTTAATTTGCATATTGCTTGAGCCTTCAGCCTAAACACCTACCCCGAGTCAAAACCTCTCTTATCCCTTTCCCGCAGCGAGAAAGAAGTGAGTGAGAGTACCGGTACAGGAGTTTGTCGACATAAAGATCTCAAGTAACCCATTAAAGTCTTCAAGTCTTAGCTTTCCAGTGTCAAAATGGCCAACATGATAATCAACAATGGTAATGACCAAGCAGTCAGAGAGGACATTCCAGCTCAACCCAGGCCCCACATCTGGTATGATGTATGTGAAGACTGTCTGGAATACGAGTATCAAGAATGGATTAATGAAGACGCTCCTTCAAGGAAGAAGAAGAAGAGGAAGTCCATGCATCAGAAATTAAAGGAAAGGTATGAAGCCAGAGACAAGAGCGTGGGAACTCTAAGGGATCCTTCAGGCAAGTTTGACTACTACGTCAGTTATGCCAAGGAGCCCGCCAAGGAACCCGTCATTCAAAGCACAGTCCAGCCTGACATCCCTGTGATCAGTGACCCCCTTGAAGCAGAGAACTCCGAATTCGTTGCCATCGTAAAGTTCAATGAGAAGCTAGCAGATCTGGAAGCAGAATACAGAAAACCCATAGAATACGTGGCTAATCAAGGAAGAATCAAGATCCCTTCTGAAGAAGACTTCATCAGCATTATCCAGGCCAACCCTCCTGTTGGCTATACTGACAAGGTCGTAGTTTCCAAGATCAGTAAAGAGAAAATGAGTTATCAGCAGTGCATTGATAAGATGAGCCGGACTCTTCAGTCAATGAGTCCAGTTGTCACGGACGAGCTCGCCGAGAGATTGCATCAAGCTACTCTAGCTCCTCTCACCATCTTTCCGAGGTACCGGCCTACCAATGATTTCCGACAAGTTTTTGATCAGTTTGAAGTCTCCAACTTTCTCGAAGAATGCCGACAAGACCGCTACTCCCTGTGGCAACAAAGCAGAAAGAGTAAACCCTATCCCAACCTGTCAAACACTTCGAGTCAATAAGTAGTGTAGGGTCCAGAGTCAGTAGGGTCAAGAGTCAGTTTGAGTCAGGAATCTTTGAATTCCACTCCTCTAAGTCATCCGAAGGCCTCACGCCTGAGGATTATGAATATGTAATCGATGTCATCTTTCCTCTTTCTTTGAATGAAATGACAGATCTTTCTGATTATCCCCTTATTGCCAACTTAACAAATGATAAATTAACTCAAAACTTAACAACAGTTAATAATGAATCATTTGAACAAGATGCAAACACACTAAACGAACAATACATTAAAGAAATCTTTAAGCAGGTTACAAAAAAAGAGGAAAACTGGGCCCAAGCTGCCGAGGAGGTTTTGACAAGTGTTAACTTGGGTACTGTCGAGGAACCTAAAGAGACACAGATTGGAAGCTTCTTCCAGGGGGTTGAACGGGACGAGGACTAGTTAATGTCGCTCGAGAGAATACATGGACGTCTTTGCATGATCGTACAAGGATATGCCGGGGCTAGACAGCTTCAATAGTAGAGCACGTAATCCCTCTAGCACCATGCTAAGCCGCAGCGTAAACTGAGAAAAATCAAGCCAGAGTGGTCTCTACAGGTCAAAGAAGAAATTGAGAAGCTACTGCGGGTAGGATTCATCAGAGTCATCAAATATCCGACATGGTTGTCCAATATTGTGACCGTAACCAAGGCCAATGGGAAGGTGCGCTGCTGTGTAAATTTTCGGGATCTGAATAAGGCCAGCCTCAAAGACGATTACCCCTTGCCAAACATAGACATCCTGGTGGACTCCACTGCCAACTACGAAGTCAAATCCTTCGTTGACGGCTTTGCAGGCTACAACTAGATCAAGATGGCCGAGGAAGACCAAGAAAAGATAGCCTTCACCATACCGTGGGGAACTTACTACTATACAGTAATGCCATTTGGGCTCAAGAACGCCGGGGCTACTTATCAAAGGGCAGCGACCGCGCTTTTTCATGACATGATCCACAAGGAGATTGAGGTCTACGTCGACGACGTGATAATCCACTCCAAAGGCGAGGATGGGCAGCACTTTGTTGACCTGCAAAAGTTCTTTGAGAGGCTGAGACAACATTCCATGAGACTAAACCCTGCTAAATGCACCTTCGGAGTGACAAGGGGAAAAGTGCTTGGGTATATGGTCACGGAGCGAGGTATCGAATTCGAACCCCGTAAGATCAAAGCCATTATGGACATAAGGCCACCTCAAACCCAGACAGAAGTCAAAAGTTTTATGGGCAACCGCAAGTACATCGCCCGTTCGTCAACCGCTTGACCACTATGTGCGAGCCCATCTTCAAGCTCATGAAGAAGAATGTAGATACAGAGTGGACCGAAGAATGCCAGGATGCCTTTGACCGCATCAAAGCATACTTAGTACATCCTCCAAGACTATGCCCCCACATAGACGAAACCTCTTCTCGCTCTATCTCACCGTCACCGATACGGCAAGTTGGGGCTATGCTTGCTCAGAGAAGAAAGACTCTTGGGTGGAAAATGCCATTTACTTTGTCGCCCGGAAGCTACGGGAAGTGAGCTCAATTACTCGCATGTGAAAAAGACTTGTGCAGGATCGGGTGCGGGTAGTCGGCAAGCTGAAGCATTATATGCAAGCCCACCCTGTGAATTTGGTCTCAAAAATGGACCCCATCAAGTACATATTCGATAAACCTTCCCTTTCGATGCGTCTAGCAAAGTGGTCCTTCTTCTTAGCAGAGTACGACATCAACTATGTGACCAGAAAGACCATCAAGGGTCAAGCATTGTCAGACCATCTGGCAAATTTTCCCGATATGAGGACCGCGGGCCCGAACCCCAATTCCCGCATGAAGGGATCTTCGTAGTTGAGCTCGAGAACCGATGGCGCCTATTCTTTGATGGAGCCGCTAACAAAGAGGAAATGGCGTAGGGATGCTACTGGTCGATCCGAAAGATGAGCATACACCCATAGCCCTTAAGTTGAACTTCCCCGCCACGAACAATGTTCTGCGAGTACGAAGCCTTTCGCATTGGCTGGTTTAGAAGCCGCCCTAGAGAGGAATGTCAAGGAGCCCGAAGTTTATGGAGACTCGGCCACGATCATCAACCAGTCTCCAACAAATGGAAGACTGTGGACCCTAATCTTCAGCGGTATCATGCCCATATGGAGGAGTTGACTGACAGCTTCGTAGAAGTGACTTTCCACTACTTGCCAAGGGAAAAGAACAGATTCGCAGATGCCCTAGCTACTCTAGCCTCACTGGTAGAGATCCCCGAGGGAAAAGCAATAAAACCCTTCAAAGTGGGTAGAAGAGAAGCCCCGGCCTTCTGTTGTGAAGTAGACTTGGGACCTGAGCCTATCAAGGAACCCTGGTACAATCAAATTTACCAGTTCCTTAAAGATGGAGAGTCAGCTTTCAGAGACGAAGAAGGTAGACCAAAAGAAGGTGTCAAAGCCAAAAGCTTGCAAGCCCTGAAAAGGTTGGCCTCCTATTATGTCATTCTAGGAGGCAACCTGTACAAGAAGCGGTACCAAGGACCACTCCTCTTATGCGTCACTCAAGAAAGGGTCAAAGAGTTGATGACTGAAGTCCACAATGGTTCCTGCGGTCCTCATATGAATGCTAGAGCCCTAATGCAAGTGATCCTCAGAATGGGTTACTACTGGATTTCCATGGAGACAGACTGTGTTCAGCATGTCCGAGCGTGCGACAAATGCCAACGGTTTGCCAACCTCAACCATCTCCCGCCTCATGACACATGCGCATGACGACTCCTTGGCCGTTTGCAACTTGGGGTATTAACGTGATAGGGAAGATAGCCCCTACAGAAGCAATGGGCATGAATTTGTGTTAGTAGCCGTCGACTACTTCACCAAGTGGGTAGAGGCCAAGTCCTACAAGGTCCTCACTTCCAAGAAGGTGGCCCGCTTATCAAGGAAAACATAATGTGTAGATATGGGGTGCCCAATGAGATCATTTCGATAATGGGTCGCACTTTGAAGGAGACTGCGATAGGTTACTATCGAATTCGAGTCACTCGCCACAAGTCATCCCCATACAGACCTCGGACTAACGGGAGCCGTGGAAGCCGCTAATAAGACGCTCGAACGGATCATCCGTAAAATGGCCACCCGTGGTCGTGATCGCCCGAAAAGCCGCACCTAGCACTCTGGGGCTACAGGACGTCCTGTCGAATGCCTACAAGAGAAACTCCTTTTGCCCTAACTTACGGGATGGAAGCAGTGTTACTAGTGGAGTTGGAAATCCCGTCATTAAGGGTCCTCCCGAAAACAAAGTGTCAACGAAGTAGAATGGCTACGTAGCCGGCATGATGAGTTGGCCACCGCTCGATGAAAGAAGACTAAAGGCCATGGAACACACCCGAGCCTACCGCAGGCGAATGGCCAGAGCATTCGACAAAGGTCAAGGCCGGGGACATCAAGGAGGGTGACTTAGTATTGAAAGTGAAGCCCCTACCGCAGACAACCCCACAGGAAAATGGGAACCCGTTTGGATCGGCCCGTATATGGTGCGAAGATACTATCGGGAGGAGCCATGAAACTTGCGGACACTGGACGGCAATCCCTTTGTCCACCCGGTCAACGGTGATAAGCTCAGAAGGTACTATGTCTAAAAATAATAATAAATAAAAAAAAAAAAATCTTAGTGCAAAAGAGTAATACCCGGCTAAATTTGGAAACCCAAAAAGGGCGGTCTAGGCAAAAAACAGGGTTGCACATAAAAAAAAAAAAAGAAAAAAATCTTAGTGCAAAAGAGTAATGCCCAAATTTGAAAACCCAAAAAGGGCGGTTTAGGCAAAAAACGAGTGCACATAAAAAAAAAAAAAAGAAAAGAGAAAATTCACCAGAATGAACTACGAAGACCTGAGCCCCTTAGTCTTTCTTGTAAAAGGGGAATGTAGGCAGCCATTTATGGTTCGGTTTAAACAATAAAAAAGGGCGATTAAGTTTCCATGAAATGCGTCCTAAACAATAAAAAGGGAAATTAAGTTTCCATGAAATGCATCCTAAACAATAAAAAGGGCGATTAAATTTCCATGAGATGCGTCCTAAACAATAATAAAGGATATTCAAGTTTTCATAAAACGGGTCCTACTCAATAAGACATCTGAAATTTCCATGAAATTGTGTCTTGATTAATTTCTAAGATAATATCCCTTGTTCATTACAAGTTAAAAACTTCTTGATGAGTTCAAGCACGGTCTACTCTTGACTCTGCTAACCTGCTACAAAGATCTAAAATACAATAAAATGCCTAATAAGCTACTGTGTTTGCAAAATGGCAACAAGGGAATCCTAAGAAAAGATTTGTCAGTGGTCATTCGCTGAGTCTTCTTTGGTTTTCTTCCCTTTGCCTCGACCCCGTCGAGTGTTCTTTCTTTTCTTCTCTATGATGTCGGTCTCCCTCATTCCGATCTCCGGTATCCTCACTGGAGCCTCCATCAAACCTGTGTCAATAAGTGCCCTCTCAACTCGGGCACGAGTCCGCACTTCCTCCCTCTGAACCTCAGACAAGGGAGCGACTTCAGAAAGCCTCTTATATCGAGCCTCCATATCTTTGATAAGGTCACCTGACTGGTTATGGTGACTCGCCTTAGCCTCAGTCTCCCTCAGAGTCCTACTCGAGTCGCAGTCAGCCCCCAATAAAGCCTGACGTCTCTCTCCCAAGATGACTTGAGTCGCTCCCATCTCCCTCTCGTACCATTCCAAGTAGACAGTGGTCAAGATGGTACTCTTCCTGCTCCTAAAGATAGCCCTGGGTGGGAAAACTGTATATGTCTAAGCCCTCGAGAAGAATGAGAAGAATTTTTGGATCCCTCATAGCTAATGGCACCACCTCCATGGTACAGATGTCCTCCCAATCGCCCAACGGCTCCTGTAAGGCCCCGAACTGCCTAGATACCAAGCAGGGTATGTAGAAGGATGACCAGGAGAACCCTGGAACCCTCACTATATAGGACTACTGAAATATCCTCCTGGTCTGCAACCTCCAGTGAGGTACCCACCAGCGAATGTCTGAAGTGGATAGCCTAGCCATCATCAGCTCCCAATCATCTTGACCCTGCTGCCTAGGCAAACCTCTCCGAGAAATCACCCAAGGGCACTGAGTCGGTAAAGCCCTGAGCCTCTCCTGTAGCCATAAAGTCAGCACAGCCGAACTCCCAGACCTCATGAAACGGTCTCCTCTAGCCATCCTATCGATGCCATGAAGGGTCTCACCCAAAACCAGTAGGACAATGTCCTTCCCAGCCCTGCAATCTCTGACCATGTCCAAGAGACCGCCATGACAGATCCCCACGGACTCAGCGGTGAACAGAGCCGAGAATACGCAGAGGATAAAGGCATCCATAGCCACCGTGATCGTAGCCATATCCGGAAACCCAAACCTGCCTGGAATATCAGAAAGGTCAATCCTGTCCGGAGCAATCATCATCCTCTCAGCCTCTCCCAGAGAAATCTGCAGAAGAGATGTCAACTTTGTCACCACTGGCACGTCTTCGATTGACGGAATCGATATAGCCTCAATTTCTGGACCCCCAATCAAGGCTCAGAAGTCTTCATGCGTTGGGACAATCTCATTGTAAGAAAAGCAGTAAACATGTCTCTGGACGTCCCAAAACTTTGCTGCTGCTCTCAAAAGGTCCCAATCGGGCGGGAGATCCCTCAAATGCCATAAAGACTTGATCTTGAAGGTAGAATCAAACAACCCCTTGTGAGATTGAAAGTTGTATCTCACCCAAGACTGAAGATCGGACAGAAAGCGATCCCTTTTCCCTTTGCAATCTAGCGGGCTTCTCCATTGTAAAATGATCAAAGATGGTGTCTTTAGGTCCAATATGTGATCTGGGAACAGTTGGGACAAGTCTAGGTTGAAAATGAAATGAAATGGCCAAGCCTTGGTTTTATTCTAAAGATAACCAGTCCAGACAGAACTGTGAGCCGCACGGCTTCATTTGCTCCAGAGACCAGACCGCACGGCTTCATTTTCTTGATGTAAAAGACAATCTGCAGCAACCAAGTTGCTGCCCAAAGGGAGTTTTTCACCCCACTTTTCCAACCAAAACCTGTACAAAAACATGTCCAAAGACCATCCATGCAGTTATATATCATTATATATCATTTTGGCCCAGTTTCAGCCCCAATTCCAAGCAAAAAACTGCCCCGAGGCTCAAGTAATATGCAAATTAATAAAGCATAAAATAGAAAAGTAAATAAAACAGTAGTACATTGTTTTCGCCCCATCGGCGCCCAAACAAAGCAAAAAAATAAACATCATGTGCATAAAACTTGTTCATTGTTTGTTTTTCTTCCTAAATCAACTCTAGAGACCTCCTAGGCCTCCGATCCTTCCTCCTCATCGCTACTCAGCTCATAGACGCTAGCCTCCCTCATCAAGTCCTCCGTGTCACTCACATCAGAAAGATGGACATTCTCGTGCTCGTACTCAGCCAACTGCTCCAGGATGCCAGCATTGGGTCCTTGCCCCCGAGGAATGGCACTAGAAGAGTACTCTGAGGCTGAAGAGGTGGATGCCGTGCTCCCGACGTGCCTTCTTTTGCGCACGGGCTCCTGCACGTTCGCTGCCGCCTTTGAAGCGCAGGCCAGCTTCCTCAGAAGGGACCGGCACACGTCCTTCCAGCCCCTATTCTGCCTGACCAAGCTGTCATAAGTCCGAGCTGGAACCTGAGAAAAAGAAAAGAAAATCTCAGAAAAATCTCAGAATTGCAAAAAGCAAAGAAGTCTAAGAAAAGGGAAAAGACCCTAAAAGTGTACTTACAGTGCTGTCCGGCGGCAGAGTATACTGGGGCTCCCTAGTGTCGGGGACAGGTATCCTAAACCTCCTCGGTACCCCATTCACCACATAAGAAAGATGAGCAGGAGGGATCGGCGGATCAGAAGGCTCGGCCTCCCCATATCCCTGAGTGACAGCTAGCTTCACTAGCTTCTGTGGTGTCCTCAGTCGCTGCTCCACAAACACAACATAGGGGGTATCCAGATCAAAGTACTCCTCAGCGGCCACGCCTGCCTGATATCTCTCTATCTCATCCGCCTGCCAATCCCGGGGCTGCAGCATCCGTGCTGGAGGATCATGAGGGGTAATGGCATCCAGTGGAGGGATATGGCCATGCTGCCTAGAAAATCGATCCCCCAGATAGATGACATCACATGTCAGCCCGGTCAACCACCGCCTCTGCCTAGTCACCTCCACGGCCTCTCCTAACAGAATCTCTGGGTACCTCCCCCAAGGATAAAAATCTACTCCATCGTGCCCATCCCTGTTGATAACTGACCTCACCATCTTGTAATCAAAGGTGATCCGGGTCTTTTCAGTGAACTTATCCCTCGCATCTCCCCTCCAGCGGACCATAGCGGGAAAGATGGTAGCATCGTTCTGTTGGTTCCACGAAAAGAACCTGATCACCTCACAAAACCAGACCTGCATGTTCAAAACATCAAAAAAAGGTCATTTTCTCTCATAAAAGTCTCAAAGACAGAAAAGTAAAAGAGAAAGGAAAGTGAGACTACCTCAAGAGCAAAGGAGAAACAATCCATCGTGGCAGCCTTATTCCGGCTGTACAGATCCAGGGAGAAGTATAGCTCCGCCAATCCGGCCTCACCCCATGAGACCGTCCCAATCCCATCAACATCCTCCAGAGAGTCGAGGAGGCAAGTTATAGCCAGAGTCCCAGAATTGGCAAAAATGGTGACCGACAAAGATCAACCACACAAAGGCTCTAGCAAGCCGGTGGCAGGCCACCTCATTAGCAAGAAACTCCCGCATGCAGCCTGGGATCGCCACCTCGACGTTCCTCATCTCCATTCCGAGCCCCTTGGGAATAAGCTCAAACCCGACCAAAGCCCTGAACTCCTCCGCAGTAATATGGTTCCTCCAGGTCACAGACCTCCCGGTGAACTGCAGGCCGGTGATAGCAGTAAAATCTGCAGGTGTCACCATCATCTCCCCCCAGCTAAGATGAAAGCTGTGGGTGGTGTCCCACCAGAACTCCGAGAGGGCCTGGACCAAGCCCTTGCTCTTCGAGGTAATGTGAATACCTCTGCCGATAGCCTCAATGAACAGATCCAGGCCAGTAACCCTCACTAGCTGCTTAGGGTTCACCCCATCCTTCTCAAAAATCAGGCATCCTATGCCATAGCCTGACTGCAATCTCGGAAGGCCCCCTAGACTTGTTCTCCTGTAGACAAGCACAGCAAAAGAAACGTATCAGTCCTTCACCTCATTTCAAAAGCATGCAAATATTCAAAAGTGCACATGTTTTCAAAAGAAAAGCATTCAATAAAGTCTTTCTAGCATCCTTTGCATGAAAAACGTGTCTTTCATCACTTGAAACACATCGTGTCAAGCACATCGCTCTCCTAAGCATAAAATCACAGTTTCCAAAATTATTTGCACATAAGCATTAATTTTTTCTCAAAAAATGGCATGCATGAATCCTTTTCATCATCCAAAATCCCGTTTTCTCATCTATGACCTAGTTCTAGCACATGCAAGAACTCCATCACCTCTTAGACAATTATCCCTCTTACTTTTATTTTCGGAAAAAAAAAAGTGGGTCATTCTCATTATTCTTGTCAAATAAATTGCACATGCATGTTCTTTCATCTTCTTAGCCTCATAGGTTAATCATTAATATTCCAAAATCATCATCAAAAATCCTAGGAAAATTCGAGAAATTCCTAAAACTCGAGTCAAGCCCTAGAACCAATCAAAATCCAATCAAAATCGACAGAATTGAGCAAATTAAGAATGCTTACCCCAACCGATTGAGGATTCGTGGATTTGTGCTCCCTCCTACCCGGGTAAAGCTCCGATGGAGGTGTAAGGAAGTCATACTTCCTCTCCGTACGGACAAGCTCCTTCCTCCTCCTCCGAGCAGCCTCGGAGATGTTCCTCCTCGCTTGCCTTGGCATTGAATTCCCCTCCGGATCCATTCCAAATCAGTAGAGGCAAAGGGATTTGAAGGATATTGGAAAAATTCTCTCCCTCCTCTCTCTCTTCCTCGGCAGTCTTGGGCGGCAATAATGCCCAGTCCCCGTTCAAATTCTGTTTTAAATAATCTGGAAAAATTAGGCTTCTAGCCGTACGGCTTCTTTTGCCTCCCTCTCATGCCGGGCGGCTTCTTTCGCTCTGAGCAGAAATTACCTCTTTGCCCCTGGACTTTCCACTTGGGCATATAATTCCTGTTATCCTTTAACTAGGATAACGCCGTTTTCAGAAGATATCCCTTATCTCCTTATGCAAATAGACTTTCTTCCCCAGTCGCCTCCGTTACTTCCGTTATAACGGAATGACGCTAGGTGATAACCTCCGAATTGTCAGAACTCTAAACTTAAGCTACCTCTATCACGAATAGAGAAGTACGCTCAAGTTCTCCAAACTTTAGCTACCTCTATCTCACAGATAGTGAAGTATGCTCAAGTTCTCCAAACTTAAGCTACCTCTATCACAGGTTGATAAGTACGCTCAAGTTCCCTAACTTTAGCTACCTCTATCACAGATAGTGAAGTACGCTCAAGTTCTCCAAACTTTAGCTACCTCTATCACGAATAGAGAAGTACACTCAAGTATCCAATCAGGTGACAACCTCCATTAATTGTCAAAACTTCAAGGATCCTAGACATCGTTCCTAACCTATCTAGTGATGCTTGAACTACGATCAAGGCTTGATTCCTCCGGGATACGTAGGTAGCCTTTCATAAAAGGTCCAGCCATCCGACCGCAGTGGTCACCCTTTTTCCATCATCGCTCCTCAGTGGTGAGGCAGCCTTTCATAAAAGGTCCAGCCATTCGACCGCAGTGGTCACCCTGTTCCTTCATCGCTCCTCAGTGATGAAGTAGTCCCTCATAGAGGTCCAGATATCCGACCACATCGGTCACCTCTAGCATATCCCCAGCAGGATCAATTGCTTGACCTCTTAGGTCACTTTCTCTCCTATTTCCCCGGCAAGAGACCAGTTTCTCTCCACTATTCCCCTGCGGATATGTTCAGAACTACGGCCTGGCTTGATTCCTCCGGGATACGTAGGTAGCCTTCCAGAGGTTCAGCCACTCGACCACTTTGGTCACCTAATCCTTCTCGGCATTCGCCAGATTGGATCCTTTTCTATCGACAACCCCACTTGCCCTGCAAGTGACGTTGCCGAGGGGCTTCTGTAAGTACCCAAATCTGGCTCATGCCTTTCGGTAAAGTTTCCCGGTAATTCCCCGGACTTTCCTAGAGTCCCGGAATTGTTCCGAAACTATTCCAAAACACCTAAGGGCTGAAGGGACTGCTTGGAGATTAAGAAACACATTTTTCTTAATACCAAAAACCTTCTAGAATTGCCACCTTACATGATTCTAGAAACATGCTGAGTCACACAGGATAATGCCGCACGACTGCATTAGCCAAGGACCTCTAGCCGCACGGCCTCATTAGCCTTATCCAGACTGCCTATAAATAGAGCCCTCCTCTACCCATTTAACAAACAACACAATCAGAGAATTACCAGCATAAAAACTCTCTCTAAATACTCCACGAAGATCAGGAAGTTGAAGGTTCCAAGAAGCCACCCCCCTCCTCCTTGAAGCCTCCAAAAGTTGGTCCCTCCGCTAGGCAAAACCCCAAGAAGAAGAGGTCACCACCATTGGTAACCTCTCACTCCCTTACCTTGCATGATGCTTGTCTATGTGATTTAATTGCTCATTGCATGCATATATTGTCATTATCTTGCTTGGGACTTGGCATTCATCATTAAAGATCCTATCTTTATCATATCCCATTCCCCCTTTTGCATCCTTTGCATGAAATAGGCATCATTTGCTTATAAAAATGTGATCTTTAGCATCCTTTACTCATAAAAATATAATCTTTATGTTAAAGGTGCATCCTTTGCACCTAAAAGCCCCCATTTTACATTCAAAATGCATCCTTTGCACATAAAAATCATGCCTTTACCATGAAAATGCATCCTTTGCATCTAAAATCCATCTTCATGCATCCTTTGCATCAAAGATCATCTTTTTATCATCAAATTAACATCCTTTGCATATTAAATACTATTTTCCACCATAAAAATGCATCATTTGCATAAAAATTATGTCTTTATATAAAAATGCATCCTTTGCAAATCAAATGCATCCTTTGCAACCCAAAAATGTCATCTTTTCACTAAAAATGTCATTTTTACATGCATTCCCCCATGTCCCCATTAGCAACCTTCGGAACGGACCGGTGTAAAGATCCTATCTTTACATCGTTTCTTCCATTAAAAGGTGCCACAATCTCTTTAGAAAAGGATAAACCTTGAACCTATATCTCCGATTATCACTTAAGACGAGCATGAAGCATCCATATAAGCTCAATCGTCTTAAGGTGTAGGATTGATGAGCTAAGGTCACTCCTTTCCTAAAGAACCTCATTTTGGACTATAAAAAAGAGTCTTTCTCTCGATCACGCAAGTCCCGAGGTTAAAAAAGCGATGATCACAAGTCCAAGATGAGGACGGGATCAAAATCCCGAATACATAAAATCCAAGAAATCCCAAGCGACAACCAATAAATGGTTTGTACGTCCGAAAGACAACTTGGGACATCCCCCCCTCTTTTCAAACGCATGCACACAAGAAAGCACGCAAGCAAGCACGATAAACGGAATCTAGGGAGACTTGCTACGGCAAGGCACCTTGGGTGAACGACGATCCGTTCTTCCCAAGGGGTAACTTAACCTCCGAACCCATAAAAACCTTTTTTTCAAAGTTTTGAGGAAATCAAAATGGCGTGGCGACTCCGTTTTTCAAATTAAACCGGATGTTTTCAAACTCGCGTGAATCCGATCTAAAAAACACAAAATTTAGAATTTGGGCACACATTCACAGTACTGTAAACTTATCACACCCTTCCTAGAAGGCTTGATCTGCATCTCTCAAAAGTCTAAGAAACTTTGCGGTGGCTGCATCTGATTGTACAATTTCTTCAATTCCTGGCTGGTTACTATCCGGCATACCCATCCCTTCATGTATCATTTGCCTCATACAATCTTGCATGCCCAATTCAATTTCAATGCCATCTTCAGTTGTCCTATCATTATTATCATTCTTATACGCCGACATGTACTCTTCCTCATGCCTAGTCCAATTCTTGTAATCTGTTTAAAATCCAACTTCAATACAATGTGATTTCACGGTTGCACTATCTTTTTGGTAACAATTTGAGCATTTTTTACAAGGCAATATATTTCTTTAGCACCAAGAGACTTTTTTGAGAATGCAAAGTCGAGGAAGTTGTCAATCCCAGACATATACTTATTTGAAATCCGGTTACCCAAATCAATCCAACTTTTGTCCATATATGACTTGATATTTTTAACGTTAAAATACAGCCTATATATAAGACTGAGAGACACAAATTTTAGAATAAAAATAAACTCATAAACAAACATAGTCTAAATATGTACAACTTTTGGCTCGATAGATAATATACATTGTTGGAGCCTAGCCTATTAGTCGAGCTTGGGCCCATGATATAGTATAACCCCATGACAACATTCATTCGTTCTCTCTCACAAGCCCCCCCCCTAATTGAGAAGCTAATAATATGTAACGTGATATAAATGAGTCATGTAGTAGCATTAAGGGATGATTTCAAATCTAATGACAAGCTAAATGAGCGTCAATTTTTTTATTTTGAGAGACATTTTGGAATAGTTGCTTTAAGGGTATTCTAGTGGCTAGTAAACACGAGTTTCCTAACCATCCACTTAACTGAATATCGCAACTTGTACAACCTCTGGTATATTTGTGCAGCAGGTGCCTTAGTGTGTGATTTCCTTTCAGCTGCAGGTGGGGGTTGAATAGTCACATTTGACGAAGGAAAGCAACATTTAACTCTCTTTTATGCAAAGCTTGGTTAGAAATTCATGATTTTACACAAAGTAAAACTCTAGCAAACCCTTGGAAATTCCATGGTGTGCTGAATCCTAGTATGTTTTTGCTTGTATGAATAGTCAGGGAGTAGGGGAATTAGAGATTTAATAAGTGTTCGGTGTATTTCAATTTCGACCTTTTGTCATTTGACAGTTGTTGCTTCTTTTTTATAGGTGGACTTCAAGTACGAGACAAACATTCATGATGATAGTGAATCTATTGCAGATTGTGTAAAGAAGATTCATACACGGGATAGACTAATGGGTGCAAAGCCTGCTACTAAAACCAAAGCTCAGCTGGTAACAAACTTTCATGTACATAGTAAAAAAAAACCTGATTTTGAGTGATGGCGTTGTTATTCAGCTTTTTATACTGTCCAACATTTGGAAATTCGTGCTGGACATGCATCTGTTGTTCACTTCTTGGAACATGTTAATGCTTAGAGCAATGAAGTACCATTATCTACTGTTTGAACATTGGATTCTGGTGAAGTTTGTATGGTTTGGGCAGAAATTTTGACCATTTTTATTGAACTAACCTGAACAATAATGCAAAACTAACACCAAATTGTGATCTAGTGCAAGAACTGCTCCACAGTGTGTGAAATATGGAAGTCTGACATATTGTCAGACTTTATGAGATAACGACTCCATTGAAGAACATGTAATATATACGCAGAAACATGGAGTTTGAAGGAATCAATTATCAAAAAGAAAAAGCTATTTCAAACCCTAATCGCACACTAACATGCAGATAAATAAATATGCATCAACTGCAAATAATTAATCAAAAATTCAAAAAAAAAAAAAAAAAAAAACCATCACAAAAAAAGCATCAACTGCAAATAATTAATCAAAAATTCAAAAAAAAAAACAAAATTAAATTTCTTTAGAAAAATAAAAACTGATAGATCAAAGGTTTAAGGAAAAATCAAATACCTGGCGATGACAACAATGAGGATTTTAGAGAGAGAAAGAAGGCAGATCTTTACCAGAGCTTGGTCACAGGTCGCCGCTGCAATGGTCACCGGCGGCGAGAATCACGGTCGCTCCGCCTTCAGTGGTCTTCACCGGAGCTGATCTACAACCGTCTTCACTGGCTCCGTCTTTACTAATCACGGTCGCTCCACTTCAATGGTCACCGGCGGCTTGAAATAAATTACCCTAGAGGAGTAGAGGAGTAGAGGGAGAGAGAGAGAGAGAGAGAGAGAGAGAGAGAGAGAGAGAGAGAGGGAATTTTGTTTTTGTGCCAACTGAGAATGGAAAATTCATTTCGCGGTATTTATTAATATTTAGGGCGGATATTTTACACCGCCGTATATAATGTTGCTATTTACGGCGGCTCCGTGTCCACCGCCGTATATAATGTTACTATTTACGGCGCCTCTGTGTTCACCGCCGTATATAACTAATATATACGGCAGCTATTTATTAATCGCCGTATATAACTAAAATCTCAGATACGTATACGTCAAATGTACGTATATAAAGTATATACGGCGACTTGTGACCTCCGTATATAACGAATATATACGGTGGATATATTATACCTCCGTATATAATCTTTATATTTACGGCGGATATAGTATACCGCCGTATATATTAGTTATATACGGCGGCTCCGTGTCATCCGCCGTATATAAGTATTATATACGACGTACGCGTGTTGCTCGCCGCAAATAAGTGCCGTAAATAGCCAACTTTCTTGTAGTGATCTTCATTTTCCAAATTTGAAGTGTCAATTTCTTTGGAGATTTCTTCAATTTCTTTTGGCACTTTGGATACATTTGAGAGAGCAGTTGCAAGAGCAATGTTTTCAGCTTTATGTTACTGTTGAATTGACAAGTTCATCTCAAACATAGTCAGAATACCCACAAGAGTATCTAAACCCATGGTTGCGGTATCATGTGCTTCTTCAACGGCAGCAATTTTAATGTTGAATTTTTCAGTAACCGTTCTCAACATTTTGCTCACTAACCTAGCATTTGATATAGGCTCACCTAGGGAGAGACATTCGTTTGATATTTCTCTCAATTTTGCCGAATAGCTTTTGATGTCTTCAATCTCATTCATCCTCAAGTTTTCAAACTTGGCCATGAGAATTCTCAGCCTAGTGGCCTTAACACTATCGTCATCTTCACAGTGACCTTGTGAAATATTCCAGGCTATTTTTGCTATATTTTGATTTATAACAAGTCGAAACATGTGTTCATTTACATGACTTGATATAGCACCAAGAGCCTTGGAATTATAATTAGCTAGAGTGACTTCAGCTGTAGTCCAGTCTTCCTCATGTTTAAGTTTAAAATTTTTTTCTGAGCTTTCCCCCTCTTCATTCTTACTTTTAACCTTAGGAGGAGACCATAGGACAATAATACTAAGCTACGCCCTCTCATCAATTGCCTTGATGAAAAGACACATTTTAGCTTTTCATATAGCATAGTATGTTTCATCTAAAACAGGAGGACGATATTGATTCAAATGTCCTTTCATAATGGCTACTCTTTCTGGATCACACTCAGTGTAGGCGAGTGGGGCTCTGATACCAATTGAAAGAAATTGAATAGCTAGGATCAACAAGTGAATAAGAAAAGTATCTCGTGTGAGTCCTGGTGTGATAGCACCATATATAACACCAGTACTAAAACAACGGAATAACAGATTTAATCTAAGTAAAACACGATTTTAAACACTTATATACAACAACTTGTTGTAGACAATAAAAAGATTCTCTTATTAAATGAGTTACGAATCAGTTACAGAAACTAGACTAAGAGAAGAACAAAAGAACCAAACTATCACTCACACGAAAACCACTCTATGTTTCTTTAGAACCTTCAGAGATTCTAAAGTCTAAAAAACCGTACAACTTAATGAGCCGTGCAGCTCTAATATATAGTGAAGGAATTCCTTGTTTGTAGGAGTTGATTTGCTTGAGAAGATCGTCTTCAATTAGAGTTCTACCTTCTTTATTCAATCAAAACAATCCTTTCTTATCATTGACTCTTTCCTTGTGTGAGAGATACCTACAAAATAACCAAATATATACTAATATATAGAAAATAACAAATCTAACTTAAGTCAACCTTTAACTTGTCAATGTGTGTGTGACATCACACACTTTCATCTTGCTTCAAGATGGCAAAGTCATTTAATTGCGCCAAATTTAGCGTATGTTAAGTAGTTGCGCCATCTTATTATTCCTTTTCTTTTTTTTTCTTTTGCTTTTTATATAGTATAAGAAAAGTGACTTTATATAATAATTTTATTATTATTCATGTACAAACTAATAATTTTTTAATAGCATTAACAAATCAATTGCAATATTTATTCTGTTACAAACAGAGTATAAATTATAAAGTGCTAATATTGGATTGGGGGTGCATTTTATAAATAAAAATATTTAATAAAATAAATTTTAGCTTGTATTTGATTATTAAATTTAGTACATATTATTAAATTTAATATAAATTGTATTAACAATAATAATATATCAATAAATGAAGAACATTTTAATAAAGCCAAAATCTTGTGAAAAACTAGTTTTTTCCATAACATAAGAAAAAACTAATTTTTAAACACTAACCCTAACTAATAAGAGGGATGAACAATGCTGAAAATTAATTTTTTCATAACATTTTAAGAAAACTAATTTTTCACAAAATCTACTCTTTAATAAATGAATAAATAAGGAATATTGTAGCAATATTCTTTTTGGTGCAATATTTGAATCATGATGGTTGAAAATGGTGAAAGATATTTGATGAAAAAAATTGCACCATAATAGAGAAATATTGCAATTTCTACGTCAAACCACCGAAGATTTGGATAATACAATTAGGGACAGAGGGATACTTTTTGAACAAAATATTTAGTTCAAAATTATTGTTATTTTTGTGTCAAAAACATTCAAGTTTCTATTTTATTTTCACATTGTAACTTGTTTTGCTTTATTAATTGGTTTATTGTGTCAAATAATGTAAAAAAGAGAACCAATAAATAAGGGCAATCTTGATACATTCATTATTAAATTAGGATAATAATTATTTTTATTAAAATTTATGAAAAGTTAAAAAATGATAGCTAATTTGAAACCAATGGGGAGTATAATTATTAACTTAAAAGTAATATTTAAATTATTGAAATTGTATAATGCTAATTTCAAAAACTTCATAACAAACCATATCATGACATGTTTGTACACCCTCACATGCACTTCCTTCTCCTTTAGTCATGCGTATCTTGTACTGATTAGCGATTCTTCTACGTTTTTTACAGCTACTCTACAATCCCCCTTTTCACAAGATTTTTGCTTTCTCCATTTAATCAATCCCATTTCTCATCCCAATAACCCTTCTTCCTTTCCCCATTTTCTCAATCAAACCCGATCTGATTTGATAATTTCTAAGCCAATTCATCAATGAAATGCTTCGTAATCTCAAAACCTTCATATCCATTAAGTATTTCAGTCTAATTCAACAAAAGTTTAGCCTTTTTAGTTGATAATGCCGAGGCAGAATCGGGGTATGGATAGTTTGATTCCTGGGTACTGCAAGATCCGGAAGAGGGGTTGTTCATCGTCGTCTTCTACATCATCTAGAGTGAATAATTACCGATTTAAACGGGCGATTCTGGTGGGTAAGACCCGGGCGGGTGGTGTTGTGCTGGGTGGGTCTAGATCCAGCACTCCAGTGCCGACTTGGAGGACGACGCCGTCTAAGCTCGGCGGCGGTGGGGCGGTGGAGTCGCCGAAATACGCCGGGTCGCAGAACGGAGGAGGGAAGTCGAGGCCGGTATCGGCGAGGAAGCTGGCGGCGACGCTGTGGGAGATGAATGAAATGCCGTCGCCTGGATGTAAAGAAATGAAGAGAGAGATGAGGGTTAGAGAGAGAATGAGATCGGGTCATTCGGGTTCACTTCCGCCCCATTTGTCTGATCCTTCTCATAGTCCTGTTTCTGAGGTAGGTCTCTGTGTGTGTGTGTGTGTGTGTGTGTGTGTTTTGAATTTTTGTTTATTATGAGAAGAACATAAATTTGAAGCTTAGTTCTACTTTTCTGAATTTTCAGCTATACATTTGATTGTCTAAAATGCGTAAAAGAGTCATTATATATTTTTGCTTTCTTTATGAAAATCAATTTAAAATAATTCCGGTCCTGCTATTTGATTGTGCATCAATTTGAGTATGATTAATCTTTTTGTTATTGTGGATGATCATAGTAGGGCCAATGCCTCACTCAAATGAGTTTGTATTGTTGAAATTATGTTATTATATATCTCTAAATTATTACAATCAAGTATCAGAAAGCTACTTGAAATGTTAACAACTGTATCTCTTTTGAAGTCCAAAATTTTTAAGTCAATATATTATCTTTTTTCCCAATTAAGAAGTGGGGAATTGTTTTAGTGACTTGATAGTTGATACCGGGGGCAAACTACCCGCGAGTGGTTTTTGGTAGTAAAACTGAAGTCTTGGTTCGATATGTTAAGACAAGGACTTCAAACCTGTAGCATTCTTGGGGCATTTCTGTGAAAGTTGACAAAATTTGTAACCAACTACTTCACTTTTACTCACATTGAGCAAAACCGCCTAAAGAAGATCCTTTTGTTCAAACCTGTAGCGATTGGAGTCAAAACCGGATCGGAAGGAGTTGAAACCGCGACCTGAGGAGTCGGATCGTGCGAAAAAGGCAGAAACCAGAAAAACTGTATTCTGTACCCTATACATTAAAAAATCTACACGTGTGACTTGTTTGACTTTTCTAAAAGGATAGTAATTCCTTCCGTCTCGCTGCTGCAGCGCAATCAAACTGTAATTTCTTCAGGGTTTTGGATTGTATTCTATTTAAGCCAAATCAGAATATTGTGTGCTAGTGCTAGGATATCTATAGAGAATCTGTGAGATCAACATGAGCCTAAGGCAGGGCAGGCCTTAGGGGTGCCCTTAGGAGCATTCCTTGGATGGACAGAGGCATATCTAGGGGTGATTGTACGAGAGTGTGGGTATAGAGTGGAATTGTTTTGTGGGGCAAACCATTTGCTTTATTGTAACCCGACAAATTTGTGATTATAGTGAATATACTGGCTTGATAGTGCTTGTAAATGTAGTCCATTATTGGGACGATATGGGTGAACACGTTGCGTGTTTCTTCTTTATTGCTTTCATATGATTGTTGCATGTATGTCGATTCTCGCCATCGGTTACTAGTGTGAGATAGTGACTGTTCTGATAGACCACAATTACACAGCACAACCATGGTCATGTCTAGTGACTATGTTGTACTCCCTCCGTCCCAGACCAAGAGTCCTATTTTCCCTTTTGGTCCGTCCCAGACCAAGAGTCCCTTTCCTTAAATGGAAAGTTTTTCATATATTTATACCCTTATCATCTCCATTTATTTACAAAAAAACCATTACTATTCCTCCCACTCATTCTCTCTCCTATTAAATATTTTTAACTTTTACATTCTCTCTCCTATTCCCTACCACACATTTAATTTTTACATTCTCTCTCCTATTCCCTACCACACATTTAACTTTTATATTCTCTCTCCTAAAATTTTCTATCCACTTTAAAAAAAAATTTTAAGAAGCGTGAAATTCTCCCCGAGGACCCTTGGTCTGGGACGGAGGGAGTATTATTTATCTTTTTGAGTTTGGAAAAGATACATTATGGATTATCTAATGTTTTGGCATTGAACTTTTGGTACCACATTCGTGCTTGTTTGTTATAAAGTAGGTGGCATTGGTTGTGTATTTCTTAGTTGTTCATTATGCTGTTTTTTTTTTAAATAATGTAGTTTCATCAACTTGATTTTGTAGAGGATGGATCGATCAGGGACAGGTAGTCGCCAGAGAAGAGCATCTTCAAGCTCTCAGAGGCATAGGCTTGAAGACCACAATGTTCGAGTGTGTGATTCTCATAGCAATGCTAGTTTAATGGAGGTAAGCATCTTGAATAGGAATCCATTCGCTTTCCATTGTATTTTATGTAAATACATAAGCTATTATTCCCCAAAATTAAGAGAAATGACAACAAATAATGCTACTATCTTCGTCTTTAGTCAGTTTTCTCTGACTTCCCTATGCATAGCATCATAATCCTCCTATAGTATGTAGGCTTATGTTCAAAGTCAATTTTGAGCTATACATTTCTACTTCCATATAATTTCTTTGAATAAACTAAGATTGTATCTTTCTTTTTTTAAACATTAGAGCAACGTCTTGTTTATAATATTGAAAGAAAAAGAATTGGAAAAACAAGGGAAGGTTAGGCATTAAATTTAAGCATGCGCCTCATTTTGGAAGAGAACATAAATGGCATGTAGGACTGTTCTATGGGATGGAAGGAGTATTAGATCTTCAAAAATTCTCAAAGAATTTGAAGATCATAGAAAGTGTGTTTAGCATATATCATAGAAAATGTGTATATGGTTTAATTACATAGTTGCAATGTTCTGTATTGTCTTTATACTGCAGATTGAGACTAGATCTCGAGCTCAGACTCCTATTAATTCTGTGGTTGGCTCTAAGACTCGTTTGAAGGATGTGAGTAACGCATTGACCACATCCAAAGAGCTACTAAAGATTATAAACCGTATGTGGGCTCATGACAATCAACTATCATCAACCATGTCTCTAATTTCAGCATTACATGCAGAACTCGAAAGGGCCCGACTGCAGGTCAACCAGTATATTAAAGAACAGCGCTCCGACCCAAGTGAAATTAATTACCTTTTAAAGTGTTTCGCTGAGGAAAAGGCGGCATGGAAGAATAAAGAAAGACATGCAGTTGAGGCTGCTATCGAGTCCATTGCTGGTGAACTTGAAGTGGAGAAAAAACTGAGAAGGAGGTTTGAGAGCTTGAACAAGAAACTTGGGAAGGAACTTTCAGACACGAAAACATCATACGAGAAAGCGGTAAAAGAACTCGAGAGCGAGAAGAGAGCAAGAGAGATAATGGAACAAGTTTGTGACGAATTAGCTGCGGATATTGGTGAAGATAGAGCGGAGGCAGCAGAGCTAAAGAGGGAGACAGTGAAAGTTCATGAAGAAGTTGAGAAAGAAAGGGAAATGCTTCAATTAGCTGACAAGATGCGAGAGGAGAGAGTTCAAATGAAACTTGCGGAGGCTAAACATCAGTTTGAGGAGAAAAATGCAGTTGTTGATAAGCTAAGAAGTCAACTTGAAGCTTTTCTTGGAAACAGACGAGCTAATAAGAAAAAGGGAAGTAATAATGATGAAATAGTTAGCTACTTGAGTAGAAGCCAGTTGGGTTCCCTTCATTTAGAACCAGAAGACAACGGAGAAGTCGAAGATGGAGCGAATTGTGAGGAGGACTCGGGAGAGAGTGATTTGCATTCAATAGAATTGAACATGGAGAATAATAACAAGAATTTCAAGTGGACTCATGCCTCCATGGCTGCTGGTTATGATGAAATGAAAGCTAGGAATTCTATGTCGGGAAAAGTTCCAAGGAAAAGTACTTCACTTCAAAGAAGCATTTCTGATGGAGTTGAATGGGGCCCACAAACAGAAAGTTTCCAGAACTCGGCAGATTTGCTATACGTGGATGAAATGCAGAGGTACAAATCAGTAAAGGGTCTAAGAGAAAACATATTGGCTGGGTCAAAGATAGGGTCAACTAGAGATTTTTCAAGTCCTACAAGGCACTCACGAGATACTGGCAGTGTGATTCAAGAGAGGCCTCCTACAGGGCATGGGAGTGCTTCAAAGTCAAGGCTTGCTGCAGATGCCAGAAGATCAAAACGTTGAGTTCCCATTTCAGTTGGTTAATTCTTCGCCAAAGTGAAAGGGCCCCACGCAGAGCGGAAGTAGAGATGAGCATCAGAGAAGATTGCGTTGCAGAGGTAAGAAGTTAACATCTTGTTGATTAATGAATGACGTGTGTGCTATTGCTGTTAAAGTTTAAATGAAAACTGGTCATGATTTGTAGTATATATGTAATTTTCATGGAATTTTGTAGAGTTGTACTAATCCAAGTTAAGTTTCTGTGTATAAAAAACTTCTTGTGTAACTGATTATAAATATGCGCCATTCAGGCTTAAACATTGCAGTTGCCCATTCACTTTAGAGTATATCTTCTTTGGTAAACAGGTATAATAAAAAAAGGGACCGATGCCCACGGAGAGGTGCCAGTTTACTGCTTGACTTTTTAGTTTTGAGGATTTAGGGCCTAAATTGCTAAAATTTGCCCAGTTTAGGACTTTTTGACGGATTTCCTTAGAAAACTCAGTCAAATTGTTACGTGACAACTGAACTGGAGCAATCAAGTAGTTTCAGGCAAGAAAAAAAAAAAAAAAAAAAAAAAGTAGATTTTGCGATTTCCAAACCCTAAATTGACATAAACCTGACTTTCAACCCCAATTTTCATAGGGCACTGATGGATGTGTATTTACCCATCCAAATGATGCACTTTTAGGCTTTCTTTGTGTTCGATTCCCGAGTTTTATGTATATTTGATGTGGTTTGTGAGTATTTTATGAGTACAGGGTATAGAGCTGATTAAAGGTGCATTTTATGGCTAAAAAGTGCAAAAGGAATAAAGTGGAGCGGAGTTCAAGGACTAAACTGGCATTTGGAAGCTTTTGGACCAAATGGGAAATATTAGAAAATTCAAGGACTGAACTGGAATTATGGAATTTTCGGACGAATTTAATATACAAAAATTCCTGGGATTAAATGAAGAATAAAAGTCCAAAGAGCGAAGCGCAGAAGAAGTCATTAAAGTGGTCAAAATGCGACCGCAAGATAAGCGAGACTGAACGAATACTAATTAATACAAAATAAGGCCAAGGCATTTGGCCGAGCTTTGCTGTTGCTGGCCTAGGAATCAAGGGCCAGGAGGAAGGATTGTGGCCGGCCAGTCAAGGCAATTAGGGGCCAGGAAGGGCCAAGCAAGGGCCAAGGCACGCATCAGTTAGGGCGACCGCGCCAGGAAGAAGGGCGGCCGCGCACGAGGGCCAGTAGTCTCGGCCAATCTCTCGGCCATAAAGGGCGACCGCGCCAGGCCATGTGGGCGGCCGCGCTCGGACAACTTAGGGCAATGCTTTTGACGTACAAACTCAAGGGCGCTTTGGTATTTTCTCACCGCTTTCTACACCGTTGACCTATTCCTATTTAAATCATAGCACAGCCACGGTTTTTAGAGAGAACAGATATTAGATCTAGAACATATTTTTCATATTATTAGAATTAGTTTTTATTATTCTTTTCTTGGATCAACAATTGAAGAACGATTCATCAATTCAGGTTTTTATTTTTACATTATGAGTAGCTAATTTTCTAGATTTGTAGATTGGTAGAACCTTTACCGGATTTCTATGCAATTAATATTTTAATTCTTTCTATTTAATTCCTTCTAGTTCATCAATAGATTTTAATTTATTGTTCTTAGATTTGAGATGTATGTTAAGATACGAACTCGTCTTTGAATATTTGGGGTATCGAATTCGCCATTAATTTGGGATTTTGATCCATAGACCATTATTGATTGAATAACTTTAATCGGGGCCGTAATAGAAATCGATTAATATTAGGTTTTCATATTCTTGTGTTCTTAATGTATTCTTGGCCTATTGTGGAACCGTAATAGAAACTGCAATATTAAAAGAGTATTTAGGATTGTAATCCGGCCACCTAGCAAGTGTCGATCCTAGCTAAAGTGAATGAACCCTAGAAGTTGAATTAATGTTTTATAAGTGAAATTTTGCATAGAATGATGGTAAAGTGAAATCCAATCTACGAATCTCTCGCTCATAATCTGTTTTCTTGCTTAGTTAGTTTACGTTATTTAGTTTATGCTTTTAGTCTTAAATCAAATAAAAATTATAAACTTTGGTTACTCAATTCACCGCTTTTACTTTACTTGTTTACCAACGAGTCTCTCGTGGATTCGACCCCGCATTTGCATATTGCTACACCTGTGAGTGAGTACACTTGCTCGGTTTTTATTACAAGAGGGAGTTTTCCTCCATCAAGTTTTGCGTCCGCTGCCGGACTTGTTCATGCAAGTAAACAAGTAGGTTAGGTAGTGAATGCAAGGTCGCTGTTCTTTGAAGCCTACATTGGTGCCATTGGACGACAACATAAATAGACTTGAGGAAGAATTTGAGGGCGATCCCCTTAATCCTCTCTTTCGCATTCGGACATCGAATCGGAACCCTCCACCACCGAGGTAGAGGAAGAAAAAGCCGAGATGGCGTAACCACCTGCGCAGACTATGAATGATTTCCTCGAGACCTAGGGTGTGACACATCTACCTCTTGCATAAGCGTCGTCTGATGCAGCCAAAAATTTAGAGGTCAAAGGACAATATTTTTCCATGTTGCCAAGCTTTCACGGATTGCCTGGCGAGGATGCACTCACGTTCCTTAAAGAGTATATTATTGTTGTTGCTCAATTTTTGTTAAGACAGGGAGTGACTGAGGAGCAAATTAGACTGAAGTGTTTTCCTTACACTCTTAAGGGAGTGGCTAAAACATGGTTCTTGATGCTTGCACCGAGCAAAGATTAGTACTGGGAAGAATTGCAAGACGTGTTCCTTAAAAGATATTACCCACATCATCTGTTGGCTAGTTTTAGACGAAATTGATGACATTTTCCCAAGATGTGCTGGGGAACCCTTTCATGAGGCATGGGAAAGATTTAATACGATGATAATGCAATGTCCCCATCATAATTTCACACTACCCTCACCGAACCAAGCCTTCTATGATGGCTTGAATGACAATGGTCAATCAATGGTTGACAATGCCGCCGGAGGCTCAATTGGGAGCCAAGACCCCTGGATGAGACCAAGGCTTTATTTGAGATGTTGAGTGCTAATTCTCAACAAAAGAGTTCGAGGGGCAGGACAAGTGGGGTATTAGATTTGACAAGCATCGATAATCTTTCTAAGCAAATTGCGCCTTGAGTAGTAAATTTGATAAATTGCCGCCCGTGGCACTTCGTTGGTGCCAATGTTATTACTGATTATTGTACAAATTGTGGGTTATCATCTCATGTGACTAATATGTGTCCAAGTGCAGCAAATTTCTTGTATAATCCGGAACAGGCCCATGCTTTCAATGGATATGCACCAAGGCCACCACCCCAAGGCAACCAATATGGCAACTACAATCCACGGGGTGGCTATCATAATCAGCAAGTGAAACCTCTTCATGTGCCACCACCTGGACAACATGATAAAGAGCCTTAGGAGGGGCAGTCAGCCCGAGTTAAGGATGGAGATGCATCAAAGTAATAGAAATACGAATCTTTGCTTTTTGAAAAGATGGGCACACAAGTAGAGCAACTTGTGAAGGTTGCCCAAGAGTTGATGAAAGAGAAGAACCCACCCGAGCAAGCAAAGTCAATCACAACAGTGTGGGATGAGAGTGAAGAAATTGAGGAGGTATTTCTATCTTCTCTTGATAATATTGATTGTTTTGATAATAATAATGATGTTAATGAGAAAGAAAAAGTTAATCATGTTCAAAAAGACCCCGGGTGTTTCACTATCCCAATTTCTGTAAGGGGTCAAAATTTTAAAGGTTTGTTAGATCTTGGGGCAAGTGTCAATGTGATGCCCTTTCATGTTTTTAGAAGTTTGGGGGCATGTGAGTTGAAACCACCCATGAGAGACTTGCAATTGGCGGATCTCTCAATTAAAAGACCTTTAGGGGTTCTTGAAGGGGTGTTGGTTAAAATTGATAAAATTATTATCCCCATTGACTTTTATGTGATGTGTATGGAGGGATCAAGTGAGGAACAACTGAAAACTCCCATTCTACTTGGGAGGCCATTTATGTTTGACACTAAGGCCACCATTGATGTGTGTCAAGGGGTGGTGTCATTGAGAGCTATGGGGGAGGAATGTAAGTTTTTTATGCTTAAAAATGATAAGAAACCCTCCCCCGAAGATGGTTTTGTAGGAGCCATAACCGATTTACCGATTGTCAAATATGATGTGAATGGAGGTGAGAAAAGTGGGGATAATGCGGACGTTTGTCCCGTGGCTAGTAACATTAAGGCCGACCAATACTCTAGGAGTAACGGGTCGTATCACACCCCACACGACTCCCATAAAGAGTCGATTCCATCACATCTACCACAAGGGCCTTCAAAACATAGAGTTAGTGAGGAGAGTTATAGTGATTTATCTGATTCTATATTTTTAAATATTTTTGTTCATGATAACTCTCTTGATCTTGGTTGTGAGAATGGTGTTCTGCAGGTTGCAGAAAAGGTTGAGTTTGGGGGTGGAAACCCCAATAAAAAGAAAAGAAAAAGGGGTAAGCACAAGCGTAAAGTTTCAAAAATAAATGTGGCTTTACCCCTACTTGTTGACAATGGAGAGCTGAAATGGAAAGAGAAGGGCGTCTGTGCCCGTGAGGAAAGGAGATGGTCCAAAGGCCGCAAAGCAAAGGCCAAGTAAGCTTGGGACCATAGTCGGGCTAACGACTTTAAACAAATGCGCTGCTTGGGAGGCAACCCAATGAGGTATGTTTTACTGTTTTGTTAATTATTGTTTAGTAGTGTCTTGCTATCTTTCGAACTTAAGGCACGCTTTTGTTCTCTTTGCTATGAGGACATAGCATGTTTTGAGTTTGGGGGTGGGCAACTCTCCGAGTTTGTGGGTTTATAGGGGAGTGTATATAGTGTCACCCTCTAAAAAAATTAGAAAAAATTAAAAATTTTGTTCTTTTCATAGTTGGGATGTTGGCCAAAGTCTGTGATGATTAGAGTGTGCTTTAATTTTAAAATCACATGTGCTATTATTAGTGTGGTGATTGGGATTGCATTGAAACATTTAAATTATGATTGCACCACCTCTCACTTCCGTATCATATTCTTGGTCATTGTCATCAACTTAGGTGCCTTTTATGGGATCACTTCGTGTATTCTCGGGGTCCCTAGAACATGTTTGCATGATTGTCAATAACACGTCAATAGGTTACTTGATACATATGGCTATTTTTTGAATCCCTTTTGTGAGCCTTAAACTTTCTAGTCACTTATATAAAATTTTCCGCTAGAACCCCTTTTGAGCTTGAAAAAGAATGGAATCTCTCACAAAGTGGGAGGTTATCTTAGACCGCCATTCGCCTTCATTTGTACCCATATTATCCTACCCTTTTAACCTATACACAAATTTAATTTTTCTCACCTTTTCAAGAAAGTGAAACTAGGGAATGAATGGGGAATTGTGGGGTGAATTTTGGAAAATCAAGGGTGGAATGGAAAGTGGTCACGAAAATAAAGAAAAGGGTCATGTTATGTAATGAAAAGAGGGGCTTGAAAAAAAAAATATATTGAATGCACATTCTTCGTGATGTAATTGTGCAAAGCAAAAGAAAAAAAAATAAAAAAAAAAAAAAAAAGAAAAGAAAAAAAAATGAAAAAAATCGAGCCCTCCCTAATATCAAAAGTGGAATTATATTTCAAGGTGACCAAAGGAAGTAGTGGAATGTGCCCAACCCCATGTTGATATATGAAAAAGTTTTAGTTTGTGGGTGGACACATTGGGAAGTAATAAGGGTGAGTGGAGAACTTATCATCAAAGTGGGGATGTATTGTTAAAAGAAGACTTTCTAGTTTCACTTTCTTGTTTTCGTATGTCCTTACCTTCATTTGTAACCATGAACCTAGCCCTGCGATCTTTCGCATCTTAACTTTTAAGCCATATTATTCTTTCAATATCGAGTAACCGGGTTGACAATCGTGTAAATATGCATATGAGTGTCCTTTTTGGGTTGTACTGTCTATGACATATTGAATTAGAGCATCACTTAGTGAATCCATAAATAATCTTAGGTTGTTGGCAGTGACCTCCCATAATTCATTCATCATTCAGGCCGCGGTGGAAAATTGTGAGTTTTATGCTTCAATGTGATTGTAATCCCATTACTGTGGTGGCACTTGTTGATTATGTGTGTTGGTGAGAATCTGAGACTTGTATGGCCAATGAATCATCTATGATAGAACATCCCAAAAATAATTATTTTGTTTTTATATTTTATTATTAATAGTTAGAGTAGTTTTATTTTTATTTTTATTCTCTTAGTTTTGTTTTACTCGGGACGAGCAAAAGGTTAGTTTGTGGGTGTTTGATGGATGTGTATTTACCCATCCAAATGATGCACTTTTAGGCTTTCTTTGTGTTCGATTCCCGAGTTTTATGTATATTTGATGTGGTTTGTGAGTATTTTATGAGTACAGGGTATAGAGCTGATTAAAGGTGCATTTTATGGCTAAAAAGTGCAAAAGGAATAAAGTGGAGCGGAGTTCAAGGACTAAACTGGCATTTGGAAGCTTTTGGACCAAATGGGAAATATTAGAAAATTCAAGGACTGAACTGGAATTATGGAATTTTCGGACGAATTTAATATACAAAAATTCCTGGGATTAAATGAAGAATAAAAGTCCAAAGAGCGAAGCGCAGAAGAAGTCATTAAAGTGGTCAAAATGCGACTGCAAGATAGCGAGACGGAACGAATACTAATTAATACAAAATAAGGCCAAGGCATTTGGCCGAGCTTTGCTGTTGCTGGCCTAGGAATCAAGGGCCAGGAGGAAGGATTGTGGCCGGCCAGTCAAGGCAATTAGGGGCCAGGAAGGGCCAAGCAAGGGCCAAGGCACGCATCAGTTAGGGCGACCGCGCCAGGAAGAAGGGCGGCCGCGCACGAGGGCCAGAGTCTCGGCCAATCTCTCGGCCATAAAGGGCGACCGCGCCAGGCCATGTGGGCGGCCGCGCTCGGACAACTTAGGCAGCTGTTTTTGACGTACAAACTCAAGGGCAGTTTGGTATTTTCTCAGCCGTTTTCTACACTGTTGACCTATTCCTATTTAAATCATAGCACAGCCACGGTTTTTAGAGAGAACAGATATTAGATCTAGAACATATTTTTCATATTATTAGAATTAGTTTTTATTATTCTTTTCTTGGATCAACAATTGAAGAACGATTCATCAATTCAGGTTTTTATTTTTACATTATGAGTAGCTAATTTTCTAGATTTGTAGATTGGTAGAACCTTTACCGGATTTCTATGCAATTAATATTTTAATTCTTTCTATTTAATTCCTTCTAGTTCATCAATAGATTTTAATTTATTGTTCTTAGATTTGAGATGTATGTTAAGATACGAACTCGTCTTTGAATATTTGGGGTATCGAATTCGCCATTAATTTGGGATTTTGATCCATAGACCATTATTGATTGAATAACTTTAATCGGGGCCGTAATAGAAATCGATTAATATTAGGTTTTCATATTCTTGTGTTCTTAATGTATTCTTGGCCTATTGTGGAACCGTAATAGAAACTGCAATATTAAAAGAGTATTTAGGATTGTAATCCGGCCACCTAACCGTGTCGATCCTAGCTAAAGTGAATGAACCCTAGAAGTTGAATTAATGTTTTATAAGTGAAATTTTGCATAGAATGATGGTAAAGTGAAATCCAATCTACGAATCTCTGCTCATAATCTGTTTTCTTGCTTAGTTAGTTTCTGTTATTTAGTTTATGCTTTTAGTCTTAAATCAAATAAAAATTATAAACTTTGGTTACTCAATTCACTGCTTTTACTTTACTTGTTTACCAACGAGTCTCTGTGGATTCGACCCCTGCATTTGCATATTGCTACACCGGTAGTGAGTACACTTGCTCGGTTTTTATTACAAGAGGGAGTTTTCCTCCATCAGGCACACCCTAGTTTAGGCCTCAATTCAAAAATACATTCTGAGTTTCACAATGACAAATTAGGGTCCAAAGTTTTGGGGGAGTGGTTAGTGATAATCAGGGTCTCTGATGTTTCAATTTTGTCAATTTATAGTTTCAAAGTTGACAATGTTGTCATTTAGCGGGTTTTAAACAAAATTTTTACCAGAAACAAGTTAAATCACGCTTGCAAGATACGTGTGACCTAGCTGGGGTTATTTTGGTCATTTTCGGTTGGCTTTAAGTTGTTGAAACGGTGAAAATGATGCCATTTCATCTTTCTCTTCGCTCACTTTCACTGCTCCAGCGCTACATCTCCCTATCACCTTATTCCATTAAGTCATTTTCCGCCAATGTAACCAGACGAGATCTTGTGGGGCATTTGATTTCTTGAGAAGGGTTTTGCACACCCGCCACCATATCAACAAAAAAGACCTACGAGCAAAGGTGGAGTTGCTACGAGCGTAGGATGAGGGAGAGGGGACCGGACTACCGGAAATGAAGGTGGATGTAGTGGACGGGGAGGAAATTGGTGGTGAACGCCGGAGTTGGGAGGCGGGTAGGCGTGACATGGAAGAGATGAAGTGAGGGGATTGGAGCGGTAGTTGGAGTGGGGGAAAGAGAATGGACGGAGGTGTAAATCAGGGGGCAAAAATTTGGGGACGGTGGCCTTACTCAGGTGAGAAATGACTAAAAGTTTAAAAGCCCAAGCAAAAGAATCAAAATAACCCAAGTTAAGTCACATGTGCAAGACACTTGTTAGCAATTTCGACAAAAAAATGTCAAACAGACTAACATTGGCAGCCTTGTACCCTAAATTGACAAGATTGGAACACTAGATCCCAATTGGCACACACCCCCTAAATTTTGTACCCTATGTTTTGTTATTTTTCTGTATAGTTATATTTAGTTAACTGCAAAGTTTTGTTCCACTCCATATGAAACTGTTGTTTGGCAAAGTTTAAAGGCCATTTGAGTTGATGGGTCTAATGGTAGAAAATGCAGCAACTGATTTGAATGGGCACCAAGTTGGATTCGGCATAGTATTACTATTATGGTCCAGATACAAAGATGAAAATGGTGTGGTTGTTGTTGTTGTTGTTGTTGTTGTTGTTGTTGTTGTTGTTGTTGCTGGCATTGGAATAAATAACAACTTTTTGTATATATGTATTAAAACATATTTAAAGATTTGGATTAACTTTATCCACGTTAGTTAGAAGAATAATATAATTAGATTAATGGAATGTTGGGGTCATAGTGGGCTGCTTGAATGATTAAACCTTCTTTATTTAGTTTGAATTTTTAGTTATACACCTAACCTTTTCCTTTCCTTTAAGGAAGAATCTAATCAATGTTCGCATGATTTTAGCTGGGAAGATATACTCCCTCCGTCCATTTTGTTATTTCACAGTTACTGTATTCACGTAAATTAAGGAGGGGGTATTGTATTGAAAGTGTTGTGAGTGTGAAAGTAAAATAGGAGAGAGAATGAGTGGAGAGAATAGTAAATTATAATGGTGTTGTAAGTATTAAAATAATGTAGGAGAGAGAATGAGTGGAGGGAATAGTAAATTATAGTGGGGTAGGATTAATATTTTAATAATATAAAATTTCCATTTTAGAAAAGAAACAAGGTGTGAAGTAAGTAAGTGGACGTCCAAAATAGAAAGTGTGAAGTATGTAAATGAACGAAGGGAGTATATATTTAGTTTATTAATTATTAAATATAAGAAAAAGGGATGATGGCATAAACTTAGTTGTCAGTCAACACACATCTAGAAACAACAGTTACTCTCATAGAAATGCAGTATCTACATATATTTGACTGGTCCTTTTCTTGGAAACATTTTGTTCCTTTTTTTTTAATACTAGAGTTTTTGATGATCTTGATATTGCTTTACCACGATTAATAAAGTCGGAATTTCTTCTTATTTAATTCGAACTGCGTGATTTGCTGGAATCATCAACCTTCTTTGCTGTGAGGCTGGTTTTGTTGGCGGTTGTTTTACAACTTCTCGTATAATATAATTCAAATATGTTGTAACCGTACACAAAATAGGTATTGAAATTTGAACTTTTAGGCTTAGTATATTTAGGCTCCGTTTGTTTGGGGGAAAATATTTTTTCAGAAAACATTTTTTCCATTTTTCGGTGTTTGTTTAGCACCGAAAAATGGGGAAAGTATTTTCCGAAAAATATTTTCTCTACTTTTCTAAGTAAATTGATTTACGGATTTTTTTTAAATAAAACATTTTTCGAAAAATGGTAACATCTTCACTTACACACACACATCCACGTTACCCACCCCACATCAACCACCCCTACCCCATCCCCATCACCACCCCTTGCCACCCACCCCACCCCCCACTCTCGTCGAGTAAAAATAAAATCATTTTAAATTTATTTTTAACAACTCCTTCCCCAATCCACTCACCACCCCCTACCACCCCACCTCCGTTAAGTAAAAAAAAATAATCATTTTAAATTTATTTTTAACAACTCCTCCACCACTCCACTCACCACCCCCTGCCACCCCACTCCCCCCCTCCGTTGGGTCTAAAAAAAAATCATTTTTCAAAAAACAGTTTGTAGCTAAATTCAAAAAAAAATAAAAAAAATTGACCTGACGGGAGGAGGGGGGGGGGGGTGGCAGGGGGTGGTGAGTGGATTGGGGGAGGAGTTGTTAAAAATAAATTAAAAATGATTAATTTTTTTTTTTACTTGAGGGGGGGGGGAGTGGCAAAGGGTGGTGAGTGGATTGGGGGAGTAGTTGTTAAAAATAAATTTAAAATGATTTTTTTTACTCGACCGGGGGGGGGGGGTGGTGGGGGTGGAGTGGGCTGGCAGGGGGTGGTGATTGGATTGGGGGGTAGGGGGAGGGGGTGGTAGTGGTGAGTAGGGTGGTGGTGGTGGTGGTGATTGGGGTGGGTAAATTTGTAGTCAACTCAATCAAACATTTTTCTTATCAAACAGTCGAAAACATGTTTATCTTATTTTTCGAAAAACATTTTCATTTTTCGAAAAATATTTTGCAGGAAATCATTTTTCGAAAAATGTTTTACGCTAAACAAACGGAGTTTTAGTGTAAAATTACTTTCGGTAAATAATTTTTCGAAAAAAGTTTTCTGAAGATGAAATTGTTTTACGAAAATGACATAAACCCGTTTTCGGTTGTTTGGTTAAGCTACGATTTTTTTTTTTCTGAAAAATATTTTCATATGTTTGATAAATATAAGAAAAATATTTTTCAGTAAAAATACAATCAATATGAGGGTGGTAGGATAGGATGGGAGGTGGGGTGAGGGTGGGGTAGAGGGTGGAGAAGGGTGGGGGTTGGGTAGAGTAGGGTGGTGGAGGTAAGGCAAGGTAGGTTGAAGGTAGAGTGGGGGTATGTTGGGATTAGGGTAGGGGTGGGGTGAGGTGATGGTGAGATGAGTTAGGGGTAGGGGTGGTGGGGTAGGGTGGGTGAGTTAGGGGTAGGGGTGGGTGGGGTAATGTAAGATAGGGTGTGGTGAGGGTAGGTGTAAGTTGGTGGGTGTGTGAGCGTAAGGTAGGATGGGGAGAAGGGGACGTGGGGGGTGGGGTACTGGATATGTGGATTTGGGGCGTGGGGTAAGGGTAGGGTGGTTAGTATGGTTGGGTGCGGAGAATTGTTAAAAAATAATTTAAAGCAAAAAAAAAAAAAATTACGCGGGAAGGAGTGAGGGTGATGTGGGAGTGGTGGGCGAGTTGGAAAAAAATAATTTTAATGTGTGTAATTTTTTTTGACCCGAGGGTGGGATGGTGGGGGTGGGTGAGTGGGTTGAGTGGAGGGTGGTCGGCGAGTTGTTAGAAGATAATTTTAATAAGAGAACGAAAATATTTGATTCGAAGGGTAGGGTGGTGAAATAATTTAACAATTTTTTTTTTACAGGAGGGTGGGTTTGGGGTGGGGGTGGTGGGTAGAGGGGTTGGGGGGGGCGGGTGTGATCGTCGTGTTGTTAAAAAATAAATTAATATGAGTAAAAAAAATTTGATCGGGGGTGGGGGGTTGGGTGGTGGTAAAAACTTGATAGAGGAATTCTCTATTTTGTAATAAATATACCTATCAATTGCACAAGATATCGGTGTAGTAGCATGAACAAGCAAAAGTCGAATCACAAAAACTTGGTAATAAACAAGTTGATTAAAGCAGTGATATAAAACAGAAAATTAAATAAAATAGAGGTTCGATTTAGTTGATTACTCTAATTCTACTAATTACATATATTAAACTAACAAAACAGTTATATTAACAGAAGGAATCAAAATAATCAAGGAATTTACGGATTTGGTTTCACAAATAAATTCGCTACATGCTATTCCTAATAATAAAGGAATCAATCACATTTAAAGGTTCATTCACAAAAGGGTTGAGACGGTTTGATTTGCAATTTGCAACCCTAACATTCCCTGTATGTTATACTTTTCGCCAAATCTATATAACATGCAAGTAACTTATTAATTATTCAAAAATTATTAAATCTATATCCTTTGGATTTTCGCTAAGTCCTCAATTAGATATAATTATCAAAATAGTGGTCAATGTATAAATCACCCACGCTAATGGCCAAATTTATACCATATTGTTAAAGATCCAATTTATATTTTAACATGTAATTGAAATCATAAAACATATAATGATAACTAATTTATAAACAAGAATGAGATAGAATAGAAGAATTAAATATATATCACACAGTTTTGGTACTTGTTACATTTAATTCATGGATTTACTAAAAGAAAAAAAAATTGTAAAACAAAATAGAAAAGTAAAAGAATTAGAAAACTAATAAATTAGGAAACTAATATAATTTTCTAAACAAGTAAACTCTTTTACTTATAATAAATTTTAGAAAAGTACTGAATTTTCAGATAAATACAGTTTGGTCACTTAATTCTTCAGATTCTGCACAACAGTCCTTGATATTCTGAGAATTCCTCTCAAGCTCTGGTGTTCCATATTTCACCATGTTTAATATATATTTTTCACTTTTCACCTGTTTGACTCTATCTTTCACAAAAACACTAAAATACACATCAAATATCAACAAACTCAAGGATTTCGCTAGTAATAAGTATAGGAAATACCCAATAGATGAGTATAAAACTCATCCATCAAATACCCCCAAATATACTCTTTGCTCGTCTAAAACAAAAAGAACCAATACAAAAAAAAAAAAAAACTCTCTAAACTACGAATGCTAAAAACATGAAAGGAAAACAAAACATATTTTTGAGATATAAAACTCATCCATCAAATACCCCCAAATATACTCTTTGCTCGTCTAAAACAAAAAGAACCAATACAAAAAAAAAAAAAAAAAAAAAAAAACCTCTCTAAACTACGAATGCTAAAAACATGAAAGGAAAACAAAACATATTTTTGAGATTTCCATCACTTAAGGGTTGCTAGCAACATAAATCTCAGATCATGTCAAACTCACATAATTAACAAGTATCATTATAAATATGAGATTACAATTACATTAATACATATATATCACAATTTACTACCACAAAATGGAATGATGGAGAATAGTGGGAGATCACAGTCACCAAAATAAGATAGTTTATAGGGTCACATATGTCATACTCTAAATCAAAGATGATAAGATGGTGAATCAAAGATGATAAGATGGTGAAATTTTGCACAAGTACACTAATATGCATGTTAACCACAATTGTCAACCCGACTACTCTTTAGGGATCAAATATGACTTTACTAGCTCGTTTCTTTCGCAGGCATTCTCAAGAGAGGTATGTGAAGAGGTATGGTTTCAAGATGCTTTTTACTTTGAAGACCTTCAAGCCGGATTGGAGCCTCTTGCACGGAGTGGCTCGCTTTTGGAATCCTTCCCTCCATCTTTTCAATTTCTCCTTTAATGAGATGGTGTCAATCGTTGAGGAGTTGGATATGCCTTTGACCGGTATGATAGCGATTCTCAAGTATAATAGGAATCATGCGGTGGCTCTATGTGAATTATCGAAAATCTATCTTATTGAAGGTTATTCTTGGTTCACAAACGTTGGGTGGATTGCTCTTCTTTGCCAAGGAGGTTTGATGAGAACTCGGAGGAACGAGATTTCTATGCATTCAAAGAGAATTTACTGGCTCTTTGTCTCTTTGCAGAGGTGCTCTGTACTTGTCGAAGAGGCTTGGTTGATTCTCAATTGGTGGAGGTCGTTTTGCATGTTGTGAAATCACGCAGCGGAATGACCCAAGAAATGGAGAGATTAATAAGAACATCACACACGAAAAGTAAATCACACAGAAGAATTATTTACCTGGTTCGTTACAACAACAACTACCTCCGGAGGCGCTATAAAGCCAAAATATTCTCTCTAATATTTTTAATGATGTTACAAATTTGTTTCTAGGCTATCACAAGTATTTATAGTGCAATAAATCTAGTCCTAGGTCAATAAGGATTCATGTCCAATAAAGGACTTCTTTCTTTCCATGTAAGAGATCTATCACAATTAGGAAACCAAATCTATCTAATATTACTGTTGCCCTATCGAAGTATGACTGTGCTTTATGGTTTGCATGACCGTGCAAAACCGTATTGGAAAAACAACATTTTCATCTTCAGTGACACGACCATGTCAATTAACAAGCACGACCATGTCAGTGCAATTTTCCAATTTCTCGGCCTCTTCTTACACATTTGACTTTTAACCTTCCTTGAGCTTATTCTTGGTTAGGACTCTAACCCCAACAATCTCCCACCTAGAGACTAACCAAACCGTGATACCTCTACCATTCTCCCACCCAAGTGTGACTTCTGCGAAACAATTTTTTTTTGCGTTGGTAGCACTATCCCCTTGTCTAGTTATCTAAGTGAGTTGAAGCTGATCGACGCTTCTGTGAATGTGTGCCCAAATATCTAAATTTTTGTTTTTAGATCGGATTCACGCGAGTTTGAAAACATCCGATTTAATTTGAAAAACGGAGTCGCCACGCCATTTTGATTTCCTCAAAATTTTGAAAAAAAGGATTTATGGGTTCGGAGGTTAAGTTACCCCTTGGGAAGAACGAATCGTCGTTCACCCAAGGTGCCTTGCCGTAGCAAGTCTCCCTAGATTCCGTTTATCATGCTTGCTTGCGTGCTTTCTTGTGTGCATGTGTTTGAAAAGAGGGGGGGGAAATGTCCCAAGTTGTCTTCCGGACGTACAAACCATTTATTGGTTGTCGCTCGGGATTTCTTGGATTTTGTGTGTTCAGGATTTTGATCCCGTCCTCATCTTGTACTTGTGATCATCGCTTTTTGACCTTGGAACTTGCGTGATCGAGAGAAAGACTCTCTTTTATAGTCCAAAATGAGGTTCTTTAGGAAAGGAGTGACCTTAGCCCATCAATCCTACACCTTAAGACGATTGAGCTTATATAGATGCTTCATGCTCGTCTTAAGTGATAATCGGAGATATAGGTTCAAGGTTTATCCCTTTCTAAAGAGATTGTGACACCTTTAATGGATGAAACGATGCAAAGATAGGATCTTTACACCGGTCCGTTCCGAAGGTTGCTAATGGGGACATGGGAGAATGCATGTAAAAATGACATTTTTAGTGAAAAGATGACATTTTTGGGTTGCAAAGGATGCATTTGATTTGCAAAGGATGCATTTTTATATAAAGGCATAATTTTTATGCAAAGGATGCATTTTTATGGTGGAAAATAGTGTTTAATATGCAAAGGATGCTAATTTGATGATAAAAAGATGATCTTTGATGCAAAGGATGCATGAAGATGGGTTTTAGATGCAAAGGATGCAAGATATGATTTTTATATGCAAATGATGCATTTTGAATATAAAGATTGCATTTTTATGAGCAAAGGATGCATAAAGATGACATTTTTATGTAAAAAAAGAATTTTTGGGTGCAAAGGATGCACCTTTGAATATAAAGATTACATTTTTAATAGCAAATGATGCTTATTTCATGCAAAGGATGCAAAAAGGGGAGGGGGATATGATAAAGATAGGATCTTTAATGATAAATGCCAAGTCCCAAGCAAGATAATGACAATATATGAATGCAATGAGCAATTAAATCACATAGAGCAAGTAGAATGCAAGGTAAGGGAGTGAGAGGTTACCAATGGTGGTGACCTCTTCTTCTTTGGGTCTTGCTTGGTGGAAGGACCAACTTTGGAGGCTTCAAGGAGGAGGGAGGTGGCTTCTTGGCTTTCTTCAACCTCTTGATCTTGCAGTAGTGTTTTGAGAGAGTTTTGGAGCTGAGTATGGTGTATTGTGTGTGTTTTTCCTATTTTTAAAATGGGAAGAGGAGGGCTCTATTTATAGGCAGTCTGGATAAGGCTAATGAAGCCGTGTGGCTAGGGGTTCTTGGCCAATGCAGCCGTGCGGCATTATCCTGTGTGAATCAGCATGTTTCTAGAATCATGCAAGGTGGCAATTCTAGAAGGATGCCAAATACATTTAAAACGTGCCCTTTTAATTTAGAGCAATCCCTTCAGCCCTTGGGAGGTTTGGAACAGTTCCAGAATTGCTCCGAAACTCTAGGAAAGTCCGGGGAATTACCGAGAAACTTATTCGGAAGGCATGAGCCAGATTTGGGTACTTACAGAAGCCCCTCGGCAACGTCACTTGCAGGGCAAGTGGGGTTGTCGATAGAAAAGGATCCGATCTGGCGAATGCCGAGATGGATTGGGTGACCAAGGTGGTCGAGTGGCTGAACCTTTGGAAGGCTACCTACGTATCCCGAAGGAATCAAGCCAGGCCGTAGTTCAGAAAAGATCCGCAGGGGAATGGCGGAGAGAAAACTGGTCTCTTGCCGGGGAAATAGAAGAGAAAGTGACCTAGGAGGTCAGGCGATTGATCCTACTGGGGATATGCTAGAAGTGACCGATGTGGTCGGATATCTGGACCTCTATGAGGGGCTGCTTCACCACTGAGGAGTGATGGATGAAAAGGGTGACCACTGCGGTCGAATGGCTGGACCTTTTATGAAAGGCTGCCTCACCACTGAGGAGCGATGATGGAAAAAGGGTGACCACTGCGGTCGGATGGCTGGACCTTTTATGAAAGGCTACCTACGTATCCCGGAGGAATCAAGCCTTGGTCGTAGTTCAAGCATCACTAGATAGGTTAGGAACGATGTCTAGGATCCTTGAAGTTTTGACAATTAATGGAGGTTGTCACCTGATTGGATACTAGAGCTTACGTCACTATCGAGTGGATAGAGGTAGCTAAAGTTTGGAGAACTTGAGCGTACTTCACTATCTGTGATAGAGGTAGCTAAAGTTTGGAGAACTTGAGCGTACTTCTCTATTCGTGATAGAGGTAGCTTAAGTTTGGAGAACTTGAGCGTACTTCTCAATCTGTGAGATAGAGGTAGCTAAAGTTTGGAGAACTTGAGCGTACTTCACTATCTGTGATAGAGGTAGCTTAAGTTAGAAGAACTTGAGCGTACTTCTCTATTCGTGATAGAGGTAGCTTAAGTTTGGAGAACTTGAGCGTACTTCTCTATTCGTAATAGAGGTAGCTTAAGTTTGGAGAACTTGAGCGTACTTCTCAATTCGTGATAGAGGTAGCTTAAGTTTGGAGAACTTGAGCGTACTTCTCAATCTGTGAGATAGGGGTAGCTTAAGTTTAGAGTTCTGACAATTCGGAGGTTGCCACCTAGCGTCATTCCAGTTATAACGGGAGTAACGGAGGCGACTGGGGAAGAAAGTCTATTTGCATAAGGAGATAAGGGATATCTTCTGAAAAGGATATTATCCTAGTTAAAGGATAACAGGAATTATATGCCCAAGTGAAAAGTCCAGGGGCAAAAAGGTAATTTCTGCTCAGAGCGAATGAAGCCGCCCGGCATGAGAGGGAGGCAAAAGAGGCCGTACGGCCAGAAGCCTGATTTTTCCAGATTATTTAAAACAGAATTTGAATGGGGACTGGGCATTATTGATGCCCATCAGTCGAGAAAGAGAGAGAGAAGAGAGGAAGAAAATTCGAAAATCTTTCCATCCATTTGCCTCTACTGATTTAGAATGGATCCGGAGGGGAATCCAATGCCAAGGCAAGCTAGAAGGAACATCTCCGAGGCCGCTCGGAGGAGGAGGAAAGAACTCGTTCGTACGGAGAGAAAGTATGACTTCCTCACGCCTCCATCGGAGCTCTACCCGGGTAGGAGGGAGCACAAATCCACGAATCCTCAATCGGTTGGGGTAAGCATTCTTAATTTGCTCAATTCCGTCGATTTTGATTGATTTTAGATTGGTTCTAGGGCTTGACTCGAGTTTTAGGAATTTCTCGAATTTTTCTAGGATTTTTGATGATGATTTTGAAATATTAATGATTAACCTATGAGGCTAAGAAGAAGAAAGAACATGCATGTGCAATTTATTTGACAAAAATAATGAGAATGACCCACTTTTTTTTTTTCGAAAATAAAAGTAAGAAGGATAATTGTCTAAGAGGTGACGGAGTTCTTGCATGTGCTAGAACTAGGTCATAGATGAGAAAACGGGATTTTGGACGATGAAAAGGATTCATGCATGCCATTTTTTTGAGAAAAAATTAATGCTTATGTGTTAATAATTTTGGAAATTGTGATTTTGTGCTTAGGAGAGCAATGTGCTTGACACGATACGTTTCAAGTGATGAAAGACACGTTTTTCATGCAAAGGATGCTAGAAAGATTTTATTGGATGCTTTTCTTTTGAAAACATGTGCACTTTTGAATATATGCATGCTTTTGAAATGAGGTGAAGGACTGACACGTTTCTTTTGCTGTGCTTGTCTACAGGAGAACAAGTCTAGGGGGCCTTCCGAGATTGCAGTGAGGCTGTGGCAGAGGATGCCTGATTTTGAGAAGGATGGGGCGAACCCTAAGCAGCTAGTGAGGGCTACCGGCCTTGATCTGTTCATTGAGGCTATCGGCAGAGGTATTCACATTACCTCCAAGAGCAAGGGCTTGGTCCAGGCCCTTTCGGAGTTCTGGTGGGACACCACCCACAGCTTTCACCTTAGCTGGGGGGAGCTTACGGTGACACCTGCAGATTTTACTGCCATCACTGGCTTACAGTTCACCGGGAGGCCTGTGACCTGGAGGAACCATATTACGGCAGAGGAGTTCAGGGCTTTGGTCGGGTTTGAGATTATTCCCAAGGGGCTCGGAATGGAGACGAGGAACGTCGAGGTGGCAGTCCTGAACTGCATGCAGGAGTTTGCTGCTAATGAGGTGACTGCCCACCAGCTTGCTAGAGCCTTTGTGTGGTTGATGCTGTCAGTCACCATCTTTGCCAGTGCAGGACTCTCTATGACTTGCCTCCTCGACTCTCTGGAGGATGTTGATGGGATTGGGACGGTCTCTTGGGGCAAGGCCGGGTTGGCGGAGCTATACTTCTCCCTGGATCTGTACAGCCGGAATAAGGCTGCTTCGATGGATTGCTTCTCTTTTGCTCTTGAGGTAGTCTCACTTTCCTTTCTCTCTTTTTTACTTTCTGTCTTTGAGACTTTCATGAAAGGAAATGACCTTTTTGATGTTTTGAACATGCAGGTCTGGTTTTGTGAGGTGATCAGGTTCTTTCCGTGGAACCAACCGAGCGATGTTACCATCTTTCCCGCTATGGTCCGCTGGAGGGGAGATGCGAGGGATAAGTTCACCGGGAAGACCCGGATCACCTTTGATTACAAGATGGTTAGGCCGGTTATCAACAGAGATGGGCACAAGGAGTGGACTTTTATGCTTGGGGGAGGTACCCGGAGATTCTGCTAGGAGAGGCCGTGGAGGTGACGAGGCAGAGGCGGTGGTTGACCGGGCTGACATGTGATGTCATCTATCTGGGGGATCGATTTTCTAGGCAGCATGGCCATATCCCTCCACTGGATGCCATTACCCCTCATGATCCTCCAGCACGGATGCTGCAGCCCAGGGATTGGTCGGCGGACGATATAGAAGATATCGGGCGGCGTGGCCGCTGAGGAGTATTTTGATCTGGATACCCCATATGCTGTGTTTGTGGAGCAGCGACTGAGGACGCCACAGAAGCTAGTGAAGCTAGCTGTCACTCAGGGATATGGGGAGGCCGAGCCTTCTGATCCGCCGATCCCTCCTGCTCATCTTTCTTATGTGGTCCACGGAGTACCAAGGAGGTTGAGGATACCTGTCCCCGATACTGAGGAGCCCCAAGTATACTCTGCGCCGGACAGACCTTGTGAGTACACTTTAGGGTCTTTTCCTTTTCGATTTCTTTGCTTTTAGAGATTTTTACGAGATTTTCTTCTTCTCTTTTTCTCGGGTTCCAGCTCGGACTTATAGCCCGGCAGTCGGGCGGAATAGGGGCTGAAAGGACGTGTGCCGGTCCCTTCTGAGGAAGCTGGCCTGCGCTTCAAAGGCGGCAGCGAACGTGCAGGAGCCAGTGCGCAAAAGAAGGCACGTCGGGAGCACGACATCCACCTCTTCAGCCTCAGAGTACTCCTCTAGTGCCATTCCTCGGGGGCAAGGACCCAATGCCGGCATCCTGGAGCAGCTGGCTGAGTACGAGCACGGGAATGTCCATCTTTCTGATGTGAGTGACACGGAGGACTTGATGAGAGAGGTGAGTGTCTATGAGCTGAGTAGCGATGAGGAAGGATCGGAGGCCTAGGAGGTCTCTAGAGTTGATTTAGGAAGAGAAACAAACAATGAACAAGTTTTATGCACATTTTGTTTATTTTTTGCTTTATTTGGGCGCCGATGGGGCGAAAACAATGTATTAATGTTTTATTTACTTTTCTATTTTTATGCTTTATTAATTTGCATATTACTTGAGCCTCGGGGCAGTTTTTTGCTTGGAATCGGGGCTGAAACTGGGCCAAAATGATATATAATGATATATAACTGCTTGGATGGTCTTTGGACATGCTTTTGTACAGGTTTTGGTTGAAAAAGTGGGGTGAAAAACTCCCTTTGGGCAGCAACTTGGTTGCTGCAAATTGTCTTTTACATCAGGCAAATGAGGCCGTGCGGTCAGGACCTGAGAGCAAATGAAGCCGTGCGGCTCACAGTTCTGTCTGGACTGGTTATTTTTAGAATAAAACCAAGGCTTGGCCATTTCATTTCATTTTCAACCTAGACTTGTCCCAACTGTTCCCAGAGCACATATTGGACCTAAAGACACCATTTTTGATCATTTTGCAATGGAGAAGCCCGTCAGATTGCAAAAGGGGAAAAGAGACCGCTTTCTATCCGATCTTCAGTCTTGGGTGAGATACAACTTTCAATCTCACAAGGGGTTGTTTGATTCTTCATTCAAGATCAAGTCTTTATGGCATTTGAAGGATCTCCCGCCCGATTGGGACCTTTTGAGAGCAACAGCAAGGTTTTGGGACGTCCGGAGACACGTTTACTGTTTTTCTTACAATGAGATTGTCCCAACGCATGAAGACTTCCGAGCCTTGATTGGGGGTCCAGAAATTGAGGCTATATCGATTCCGTCAATCGAAGAGGTGCCGGTGGCGGTAAAGCTTGCATCTTTTCTGCAGATTTCTCTGGGAGAGGCTAAGAGTATGATGATTGCTCCGGACAGGATTGACCTTTCTGATATCCCGAGCAGGTTTGGGTCTCCGGCTATGGCTACGACCACGGTGGCTATGGATGCCTTTATCCTCTGCGTATTCTCGGCTCTGTTCACTGCTGAGTCCGTGGGGATCTGTCATGGTGGTCTCTTGGACATGGTCAGAGATTGCAGGGCTGGGAAGGACATTGTCCCACTGGTTTTGGGTGAGACCCTTCATGGCATCGATAGGATGGCTAGAGGAGACCGTTTTATGAGGTGCAGGAGTCCGATGTGCTGACTTTATGGCTGCGGAGAGGCTCGGGGCTTTGCCGGGGGCTTTGCCGACTCGGTGCCCTTGGGTGATTTCTCGGAGAGGTTTGCCTAGGCGACGGGGCCAAGATGATTGGGAGGCGATGATGGCTAGGCTATTCCACTTGAACATTCGCTGGTGGGTACCTCACTGGAGGTTGCAGACCAGGAGGATATTTCAGGAGTCCTACATAGTGAGGGTTCCAGGGTTCTGCTGGTCATCCTTCTACATACCCTGCTTGGTATCCAGGCAGTTCGGGGCCTTACAGGAGCTGTTGGGCGATTGGGAGGACATCCGTACCATGGAGGTGGTGCCATTAGCTATGAGGGATCCAGCCAGCTTCTCATTCTTCTCGAGGGCTTGGACATACACTGCTTTCCCACCCAGGGCTTTCTTTAGGAGCAGGAAGAGTACCATATTGACCACTGTCTACTTGGGTGAGTACGAGAGAGAGATGGGAGCGACTCGGGTCATCTTGGGAGAGAGACGTCGGGCTTTCTTGGGAGGTGGCTGCGACTCGAGTAGGACTCTGAGGGAGACTGAAGCTAAGGCGAGTCACCATAACCAGTCAGGTGACCTTATCAAAGATATGGAAGCTCGGTACAAGAGGCTTTTTGAAGTCGCTCCCTTGACTGAGGCTTAGAGGGAGGAAGTGCGGACACGTGCCCGAGTTGAGAGAGCACTTATTGACACAGGTTTGATGGAGGCTCCAGTGAGGATACCGGAGATCGAAATGAGGGAGACCGAAATCATAGAGAAGAAGAGAAAGAAAACTCGACGGGGTCGAGGTAAAGGGAAGAAGACCAAAGAAGACTCAGCGAATGACGACTGACATATCTTTTCTTAGGATTCCCTTATTGCCATTTTGCAAACACAGTAGTTTTATTAGGCATTTTATTGTATTTTAGATCTTTGTAGCAGGTTAGCAGAGTCAAGAGTAGACCGTGCTTGAACTCATCAAGAAGTTTTTAACTTGTAATGAACAAGAGATATTGTCTTAGAAATTAATCAAGACACGATTTCATGGAAATTCCAGATGTCTTATTGATTAGGACCCGTTTTATGAAAACTTGAATATCCTTTATTATTGTTTAGGACGCATTTCATGGAAACTTAATCGCCCTTTTTATTGTTTAGACTGAACCATAAATGGCTGCCTACGTTCCCCTTTTACAAGAAAGACTAAGGGGCTCAGGTCTTCGTAGTTCATTCTGGTGAACTTTCTCTTTTTTTTATGTGCAGCCCTGTTTTTTGCCTAGACCGCCCTTCTTGAGTTTTCAGCCTAGCTGGGCATTACTCTTTTGGCACTAAGATTTTTTTCTTTTTTTTGTATGTGCAACCATGTTTTTTGCCTAGACCGCCCTTTTTGGGTTTTCGGCTAGTTGGGTATTTCTCTTTTTGCACTAAGATTTTTTCTCTTTTTTTTTTATTTTCTTCTTTTTTTTTTTTAGACATAGTACCTTCGGAGCTTATCACCGTTGACTGGGTGGACAAAGGGATTGCCGTCCAGGTCTGCAAGTTTCATGGCTCCTCCCGATAGTATCTTCTGCACCACATACGGGCCGATCCAAACGGGTTCCCATTTTCCCAGGGGGTTGTCTCTGGTAGGGTGCTTCACTTTCAGCACTAAGTCACCCTCCTTGATGTCCCTGGCCTTGACCTTTTTGTCGAATGCTCTGGCCATTCGCCTCTGGTAGGCTCGGGTGTGTTCCATGGCCTTTAGTCTTCTTTCATCGAGCAGGGCCAACTCATCATGCCGGCTACGTAGCCATTCTACTTCGTTGACACTGTTTTCCAGGAGGACCCTTAATGACGGGATTTCCAACTCCACTGATAACACTGCTTCCATCCCGTAAGTTAGGGCGAAAGGAGTTTCTCCTGTAGGCTGTTCGATGACGTCCTGTAGCCCCGAGTGCTAGGTGCGGCTTTTCGGGCCGGTCACGACCACGGGTGGCCATTTTCCGGATGATCCGTTCGAGCGTCTTATTAGCAGCTTCCACGGCTCCGTTAGTCCGAGGTGCAGTATGGGGATGACTTGTGGCGAGTGATTACGAATTCGACGGTAACCTATCGCAGTCTCCTTCAAAGTGCGACCCATTATCGGAAATGATCTCATTGGGCACCCCATATCTACACATTATGTTTTCCTTGATAAACTGGGCCACCTTCTTGGAAGTGAGGACCTTGTAGGACTTGGCCTCTACCCACTTGGTGAAGTAGTCGACAGCTACTAACACAAATTCATGCCCGTTGCTTCCTGCCGGGGCTATCTTCCCTATCACGTCAATACCCCAAGTTGCAAACGGCCAAGGAGTCGTCATGCAGTACAGGTCATGAGGCGGGAGATGGTTGAGGTTGGCAAATCGTTGGCATTTGTCGCACGCTCGGACATGCTGGACACAGTCTGTCTCGTTGGAAATCCAGTAGTAACCCATTCTGAGGATCACTTGCATTAGGGCTCTAGCATTCATATGAGGACCGCAGGGACCATTGTGGACTTCAGTCATCAACTCTCTGGCCTTTTCTTGAGTGACACACAAGAGGAGTGGTCCTTGGTACCGTTTCTTGTACAGGTTGCCTCCTAAAATGACATAATGGGAGGCCAACCTTTTCAGGGCTTGCAAGCTCTTGGCTTTGACACCTTCTTTCGGTCTGCCTTCTTCGTCTCTGAAAGTTGACTCTCCATCTTTGAGGAACTGGTAAATTTGATAGTACCAGGGTTCCTTGATAGGCTCGGGTCCCAAGTCTACTTCACAACAGAAGGCCGGGGCTTCTCTTCTTCCCACTCTGAAGGGTTTTATGGCTTTTCCCTCGGGGATCTCTACCAGTGAGGCTAGAGTAGCTAGGGCATCTGCGAATCTGTTCTTTTCCCTTGGCACGCAGTGGAAAGTCACTTCTCTGAACTGTCCAGTCAACTCTTCCATATGGGCATGATACTGCTGAAGATTAGGGTCCACAGTCTTCCATTTGTTGGAGACCTGGTTGATGATCAGGGCTGAGTCTCCATAAACTTCGAGCTCCTTGACATTCCTCTCTAGGGAAGCTTCTAAACCAGCAATGCAGGCTTCGTACTTGGCAACATTGTTCGTGGCAGGGAAGTTCAGCTTGAGGGCTATGGGAGTGTGCTCATCTTTCGGATCGACCAGTAGCATCCCTACGCCATTTCCTCTTTTGTTAGCAGCTCCATCAAAGAAAAGCTGCCATCGGTTCTCTGGCTCATCTACGAAGATCCCTTCATCTGGGAATTGGGGTTCAGGCCCACGGTCCTCATTACTGGGGAAGTTCGCCAGATGGTCTGACAATGCTTGACCCTTGATGGCCTTTCTGGTCATGTAGTTGATGTCGTATTCTGCTAAGAAGAAGGACCACTTTGCTAGACGCATCGAAAGGGAAGGTTTATCGAAGATGTACTTGATGGGGTCCATTTTTGAGACCAAATTCACAGGGTGGGCTTGCATATAATGCTTCAACTTGCCGACTACCCAGACCAGTCCTGCACAAGTCTTTTCACATGCTGAGTAATTGAGCTCCCTGCAGCTTTCGGCTGACAAAGTAAATGACATTCTCTACCCGAGAGTCTTTCTTCTCCTGAGCAAGCATAGCCCCAACTGCCGTATCAGTGACAGTGAGATAGAGCAGAAGAGGTTTCTGTCTATGCGGGGGGCATAGTACCGGAGGATGTACTAAGTACGCCTTGATCTGGTCAAAGGCATCCTGGCATTCTTCGGTCCACTCTGTATCTACATTCTTCTTCATGAGCTTGAAGATGGGCTCGCACATAGTGGTCAACTGGTTGGCCAGAAGCGGCTGATGTCTTTGCAGTTTGCCCATAAAGCTTTTGACTTCTGTCTGGGTTTGAGGTGGCCTCATGTCCATAATGGCTTTGATCTTTCGGGGATCGACTTCGATACCTCGCTCCGTGACCATATATCCAAGCACTTTTCCCCTTGTCACTCCGAAGGTGCATTTAGCAGGGTTTAGTCTCATGGAATGTTGTCTTAGCCTCTCGAAGAACTTTCGCAGGTCAACAAAGTGCTGCCCATCCTCGCCTTTGGAGTGGATTATCATGTCGTCTACGTAGACCTCAATCTCCTTGTGGATCATGTCATGAAAAAGCGCGGTCGCTGCCCTTTGATAAGTAGCCCCGGCGTTCTTGAGCCCAAATGGCATTACTGTATAGCAGTAAGTTCCCCACGGTGTGGTGAAGGCTATCTTTTCTTGGTCTTCCTTGGCCATCTTGATCTGGTTGTAGCCTGCAAAGCCGTCAACGAAGGATTTGACTTCGTAGTTGGCAGTGGAGTCCACCAGGATGTCTATGTTTGGCAAGGGGTAATCGTCTTTGGGGCTGGCCTTATTCAGATCCCGGAAATCTACACAGCAGCGCACCTTCCCATTGGCCTTGGTTACGGTCACAATATTGGACAACCATGTCGGATATTCGATGACTCTGATGAATCCTACCCGCAGTAGCTTCTCAATTTCTTCTTTGACCTGTAGAGACCATTCTGGCTTGATTTTCCTCGGTTTACGCTGCGGCTTAGCATCTGGTGCTAGAGGGATTCTGTGCTCCACTATTGAACTGTCTAGCCCCGGCATATCCCTGTATGACCATGCAAACACGTCCATGTATTCTCTGAGCAGATCGATCAGTTTGTCCCATTCAACCCCCTGGAAGAAGCTTCCAATCTGTGTCTCTTTAGGTTCCTCGACAGTACCCAGGTTAACACTCGTCAAAACCTCCTCGGCAGCTTGGGCCCGATTTTCCTCTTTTTCTGTAACGTGCTTAAAGATTTCTTTAATGTATTGTTCGTTTAGTGTGTTTGCATCTTGTTCAAATGATTCATTATTAACTGTTGTTAAGTTTTGAGTTAATTTATCATTTGTTAAGTTGGCAATAAGGGGATAATCAGAAAGATCTGTCATTTCATTCAAAGCAAGAGGAAAGATGACATTGATTACATGTTCATAATCCTCAGGCGTAAGGCCTTCGGATGACTCGGAAGGGGGGAATTTAAAGATTCTGACTCAAGCCCGACTCTTGACCCTGCGACTCTGGACCCTACACTACTTATTGACTCGAAGTGTTTGACGGGTTGGGCCCGGGGTTTACTCTTTCCTGCTTTGTTGCCACAGGGAGTAGCAGTCTTGTCAGCATTCTTCAGAAAGTTGGAGACTTCAAACTGATCAAAAACTTGTCGGAAATCATTGGTAGGCCGGTACCTCGGAAAGATGGTGAGAGGAGCTAGAGTAGCTTGATGCAATCTCTCGGCGAGCTCATCCGTGACAACTGGACTCATTGACTGAAGAATCCGACTCATCTTATCAATGCCTTTGCGATAACTCATTTTCTCTTTCTTGATCTTGGATACTACGACCTTGTCGGTATAGCCAACGGGAGGGTTGGCACGGATAATGCGATGAAGTCTTCTTCGAAGGGATCTTGATTCTTCCTTGATTGGCCACGTATTCTATAGGTTTTACGTATTACGCTTCTAGATACTGCTAGCTTCTCATTGAACTTTATGATGGCAACGAATTCGGAATTCTCTGCTTCAAGAGGGTCACTGATCACAGGGATATCAGGCTGGACTGTGCTTTGAATGACGGGTTCCTTGGCGGGCTCATTGGCATAACTGACGTAGTAGTCAAACTTGCCTAAAGGCTCCCCTAAAGTTCCCACGCTCTTGTCCCCGGCTTCATACCTTTCCTTTAATTTCTGCTGCGTGGACTTCCTCTTCTTCTTCTTCCTTGAAGGAGCGTCTTCATTAATCCATTCTTGATACTCATATTCCAGACAGTCTTCACAATCACATACATCATACCAGATGTGGGGCCTGGGTTGAACTGGAATGGCCTCTCCGACTGCTTGGTCATTATCATTGTTGATTACCATGTTGGCCATTTTGACACTGGAAAGCTAAGACTTGAAGACTTTAATGGGTTACTTGAGATCTTTATGCCGACAAACTGCTGTACCGGTGCTCTCACTCACTTCTTTCTCGCTGCGGGAAAGGGATAAGAGAGGTTTAGAATCGGGGTAGGTGTTTAGGCTGAAGGCTCAGGCAATATGCAAATTAAGAATCTTCCAGTTTACTTAAAACAGTGTCTTTTATTAATTTCTATTTGATTGGAAAAGGGGTTCTGCCCTTCTTTTTCGCAACTACTCTAGATCCTGGACCAGTGGGTTCCGTCACTACGTCTATAAGCCCCTCGTATTCCACCTGTATTTCGACCTCCCAGGGTGGACAGCCCCGGGCGAGGGTCCTATAGGGCACGCGGATCCTGCTCGTCATCTGAGCACTCGACGCACTGCTCCGCAGCTGCCGGATCCGTCGCAGACAAGAATTCGCAGAATTCCTCCAGGCGGGAATACGCGAAAGGCCTCCTCGGCGTCTGCGAACTCGAGGACTCTCCCCTCTCATGCCCCGGGTGCGAAGGAGGATGAGCTCCAAACCCAGCCGTTCCGCCTGTGAACTGGCCAAATCCCTGTACGAAGTCCTCCCCAACAGCCGTGGGAGCAGGCGAACCTCTCGGCCTAGATGGCCTCGGCTCACGAACGTCCACGCTCCTCTGGGAACTGCACCTCATGAACTCCACGAGCCTCCTAGCATAGGCGGCCCACCCTTCCACCAGTCTCATAGCCTCGTTATACGAGCGGCCAGACACCTGCAAACCAGGAAAGTCATCAGAAGACAAGCAGAAAGTACAGATGTAACATTTGCAGAATGCTACTATCAAATGCAGAAAATCAAAAGCACTCACCGAAGTGTTGGGGTCCACCCTATACCGAGATCTCGGCTCCTCCGGGATCGGGATCACCAGTCGCCTGCGCGAACCGTCCAGCCCCTCGTACGCCAACCTAGCGCGTGGGATCGGGAGATCTCGGGGATATCCAGGACCCTCGCCCTCCCTGTGCTGCACCTGCGGGCTCCTCAGCCTCATCCTCAAAAAAGTCTCATAGTCGGCCCCCGCTATGACGTACTCGGTATAGAACACGCCCTGTCTATACCTCTCCAACTCCACCATCGGCATCAACAGAGGATGCTGCATGTGCATAGGAGGTTCCACTGGCACCATCGGAAGGAACCCCGGGCCATACTGACGGGTCACCCTCTCCCCCAGATACATAACATCGCAATGAAGTCCCACCAGGAGCTTCCGCCGTCGCGTAACCTCACTAGCAACCTGAACCACGCCCATGTGGAATCGACTCCACGAGGTTAGCTGGATCCTCTCAGAGAACTCCCGGTTCAGTGCCTGGGACACCTCCTCGTACGTCAGTCGAGTGCCCACTCTCGACGAGACCGCCTTCTTCACCCTCTTCTGCCAGACCAGCATAGCAGGGAACAGGGGTCGATACGCCTCCCTAATGTCCCACTGCTGCGGACTGAACACCTCATAGCACCAGACCTGCCAAGCAAATGGAAAGTTATGTCAACTACAAAGCAGATACATACGAGTACATAAACGAGACAAGGAAGAGAAAAAGACGTGAACTTACATCCAGAGCAAGCGAGAAACAGCTCAGGGAGTTCTCCTCTCCCCGCGAGAACCTGTCCAGGGAATGGTAGAGCTCGGCCAGTCCAGCCTCTCCCCATGCATACCCCCTCACGGCATCCAAGTCTGTCAGCGACCCGAGCAGAGGGAAGTGACAGGATGTGTCAGAAGTCGGGAACAAAGTCGCTGACAACACGAACCAAAGGAACCCTCGAGCCAGGCGCTCCGCGGTCATCCTCAAAGATCCAGCCAGATAATCTGCGATACCCGCCTCCAGATGCCTCTCCATCGGCCTGTACCGAATGCCTAAGCCCCTGGCATCGGTGATATCAAAACCCAGTAGCTCCGAAAACTGCCCCGGGGTATAACCATCCACCCACACCAGCGTGTTGCCATAGGTCGGCAACCCGGTGATAGCAGCAAAGTCAGTGGGAGTCACCGTCGCCTCCCCCCATCTGAAATGGAAAGTGTGGGTCGTATCCCACCAGTACTCGCTCAAAGCTACGTACATGGACCTGGCCCTCTGCATCGCAGCTATCGCAGCTACCGCACTGATAAACCCAGCCGATCCGGAGTCAAGCACCAGCTGCCGTGGACTCCTCTCTCCCTCTCGAGCATCATCCGAGAATACCTCCCACAGCGCTCTCACTGCCTCAAAGGCTCCCCGACTCTTCTGATTGTGAACGTTAACTATTACTCACCCCTGCAGGTGAACAAAGTAAGGATACGTTAATACAGAAGCAACGTCAACAGAATGCACGAACGCATGTCAAAAGGATGCAATGCAGATACGGTTCTCATTCATTTCCTAACATATATTGCCATCCCTCCGAAAACTCCGTCGAAACCGGAACTTTCAAAACACTCCGAAAACTCCGTCGAATCCGGGACTGTCAAAGCACTTCGAAAACTCCGTCGAAATCGGAACTTTCAAAATCTTTTCGAACATTTAGAAAATTTACTCCGTCCCGAATTAAAGCTACTTTAATTTTGGAAAATGCATCTAGACATGGAATTTTGCAACCAAAATTTTTATGTCATCTACCCATAGTGTCAATTGAACTACATCCTAGTCAATTTCGACAAAGGTTCATAGCAAAGTCAAAAGCCCCAATTCAAGCACCAAAATCCCTAACTCATTCCTAGTCAAATTTCTAACATTTAAAGAATGCACATTCTTAAAATTAATGGAATTTGAGGGAAGCTTACTTGTCTCTCGATCCCTCCTTTGGAGTTGTGTTTATCCCTAGCCGGGTAGAACTCCGCCGGATTCAATGGATGAATATTGGTTCGAATGGTCCGAACCAACCGCGTTCTTTCGTCATCGGTCCTTCCATGACGAGCCATTGGTTCCCAATCACCTTCCATAGCAATTTTCCTTCACAAATCTGAGCAAACCTCACAATTTGGGGTGAAAATTTTCTCTCTTTTCTCTCCTCTCTCGTCGGAAGTAATGGGGGACAAGGTTTGGTTTGCGTCGGACATGGAGCTGATTTGAATCTGGTCAAACTCAGTCCAAGTTCGGCCGGACACTCAGTGCAATTTAAAAGATTCCTTCCAATTCAGCCCCTCAACTTTTGGCAGTTCCAATTTTACCCCTTTTGGCCCCCAAAAGTGTAAAATTTCCCCCCAGTTAGACATTTCTAACATCCCATCCCCCGAGGATAAATTCTCAGTTAGTTTTCACTAACGCTCGTCTCCAGACGTTAAATTCCCAGTTAGTTTTCACTAACGCTCGTCTCCAGACGTTAAATTCCCAGTTAGTTTTCACTAACGCTCATCTCCAGACGTTAAATTCCCAGTTAGTTTTCACTAACGCTCGTCTCCAGACGTTAAATTCCCAGTTAGTTTTCACTAACGCTCGTCTCCAGACGTTAAATTTCCAGTTAGTTTTCACTAACGCTCGTCTCCAGATGTCAAATTCCCAGTTAGTTTTGACTAACGCTCATCTCCAGACGTTAAATTCCCAGTTAGTTTTCACTAACACTCGTCTCCAGACGTTAAATTCCCAGTTAGTTTTCACTAACGCTCGTCTCCAGACGTTAAATTCCCAGTTAGTTTTCACTAACGCTCGTCTCCAGACGTTAAATCCCCAGTTGACGTTTGACATTCAAACGCTCAGCAATGTCTCCGGACATTCCAGTAACAATTTCGTCTCCAAACGTTAAATCCCTATTTGACGTTTGACATTCAAACGCTCAGTAATGTCTCCGGACATTCCAGTAACAATTTCGTCTCCAGACGTTAAATCCCCAGTTGACATTTGACATTCAAACGCTCAGCAATGTCTCCGGACATCCAATTACAATTTCGTCTCCAGACGTTAAATTCTCAATCCTCAGTTGACGTTTGACATTCAAACGCTCAACCCTGTCTCCGGACATTCAAGTTACATTTCCGTCTCCCGGCGTCAAAAGTTTATTGGTTTTCACCAATGTTCACTCTCCCCGGTCGCCAGTCGTAAGCCCGATCGTCCCACCTCAGCGGCCATCAAGGTAAGCCCGCACAACAAACCCGACTTCGGCCAGACGTAAGCCCGAACACCCCTCCCCAACAGGATCCTAAGACCATCCGTCTACGGAAGAAACATCAATCAACCCCTTCAGTTCCTAACTGACCCCGTCAGAACCCGGGACACTCTTCCCCAGCGATGTGTCAAGACCACATCCCGTTCCTAACCCCGCAGTTAGAACGTCAATCCTTCCGAGTTGTTAATAACGCCAGTTTAACACAACCGTTCCCATCATTGCCACCCTATCCCCAGCCGGATAAACCTGGCAGTCAACGTAAGCCCAGCACCCAAGGCACGAACGCCTTCGTCTCAGGATAAACGTATCCTCGTTCACTTCGGTTTGAGTCGCCACACGCCCTCGTATGATTCAGCATCTCCGGTTTGAGGCGCCACAGGCCCTCGTATGATTCAGCATCTCCGTTTTGAGGCGCCACACGCCCTCGTATGATTCAGCATCTCCGATTTGAGGCGCCACACACCCTCGTATGATTCGGCATATTCGGTTTGAGGCGCCACACGCCCTCGTATGATTCAGCATCTCCGGTTTGAGGCGCCACACGCCCTCGTATGATTCAGCATCTCCGGTTTGAGGCGCCACACGCCCTCGTATGATTCAGCATCTCCGGTTTGAGGCGCCACACGCCCTCGTATGATTCAGCATCTCCGGTTTGAGGCGCCACACACCCTCGTATGATTCAGCATCTCCGATTTGAGGCGCCACACGCCCTCATATGATTCAGCGTCTCCAGTTTGAGGTGCCACACGCCCTCATATGATTCAGCGTCTCCGGTTTGAGGTGCCACATGCCCTCGTATGATTCAGCGTCTCCGGTTTGAGGCGCCACACGCCCTCGTATGATTCAGCATCTCCGGTTTGAGGCGCCACACGCCCTCGAAGGTTTCAGAAATCCCAGGTTCAGACGCCTCACAATAGTCTTCATTCAGGTACAGGTACCTCGCAATGGTCTCATTCAGGTTTAGACGCCTCCCAACAGTCTCGCTCAGGTCAAGGTCCCCACGCGCGGCTCCTTGCACCTACGAACTACGATCGGCTTGATTCCCGCTCGGGATACGTAGGAATCCTTTCGCTAAGGGTCCAGCCAGCTGACCGCCCAGGTCTCTTTCAAAGTAAGGCATCCCGATTTGGATCCTTATCTTTTTCAACGACCCCACTTCCTTCGGAAGAGACGTCGCTGAGGGGCTAACTGTAAGTACCCAAATCCGGATCGTCAAAATCCGTTAGAAAGTTAACCGAAATCCGTTAACTGGCCCGCTCCAGGTTAACCGGAACCCGTTAAGCTCCCCGTTGCCATGCCAACGAGACCTCCCGGTACTGCCCCGTGCATCCCAACATCGAAACGTACTTGACACACGTCATCGCACGTGAAAGTACGGCTTTCCCTGAAAAACGGACTTTCTGGCACTTTCCGTGGGCGTTTTGGACATTTTCCGGACTGTTATTTTAAAAAACGGACAAAACCGGGACCCGGGAACGAACTCCCACACAGCTGGTGACTCATGGGACACGTGGCTTACATGCCACCTCCCTCTAGTCACCCTTCAATCAAAAATCAAGGAGAAAAGACTAAAATACCCCTGGTATACAGTCTCAGTCCGGCCGGACTTCCTCTGCAGATTTTCAGATATTGCCAGCAAGCCCCTCCAATTTCCAAATTTCACAAAACCCCCTGGATTTCAGTATAAGTCCGGCCAGACTCCTACTGAATTTTCACCTATAAATAGAGAGGCTGTCAAAGCCATTAACAACTACATTTTTACTCCCAAAAATCACTCCACCCCACGGCCCAACTGAGTTTCACCCCTTCCCGAGCTCCCGTTTTGTCTCGATTCGCGTGAAACTTCCGTATTTCGATCAAATACGCCCCTCACCACTCCGAAACACCGTTCCAAACCAATTTCCGTATCCCGTATACACCTCCCGAGCCAAAGGAGTCGACCCTAGCCATAGGTATAACTCCCTCTCTCTAATCTCTCATTTCGTCTCGGTTTACGTGCCAGTCGCTACAACCGTTTCGAACCACGTTATTGAAATGTAGACGCCTCCGTCTAACGGGGCCCGATACGTTTTAGCCCCTCGATCCTCTTCTCTTCCCGTAAGAGAAGTAATCACGGGTTAAAATGGCGTTTCGACCCCGTTCCGTTTACTTTTATGTCATTTACCATTCCAGATCGTTTGATCCGTCGATCGTCATTTACTTTTCTGTCATTTACAATTCCGGACCGTTTGATCCGTCGAACGTCATTTACAATTCCGAGCCATTTTGGCTCGTCGATTGTCATTTACAATTACGAGCCATTTTGGCTCGTCGATCGTCATTTACAATTCCGAGCCGTTTTGGCTCGTCGATCGTCATTTACAATTCCGAGCCGTTTTAGCTCGTCGATCTTCATTTACGATTCCGGATCGTTTGATTCCATTGATACCGCATTTAAATACTGTCATTTACAAAGTCCGACCCGTTTGGATCGTGATAGTATTTACTTTTCAAAGTCCGAGTCGCAACCCGATTCGTTGATCACATGTCATTTAATACGCTTTTTTCCCGTAAAAATCGTTAACAATGTAATGTCCGATTCAAAACCGGAGTTCGTCCTTCGAACACTCTTTCAAAACGCGCGAAATGACGTTTGGCATCCAAACGCTCATCTTCAAACTTAAAAGCCGCCATTTGACACTCAAAATCATTTAATACGCTTTTTCCCGTAAAAATCGTTAACAATGACTCGCCCGGTTCAAAAAACCGAAGTTCGACCTTCAAACTCCTTTTCAAAAGAGCTTAAAATCGACGTTTGCCACGCAAACGCTCATTTCCGTCTCAAACCGATGTTTGTCATTCAAACGCTCGTCTTTTTCAAACAAAGTCACCTAATCAACGTTTGACATTCAAACCAAGATTAAGCTTGTCATTCAAGCCCCCATTTCAAAACACACACACACACACGATTTCGAGAAAGGTAGAAAGACTCGTCATACGAGGCGTTTCGGGTGATCTCATAATACTCTTCCCGAAACGTAACGTGACCTCCGAACCTAACAATCTCTGGTACTAAATAGCTTTTTACTCGTTTTTGCTACCAATAAAAATGATCCCTTGTTTTCAAAGCCTTTTCCTATGTTTTTTCTACCAATAAAAACGACACCTTGTTTTCAAAGCCGTTTTTCAATGTTTGGGCTCAAAATACAAAAACCGCGTGGCGACTCCTCATTCCTTCCCAAGAAGCGAGGTCTCAGACACCAACACCCCGCGAAAGACAACCGCATTTCGTCGCGCGCGAAATCCCGGGTAATTTCAGTCCCAACACGGCAAAGCACAAAAAGTCCGTCCCAACACGGCAAAGCACAAAAAGTCTGTCCCAACACGGAAAAGCATAAAAAGTCCGTCCCAAGACGGCAAAACAAAAAAAAAACGTCACAAAACACGGCACACATTGCACATAATTTTCCCCATGTAGTCCATCACAAAACACGGCACACACTGTACAAATTTTCTCAAAAGAGGGATTAAGCCCTACACGACACATTTTGAAAAAACCCTTCATAAAACACGGCGCACATTGCACATAAACTTTCCAAAAAGTCCGTCACAAAAACACGGAACACACTACATGACACATTTTCAAAACGTCCGTCCCTACACGGCACCCACATTCAGACAAAACCAGTCACAAAACACGGCACATGTCACACTCTTTACACAAAGTCCGTCCCTACACGGCAATTTTTCACAATGTACACACAAGAAATAGCATAAGGTACAAAACACCAAAGCATGCATTTCAAAGAGAGGCACTTTATTTTCACAAATAAGAGCTAATCTCCGCATTTTTGCACAAAAATCACATACCCACAATCCTTACATGCTCAATTTCAACAATTCATCCTGAATTTCACAAAAAAACATGGCAATAACAAAAGCCCCAAATATGCAAAGAATTAAAACCTAGTTCTAGTATACAACAATTCGAATAAGAATCAAGACAAAATTGATTTCTTACCTCCCCGGCGGTCCTATCTCGCATATTGTGCACCTCCGGATCCGGATACAACACATCCGGATTCCTCGACGAAGGCACAAAGGAAGTGCAATTCCTTTGAAGGTCTGATCTCTTCTCAATAACCCCTTGGCCCCTTTGACAACGACCTCTTCTCGCTCTTTCCGCCATAACGAGCAATTCAAGCAAATGCGGAGGATTTACTTAGGGAATTTTGATCAAAAACTAAGGTTTTCTCTCCCTCTCTCTCTCTGTTTTTCACGAACTGGAAGGGGGAACAATGGGGAATGCCTCGTTGCTGAAGCTGGTCAAAGCCTGGGAAATCAAAATTTCACGAAGGTCCGTACGGACCTCTTTGCAAAGAAAGAAGATCCGTACGGACCTCTTTGCATTATTTGGCCAAATTACTCCTTTGCCCTTATAATCTTTGCCCCTGGCTGTCCAAAGGCCTATTTCAGCAGATTCAATGCAGTTTGGTCCTTAACCCAACAAAACAAACCCCGACCGTCATCGTAAGTCCGAATTTCACCCACTAATTGGCAAAACAAACACCGGCCGTCATCGTAAGCCCGAACCTCAACCACTAAACGATAAAACAAACACAAAAAGGCGCAAACTCCTCCAAAACACAAATCCCAAGGCACAAAATGCCTCCAAAACACAAAACGGTGAAACAAACACCGGCCATCAAAGTAAGCCCGAAATCACCTCCTCAGCGGACAAAACTCAAACGGGAACTCTTGAAAGCCCATACGAGACTACACGTCCCCAGCAGATGAACACCGGCAGTCATCGTAAGTCCAACCTTTCCCCAGCGGACAAAACACGAGGCAATCATGCCTCTCACAATCAAAACATGAGGCAATCACACCTCCCGAAACCACAGTCAGAGGACACAACACATCCTCACGCCCGACACAACTACAGTCAGAGGACACAACACATCCTCACACACGACAATCATAGTCAGAGGACACAACACATCCTCACACATGACAATCACAGTCAAATTACAAGTCACATCCTCACACACGACACAATCACAGTCAGAGGACAAGTCACATCCTCACACACGACACAATCACAGTCAGAGGACACAACACATCCTCACACACAACAATCACAGTCAGAGGACACAACACATCCTCACACACGACAATCACAGTCAGAGGACACAACACATCCTCACGCACGACACAACCACAAGTCAGAGGGCATAAAACGTCCTCACCACTATCCGCAGCCCGAAAGGCTTTAAACCAATCGGTCCGGGAGACCGCATAAATCAGCCACATCAACATCTGCAGCCCGGAAGGCTTTAAACCACTCGGTTTGGGAGACCACATAAATCGGCCACATCAACATCCACAGCCCAGAATGCTTTAAACCACTCGGTCCGAAAGATCGCATAAACCTCCCAAATCACCATCCGCAGCCCGGAAGGCTCTAAACCACTCAGTCCGGAAAACCGTATAAACCTCCCAAATCATTATCTCCAGCCCGAAATGCTTTAAATTACCCGGTTCGGAAAACTGTAAAATTTCCATTTCAGGACACCACCACGTCCTCAAAGTCGACCTCAGCGGTCACGACACTCCAGGGCACCACCACGCCCACAATTTCACGACGTCGGAACTACGATCAGGCTTGATTCTCGCTAGGGATACGTAGGAATCCTATCACAGGATCCAGCCAACGGACCTATACGGTCACACAGGACGCCACCACGTCCTCATAACCGACCTATACGGTCACACAGAACGCCACCACGTCCTCACAACCGACCTATACGGTCACACAGAACACCACCACGTCCTCACAACCGACCAAAACGGTCACCCACAGGACACCGACACGTCCACATACTCACTCTAAACTACGATCAAGCTTGATTACCGCTAGAGATACGTAGGAATCCTAACACACGGTCCATCCAACTGACCTAAACGGTCACACAGTAGGACACCACCATGTCCTCACAACTGACCTAAACGGTCACACAACAAGACACTGCCACGTCCTCACGAACTGACCTACACGGTCACCTTCTCTCAGTACACAATCCAGATCAGGACCCTTATCTTATCGACAACCCCACTTCCTCCGCAAGTGACGTCGTCGAGGGGCTTCTGTAAGTACCCCAATCTGGATCACCCTCTTCTGAGCACCCGAGAAACACCGCAGACTCACGCAAATGCAGTCTCGAACACTCAGAACCCTCAAGAACCCTCAAAAAACCCTCAAAAGCCCAAAAAACCACCAACCAAACCAAGGGGGGGCCTTTCTGGGACAAAGAAAAAACACAAAAGGACTTTTTAGGAATAATGCAAAAATAAGAAAAGCACAGAAGGTCCGTACGGACCTCTTTGCATGCTAATAGGTCCGTACGGACCTCTTTGCAACAAGACATCATAATTACGAAATCCTCTTAAAGTCCACATTATTCCCTCAAATCCGGGAAAACCAAAATTTTGGATTTCATGGAAGGTCCGTACGGACCTTCTTGCACATTTTCAAAAACTATAAATAGAGGGCTCCCCCTCCCTCATTTCACACATCTCCCTCTTCTCCTCTCTCCCTAAGCCTTCTGGCTGCTCTTCTAAGACCCCTCGGGGCACTCCCGGTCCCTTTCGGTTCCTTCTAGGGCCTTCCGAGCTCCCTCGCGGTGCTCCGAAGCCCTACCGAGCGCTCCCAAGACACTCTCGCGCTACCCCAAGACACTCTCGAGGTATTCTGAGGCCCCTCGTGGTACTTGGAAGCCTTGCCTGATCTTTCCCGAGGCGTTCCGGCCCTTTCCGAGCCAAACCGACGATTCCGACGCACGCCGGAACTCTGCCCGAACGCAACCGACGATCCCGACGCACGCCGAACCTCTGCCCGAATCCAGCCAATGATCCCTGCGATCCCAACGCATGCCGAAACTCTACCCGAGTACACACTTGACAATCCCGAGGCACGTCGAAGCCCTGTCCGCAGACAACCGGCACATCCCGAAGCAATCCCGGTCCGCCCCGGAACACTATTCCATCCTCAAACACTATTCCCCAGCGGAAGACAGACACGAACCAACATTGGTAAGACTTCCTTCCATTACTATTTCAATACATTTCAATACGTAGTGTACAATGTAGACATCTAATACATCATGCATTTTTAAAAAGCACACACACACACACAACTATTAAAGAAAGAAGGGGTACCGAAAGACTCGTTTTTACGAGCCGACTCGAATGAGCTCTAATATTTTAATATTCTCTTCCCGAGGAGTAACCTGACCTCCGAACTCAAAATCTCATCACACAACAACAATTTTTTTTAAACTGATGCATTTTCTCAATGTTTTGTGCTTAATCAAAACGGCGTGGCGACTCTACAAGCAAAAACACAGCGAGACACCTCCACTCGACCAACGCACAAAAAAGTAGAATGCCAGATGCCGGGGCGCAATCCTTGCGCCTCTTGGATCCAAGGAATTTCACCTGCGACCCAAAAGTCTCGCCCTGGCAATCGAAAGACTGGCCAACAAGCCGCTCCGCATCCATCCCGCCAGTCGCGGAAGCAGACGATTCCCTAGAAACAGATGGCCTAGAGGGCGTAGGCTCATGAACCGTCGTGCTTCTCCTGGAGCCACATTGAATGAAGTCAAGAAGTCGCCTTGCGAAACCTGTCACTCACTCCAGACATCGGACAGTCAAATCATGGGTACGTCCCGAGACCTGCACATCAAGGAAATGATCAAATGATGGAAAGAACAACGCAAATACTGTGAATGTGGGTGGTTCCCAAGATCGCGGTGCTTTTTTTTTTTTGAACCTCTTTCTCGTGTAAGGGGTCACCGCCTCACATCGGTTTGAAGACATCCGATTTAAATTGAAAAATGGAGTCGCCACGCCATTTTAATTTCCTCAAAACTTTGAAAAAAAAGGATTTGGGTCCGGAGGTTAAGTTACCCCTTGGGAAGAACGTTTGGCATTCACCCAAGGAGCCTTGCCGAAGCAAGTCTTCCAAGATTCGACTTTCGTGCTTGCCTTTTTGTGCTTTCGTGTGTGGGATGTGTTTTGATAAAAGGGGAGGGAATGTGCCAAGTTGTCTTCCGGACGTATAAACCATGAGTTGGTTATCGCTCGGGATTCCTTGGATTTTGATATGTTCGGGACTTTGATCCCGTGCTCATCTTGGACTTACGATCTTCATTATGAGACCTTGGGTCACATGTGATCGGTATAGGGACACCTATTTTTATAGTCCAAGAATGAGACTCTTTAGAAAGGAAGGACCTTTGCCTATCAATCCTACATCTTGAGATGATTTGAGCTTGATAGTGTAAATATCCAAATCCGGATCGTCAAAACCCGATAGAAGTTAACCGGAATCCGTTAACTGGCCCGCTCCAGGTTAACCGGAACCCGTTAAGCTCCCCGTTGCCAAGCCAACGAGACATCCCGAGACTGCCCCGTGCATCCCGACGTCGATACGTACTTAACTCACATCATCGCACATAAAAGTACGGCTTTCCTTGAAAAATACACTTTCCGGCACTTTCCGGGGGCATTTCGGACATTTTCCGGACTGTTATTTTAAAAACGGACAAAACCGGGACCCGGACACGAACTCTCAAAAGCCTGGTGAGTCATGGGACATGTGGCACGCATGCCACCTCCCTCTAGTCACCTTTCAATCAAAAATCAAGGAGAAAAGACTAAAATACCCCTGGTATGCAGTCCAAGTTTGGCCGGACTCCTTTGCAGACTCTCAGAAATTGCCAGCAAGTCCCTCCAATTTCCAAAGTTTCACAAAACCCCCTGGATTTCAAGCTAAGTTCGGCCGGACTCATGCTGAAATTTCACCTATAAATAGAAGGGCTGTCAAAGCCATTTATAACAATAAATTTACTCTCCAAAATCACCATTGCCACGGCCCAAACCAAATCCTCCCTCTCCCGAGCTCCCGTTTTGCCTCAATTTGCATGAAAACTCCGCGTTTCAACCAAACACGAACCAAAACACCTCAAAAAACCGTTCTAAACCACTTTTCGTATCCCGTATACACCCCCCGAGCCAAAGGAGTCAACCCTAGCCATAGGTATAACTCCCTCTCTCTAATCTCTCGTTCCGTCTCGATTTACGCGCCAGTCGCTACAACCGTTTCGAACGACATCTTTGAAATGTAGACGCCTCCGTCTAACGGGGTCCGATACGTTTTAGCCCCTAGATCCTCTTCTCTTCCCTTAAGAGAAGTAATCTCTGGTTAAAACGGCGTTCCGGCCCCGTTCCGTTTAAATTTCTGTCATTTACAATTCTGGATCGTTTGATCCGTCGATCGTCATTTAAATTTCTGTCATTTACAATTCCGGATCGTTTGATCCGTCGAACGTCATTTACATTTCTTGCAACTTTAAAATTCCGAGTCGTTTGGCTCATCGATCGTCATTTACGATTCCGGATCGTTTGATTCCGTTGATACCGCACTTTAAATACTGTCATTTACAAAGTCCGACCTGTTTGGATCGTGATAGTATTTACTTTTCAAAGTCCGAGTCACAACCCGATTCGTTGATTGCCTATCATTTAATACATTTTTTCCCGTAAAAATTGTTAACAATGTAATGCCCAGTTCAAAACCGGAGTTCGACCTTCGAACTCTCTTTCAAAATGCGCGAAATGACGTTTGGCATCCAAACGCTCATCTTCAAACTAAAAGCCGACTTTTGACATTCAAAATCATTTAATACGTTTTTTCCCGTAAAAATCGTTAACAATGTAATGCCCGATTCAAAATCGGAGTTCAACCTTCGAACTCTCTTTCAAAATGCGCGAAATGACGTTTGGCATCCGAACGCTCATCGTCAAACTAAAATCCGACTTTTGACATTCAAAATCATTTAATACGTTTTTTCCCGTAAAATCGTTAACAATGACATGCCCGGTTCAAAACTGGAGTTCGACCTTCGAACTCTCTTTCAAAACGCGCGAAATGACGTTTGGCATCCAAACGCTCATCTTCAAACTAAAAGCTGACTTTTGACATTCAAAATCATTTAATACGTTTTTTTCCGTAAAATCGTTAACAATGACAATCCCGGTTCAAAACCGGAGTTCGACCTTCGAACTCTCTTTCAAAATGCGCGAAATGACGTTTGGCATCCAAACGCTCATCCTTAAACTTCCAAAACCGACGTTTGTCCTTCAAACGCTCGTCTTTTCAAACAAAGTCACCTAATCAAAGTTTGACATTCAAACCAAGATTAAGCTTGTCATTCAAGCCCCCATTTCAAAATGCAAACACACACACACGCACACGTTTTCGAGAAAGGTAGAAAGACTCGTCATACGAGGCATTTCGGGTGATCTCGTAATACTCTTCCCGAAACGTAACGTGACCTCCGAACCTAATAATCTCTGGTACTAAAAAAGCCTTTTACTCGTTTTTGCTACCAATAAAAATGACCCCCGTTTTAAAAGCCTTTTCCTATGTTTTTGCTACCAATAAAAATGACACCTTTTTCAAACTATAGCCGTTTCTCAACGTTTTGGGCTCAAAATACAAAAACCGCGTGGCGACTCCTCTTCCTTCCCGAAAAGCGAGGTCTCAGACACCAACCCTCTGCGAAAGACAACCGCGCTTTCCGCGTTCGCACGAAATCTTGGGTAATTTCAGTTGGTGACTCCGTTGGGGAAAAAGCGATACTTTTTTCAAAACTGCCGTTGTTTTCAAAAAAGCCTTCCGTGGGTCAAACTTTCGTTTACCCTTCCTCGTTTTCGTGTGCGTGTGTTACTTTAAACCTCGAACGGTTTTTTCAAAGGCATTACATTGTTGTCTTTTCAAAATCATACCATGTTTGTGCATCCCCATTCATGTTTGATTTTCATGCTATCTTTTGAACTGCGCATCAAAATTCTTTAAGACACGTTCTGAAAAATCTCTGTTTTACTCAGAAAAAAATAATTTTAGTGACCGCACACTACTCGCACTTGCTGCCTCGATACACCGCACATCACGTGCACTTGCTGCCTCGGTACACTACACACTACGACTCGTAACCCGGGATGGCCATATTAGTTGCACCTCGGTTGGTCTGCCAGACACCTTTCGAGGGCGCACGGGGTCGTCCCAAACAGCCCATCCTAGCCCGTGTAAGCCATGCACTCTTTGTGTCACACTTTGTCCGAGACCCCGGTTGGTTTTTGGCTTAGTTCGTGTCATAAAGCCTAAGTGTATGTTTTTACGCCGGGTTTCGCCACGAGTCAGCTCGAGAGTTTGAGACCGAAGGTCGTTCCCGACCCGAAGTCTTGAGCTTTTCAGCCTTGATTTTGACGTAGAGCTCTGCCAAAAAATATACCCGAAGGTTCAATGTGACACTGTGTCACCAAACCTCCCCGTAATGCATCGTGCCAGCCATAACTTGGCCAACGCCAAAAGCTAAGGCCCCTCGAGCAAGCGAGTCAGGAAAGGTCATGCCGAAATTTTGGCACGATCCCCGCCTTAACCTAAGGACGTTGACTTCGACTGCTGCCCGCGCATCACATACGTTGAATGTTTACGTGATCAGCTAGCCTTAAGTTCACTTTTTCGTTTGTCGGTGGAACTCGCTTGCCTTATAGGACCTCGCTCGGGATAGTCCGTCCCGAGAAAGATGATATACAAATGGAAACGAGGGGCTTATAAGCGTAGTGACGAGATCCACTGATTAGAGATCTAGGGTTAGTTGCGAAAAAGAAGACACGCTCTTTTCCAACCGATTAGGACTCTGAGAAAATGCGTTTTAAGTAAACATTAATCGGTAACTGCACATTGCACAAGCCCTAAACCTTGAACCAAATACCCTTTTTCGAAGCCTAAACCTGCCTTTCGTTCCCTGCAGCGAGCAGAAAGTGGTTCAGATTTCCGGGTCACCGCCTCGCCAGAAATACAGTTACGGCAGCATCAGACAGTTCTTCTGTTCCCTCAGTTCCCTCAGCCAGAATATCTGACATGTCTAGCTCACCGAGAAATCGTGACGGGGACGGACCCCCGCCACTGGTAACAGATATGACTTTGGAAGAAGCCATCCGGGCCTGTGAGGTTCACAAGAGGCAGAAAGAAGATCAGCAGAATTTCGTGGTGCAGCTTCTGAACGAGCGAGGTATAGCATCTATCCCCCAGTCAGACGGTACTTTGGTCCTAGTCGAGGATGACGATTCCCCGAAACCAATTCCTCAAACCTTCAACCAGGTTCCTCCCCCGCCAACTTACGGGATTCCTTCGAACCAAGGAAACAGCCAATCTAGGCTTCACGTTGTCACCCCTCAGGGCAACCCTGTCATTTTTGGCTAGGCCAGTGCTACTCCCATCACTCAATACCACCAGCGCACCGCTGGACCATCTCAGACGGATGCCAATATCCTTCAATACCCTCCCGGGTTCATCCCGTTGCCTATTCACGAATCCCAAAACACCGGGGACAAACCCCGATACAGTCCAGAAAAGGCTCCCATTGTAGACACCCCATTCTGAACACATCGGAACATACTTATACCACTCTAAGTCTCGCTTTGAGTCAAGAAGTAGAAATCCACCATTTCGTCATGTTTCGTTAAGTTTTGACTAACTACCGTTAGTTTGGGACTAAACTGCATACGAGATAACGAGGAAAGGACAAAACTGTCCACAGAGCAATATCTCGCCGCGAGATGGCGTGTCTCGCGCGAGATATCCCCTCACAGACAAGGTTCCCTCGTCCTCGTCAATTCATTTTCGAGATAAAACTTTATCTCTCCGGCCAACCAATGGGAGAGGAGTTCTAGAACCATCTGATAGGGTTTTAACTCTCCACTTCTTCATATCCAACCTCTATAAATACTTGGTGACTTCCAAGGGGTCGGAGGTCGAAAATCCCAAACCTCTCTTTTCTTTAGCAAGACCGATCTCCGGATTGGGTGAAATGGATGCCTTCTAAACCTACCCATTTCATAACCTAAGCCCCGAACTCAAATCTCTTTCAAATGGTTTTTCTATGTTTCCAATCAAATAATATAGGTGGCGACTCATAAAAAAAAAATAAAAGGAATCAGAATTTCTTTCTCGCAACGCTACAAAGGGCGACTCACCGGGGATACGAAAATTAAGAGGCTTAAACTTGCGTCAAAATTAAAAGAGAGGTTTTCAAAAAGAAATTAGTAAAATTCGAATTGTTTGCTCTCAGATGAAGCTTATCTCGCGGCGAGATATCATATCTCGCGCGAGATATGGCTTCGGCAATCTGGTTGTTTTCTGGTTTCTCCTGTTCATCCCGTGGTCCAAGACGAGGGTTGAACACGCAAGGGGGATCCTGTGATTCGTTATCCGCAGAGTTCTCGCATCTTAAGGCCTCCCTTAAGGTGTAGAACTCGGACCTTTATTTTCCTTAAATAATTGATTATTATTTATGAACTGCGTGTGATTGGGTTTTATTTAATTAAAGTCCGGTCCATTGGGGATTCGGGAGTTGTAAATTAAATTATTTATCTCTCTTTATCTCTCTTTATGCGGAACTACGACGGCCTGAGTCTTCCTAAATTGGGAGAAACGTAGGCAACCACTTGGTGCGGCCACTATCTGTTTTCTCTTTTGACTTTCAAAAAAAAAAACTTCCTATTTTACTCTATCACATAGATTGACTATCACACACGCGCACTCATATATAACTGTCATTGCACTACATACCCTCTATAAACCCGGGACCCACACTAAGGACGGATGACGGTAACCACCTAGTCGCCGGTCTCTCCGAAGTTGGACAATCCCACTCCGCGTATTCAATCCACTTAGATTGTCATATCGCGGGGAGCCTAGCCTTCCAGCCCTGCATCGCCACATTCTCATGTAGATTGACTTTTTAGGATCACTCCGTGACTGGTCGGTTTTTGACTCGGTGATCTTTTCTTGTTTTTGATCAAAACAAAGCCATGCAAAATTGACAATAAAGAAGGATTCGGAAAAGTCCCTTCGGAAAAAGTCCCTTCGGAATGATCCTTTCGGATGTCCCTTCAAAAAAATGTGCATATAATCCTTCAAAAAACAATCTTACATGGCTTTGCTTTACAAAAATCGGATTGATTGCTTAGTCGTTAGGTTCTGATAAAGGCCTTAGAAACCCCTCAAAACGGACTTTCCGTTCCGACCAAAAATTAGGGCTAAATAAAAATCGACTTTCCGTGTGATTATCTCGTGCGGGATTACTAATCTCGCACGAGATAATGCTTCGTCTCGCTGAATTTGAGCCTCGAGCCATTTAAGCCTCGCTTCCGACTCGTTGGGGCTAGATCCTCGATATCTCGCATATCTTCTCGTCGGCTTTCCGGCTACTCAACTCCAAGACTCCCAACACAATGTCTGACATCGACAACATTCTCGGGAAATGAGACCCCGTCCGAAAAACAACCACAAACTTACGGAAGAAGCCAATGATCGCCTAGAAGTGCAAGCTTCCCAAATCCACACTCTCGTGGAAAGAAATTCAAGAGCTTAGGGCTGCACTAGCCAACAAAGAAAAGAAGAAGAAAAATGACTCTTCCTCCGGAGAAGAGGAGTCGTACACTAAAAGGGCCAAGGGTCGCCGCAAAAGCAAAGGCAAGAAAAGGAGGTACGAGTCTAGCTCATCATCTTCCTCATCCGACAATGAAAGCTGCACATCCAAGAAAGAAAGCAAGGGGGAAAGCAAGAATGAACCCCCTACCATGGCCATGCTAGAAAAGAAACTTGCATCCCTTGATGTGAGTAAGGGAGCCACGCTCTCCATTGATTACGATACCCTTCGTCAGTCTATGTCAAAGCTCCCTAGAAAGTACAAGACACCCGACATTGCAAAATTCAATGGCACCACCTGTCCCAAATCACATTTGGAGACCTACTCTTGGGCCATGCTACCTATAGGTGTTGATGACAACCTGTTAGCCCAATGCTTTCCACAAACTCTCGATGGTGCTGCTAGAGATTGGTATATGACCCTCCCACTCTCAACAAGACTAGACTGGTCACTTGCTAGTTGTACCTTCCAAAGGCAATACGAGGACAACTCCACTTATCGCACCACTAGAAGGGATCTTGAGCAAACCAAGCAGCAACCGAACGAGTCCTTCACAGATTTTGTCAAAGGTGGAGAACCAAGCTAACCGAAATCGTCGATAGGCCCAGCCTAGACGAGCAAATTCACATCCTCATACAGTGCCTTAGAGAAGAATATCAAGACAAACTAGCCGGCAACTACTTTCCTAGCTTCGCCGAACTTCACAAGTCGGGCATACGGTTAGATGACCTCATCAAACAAAAAAGGGAAGCCAAGAAAGAAAGTGGATTCCGCTACAACAAGAGCTCTTCTTCCTCCTCCAATCCCAAGGATGCATCTGTCAATGCCATTGTCTTCAATCATCCCGAAAATGGTAAGTACTCTGCGGTACCTCCACCACAAAAGAAGAAGAAAGATAGGCATTATGACAAGCTTGAAGGAATCACCCAAGAAGAACTCTTCGAAGTACTTGTCAAGAATGGGAAAATCAAACCAAGAGAAGGCGGACCTCCAAAGAAAGATCTCCCCGCCAACCATGCACATCATCTCTTCTGCAAGTACCACAACTTCACCGGTCACGACACCAACTCTTGCTTCCACCTGAAAGACGTCATCCAAGATTTGTTTGACGATAAAGAGATAGGGTTACCAAATGTTGTTACTAATCCTTTGCCAAACAATGAGGTCAATTTAATAGAGATAGAAAGTAGCTTCGGGGACCCTACTCGTCTAGCCACAAGTGTGGACGAGAGCCCTCTTGAATTTAATGAATCTTCTTTCTGTTATATGATGTCTTGGGAGGAAATCTTAGAGCAAAAGGAAAAAGGGTCTAAAACAGTCAACCTACTCACACGATCCGGTCGTGTGATCACCAACAAAGACCCAAGGGATGAAAATCCTCCAAAACAAGCTAAAGCCTCATCGCCAAGTGAGCCGGAGGACCCTCTCTTAACTCAATTGAAAAAGACACAAGCAAATATCTCGGTTTGGGATCTCATAGGAGCATCTCACAAGCACCGTGAGATGTTGAAAAAGGCATTGGCTCAAATGACCATTTCCTCAGAAGCAACACCCGAAGAGCTCACTCAAATGATTGGCCAAGTGCAGTTTGGCAACGTCATCACTTTCACTGACTTGGACCTCCCATCCTATGGGAACAATCATCATGAGGCCCTTTACATAACTGCTAAGGTGAATGGGTACCGAATGCCACGCATTTTGGTCGACAATGGTTCTGCAATCAATGTCCTCCCGAAGAAAGCCTTATCATCATTAGGCCTCACCCACAAAGACCTCAAGCCATGTGGGCATACTGTAAGGGGTACGATTGTACTTTGCTAGAACCGCTGCGGGATCGGTTGTGATACTGTAGAAATGGGGCAAGTCACTATGAGCATCGAATTTCAAGTCATCGACATCCCGGCATCCTTCAACTTGCTGCTTGGTCGCCCTTGGCTACACGACATAGGGGGTGTGCCCTCCTCCCCGCACCAATGCATCAAATTCGTACACAACAACACGATAGTCACCATACACGGAGAGATGGTCACTGCTAGTCCAATCCTCGAAGTACAACATAGCACTTCGATTTCCCCTGCTCAAGTGGTTTTGAGATTGAAAGAGAAAGCACTGTGAATGTCATAGACACTTACAACGAGAACGACTACTCAAAGGCACTTAGGTTTTCCGGAAGCCTTCCTGTCTGGAGAATGATGCTAGCAAAAGGGTACTTTCCTGGATTGGGGCTTGGAAAGCACTTACAAGGAATAACGGAACCACCACCGGTCCCCCCACCTCACACAAAGCATGGACTAGGATACGACATCTCCATCCACGATGAAGATGACATAGAAGAGTGGGGCTTCACTCAAATCAAGTGGGAAGGAACCTCGTACAAAGACTGCAATGACCCAAAGTTCAAGGATTGCAACCTCAAACCATATCGAAGGACACTCAATGGCTACTTTGTTCGAGAAGGGGAAAGTATTCCCTATTTTATCTTTTGAGAACCATGGATCGATGATAAAGGAAAGCGCCAACCGGGCTTTGAAATCTTCGATGGCTGCGATGCTTCTCCGTATGAAACGAGTAATCCGTCCCACCGATCCCTAATGATTTGTGGGGCACGAAGGCGAAATGACAAGCGAATGGGACTTTGTGTTGGGAGAAGACATGCTACAACAGTTCCAAGACTGTGCCGGTTGGAAGACAGCGCATTCATGCAATATCCAAGGGGACGCTCCAACTACCGACTACACAAGACTAATACGTAAATGTGATAAGCCAATTCTAACCGGCACGTCACCTGAGGACCGGTTGTTGATGAAGACTTCATGATCAAAGAGCTTGGTTGCACTCCCCACCCTCGCGGGAAGATAGGCCCTACAACTTTTACATTAGAAGCGAGGCTCCACCTCCGATGAACTCACTCAAGAGGAAATCGAGGCGGTGGTCGAACATGTATTCCCTTACTTCCTTAATGAAAACTTTGATCTTTCCGAGTACCCCGAGATTGCTAACATCGTAAATGATGAATTAACTAATAATAATCAATATAACGAACACGTTAATAATGAATCATACGATGAGATAGATCAAGATAACGAACAAATCTTAAAAGAATTAGCTAAGCAAGTAGGTCGTTGTGGAAAGAATGGCCCCGTTGACGACGAGGAAATGCAAACAGCTAATCTTGGGACAACGAAGACCCTGTGAGAAACAAAGATCGGCGGCTTCTTCAAGGGGGAAGACAGAGAAACCTTGACCCGGCTCCTCGGAGAATATGTCGACGTATTCGCTTGGTCCTACAAAGATATGCCTGGTTGAATCGGACAGGTTGTAGAACACAAGATACCACCTGCCTGCCCAACGCCAAGCCAGCCAAGCGAAGCTACGTAGAATCAAGCCGGAATGGTCAATGCAAGTGAAAGAAGAAATCATGAAACTCTTGAATGTAGGGTTCATCAAAGTGATTGAATATCCTAATGGTTAGCAAACACACAGTGCAAGTATCCAAGTCGAACGTGGAAAATACGAAGTCTCACGTGCTTGATTTCGTAGACTTGAACAAGGCATCCCTAAAGATGACTTCCCGCTACCAAACATAGACATGTTGGTCGATGCCACAACGGCATACGAGGTCCGCTCATTCGTCGACGGGTTCGCGAGGGTATAACCAAATCCTCATGGCAGAAGAGGACCGGCACAAAACAATTCACCACACCTTGGGGAACGTTACGCTACACGGTCATGCCGTTTGGTCTCAAGAACGCCGGGGCTACCTATCAGTAGAGCACACGACACTATTCCACGACATGATCCATAAAGAAATAGAGGTGTATGTGGACGACATGATTATCCACTCGAAGGGGACGGATGGCCAACACTTCGAGAGATCTCGAGAAAATTCTTCAATCGACTGAGACAAAGACAAATGAGACTCAACCCCGCCAAATGCTCATTCGGAGTAGTCAAAGGGAAATTCTTGGGATACATGGTCACGAAACGCGGCATAGAAGCGAGATCCCGCCAAGATAAAGGCCATCACGTACATGCCTCCACCCCTGACACGAGAAAGAAGTAAAGGGATTCATGGGCGAGACTTCCAATATATCGGTCGATTCATTAATCAAGCTGACTACAATGTGCGACCCCATCTTTAAGCTACTTAAGAAAAATGCACCTCAAGAATGGACCGAAGAATGTCAAGAAGCATTCGAGAAAGTTAAGCACTACTTGACTTCCCCACTCTATCCTGGTTCCACCACACAAGGAGAAGCGCTTGAAGTTATACCTCACAATCACAGACAACGCATTAGAGGCTATGCTTGCTCAAGAACAAACAAATTTGACCTCGCACACAGAAATGCTATCTACTTTGTCGGCCGCGAGATTCCAAGGCGGTGAAATTAACTACTCTCCACTCGACAAGTCATGCGCCGCTCTTGTCTCGGGTATCACAAAGGTTAAAGCACTATATGGAAGCCTTTCCGATCCGTCTCATCGCAAAGATGGATCCACTAAAATATATCCTAGACAAATCAAATTTGTCTTCGAGGACTAGCCAAATGGTACTTCATGCTCGCGGGGTATGATATCACTTACGTCACTCGAAATCCGTCGGAGGGAGTGTATTCGCAGATCGGTTGGCCGAATTTCCTTGCGACGAAGTGAAGGGGAAGACCCGCGATTCCCCGATGAGGACATCCTAAGCATAGAAGAAAATAAGTGGCAATTATTTTTCGATGGCGCAGCCAACAAGAGAGGGTTTGGCATCGGAATGTTATTGGTGGACCCTAACAACATCTACACTCCACTAGCAATGCGTCTTGACTTTGACGCCACCAACAATACCGCGAGAATACGAGGCTTGCATAGCGGGGCTTGAGGCAGCCCTAGAACGCAACGTGACTGAACTCGAGGTATTCGGGGGATTCCCAATTGATCATCAATCAGACATTAAAGAAGTGGAGGGTCCAAGATCCAACCCTTCAAAGATACGGTGCCCACCTCCAAGAATTGGCGCAACAATTTCAAGATGTCTCATTCCACTATCTCCCCGTAGACAAAAATCGGTTTGCCGACGCACTAGCCACACTTGCTTCTTTGGTCGAAATCCCTAAAGGAAAAGCAGGTTAAACCCTTCAAGATAACACAGCGTGCAACTCCTGCATCTTGCGCCGTTATAGATCTTCACGACCGCAAAGACAAATGGTTATCCAAAGGTGCCGCTGTTGAAAACTCCGAAGGGAAACCATGGTACCACGACATTTTGCATTTCATCCTAGATGGAACCATCCCACACTGAGCAGACACGAAGACTCAGATCGCCCTTAAGAGGTTGGGCGCCAATTACGTCATCACCGCTAGCCGTTTATTCAAGAAACATTCCCAAGGAAACCTCTCTTTGCGCCACCGAGGAAGAGGCCCGGAAATAATGGACCATGTTCATCAAGGCATATGTGGAACCCACATGAGCGGAAACATGCTAGCCAAAAAGATCATCGAGTTCAAAAGGGGTACTTTTGGCCGACCATGGAAGCCGACTGTACCAAAATGGTCAAGAAGTGCCACAAGTGTCAGATACACGCCAATCTTCAGCATGCACCGCCTTCCTTGCTGTATCCAATGACTTCACCTTGGCCGTTCTCTACATGGGGAATAGACGTGATTGGAAAGATCACACCCGCAGGAGCCAACGGACACTGTTTCGTCCTAGTAGCCATCGACTATTTCACTAAATGGGTCGAGGCCGCTCCTACAAAGTTCGAACGCCAGAAAGGTTGCAGAATTCATCAAGCACAACATCATCTGCCGAGCATGGGGTTCCACAAGAGATGATATCCGATAATGGGTCACACTTCAAAAGGAAACCGATCGCCTACGACCGAGTACAAAATCACGAGACACAAGTCATCTCCTTATAGACCTCAAACAAACGGAGCAGTTGAAGCCGCGAACAAAACAATCGAGACTATCATCGAAAATGGCAAAGTCACGGAAAAGACCGGCCCGACAAGCTACCATTCGCACCTATGGGGTACCGCACTTCAGTCCGAACAGCTACGGGAAACTCCCTACGCCCTCACATTCGGGATGGAGGCTGTCTTACCGATAGAATTGGAAATATCATCACTAAGGGTTCTCCTAGAAACCAAGTGAATGAAGTCGACGGCTAGGAAAGCAGATACGAAGAGCTAGCCCCTGTTGGACGAAAGAAGGTTGAAAGCGGCCGAACACACTCAAGCTTACCAAAGAAGAAATGGCAAGAACTTTCAACAAAAAGGTCAAGACAAGGAACATCGCAGTAGGCGACCTGGGTGCTCCGTGAGCATCGTCCCGGACCTTTCAACCCGTTAGGCAAGTGGGGACCAAGATGGATAGGACCCTAAATTGTGAAGAAGATATTCTCCTGGGAGCCCTTCAGCTGGTAGACTTAGACGGAGATCAACTACCGAAGCCGGTCAACATGGACAAGCTCAAGAAGTACTTCGCGCATGACTTGGCCTCCTTAAAAGAAATCGCTCGCTAGGTTGAAAATCCCGGAAAGGACGACCTAGGCAAAAATTAGAGCTAGCACAAGAAAAGAAGCCCGCTAGATTGAAAACCCGAAGGGGCGGTCTAGGCAAAAGAAAGGGTGTGCATAAAAAAAAAAAAAAAAAAAAAGAAGGGGGGCCTTATCTCGCGCGAGATTACTCTACGGCCTAGAGCCATATTTTGTCCTTTTCTCAAAAATGAACTACGTTGGACACGAGCCTCTTGTTTAATTCTTTGTAAAGAGGAACGTAGCGGCCTTCGGGTTCGGTCTAATCAAATAAATAAATCAAAGTTGTCCCTTTTATTAATCGAATGCATTTCATTAATGATAATAAGGAAATCCTAACCACAACGACTAATTTGCTAAGCTAACAAACTTGAAAAAAATAATACTAATAAAGCGTAAACAATTGATCTATCAAAGCAATCTCTTGGTACTCCTAAAGATCTAGCCTTTCATTGACTCTGGTTGGCCGGCGGACATGGTCTCCACCGTCGTCGTGATCCTCCTTGCGCTTTGAGCCTCTCAAAGCGAGAACATCCCTCGAGACGATCAAAGACAAAGATTCCGACAATCTCTTGAAGACATGAGGCCTATCCAAAGCTTGCGTCTTTCCGTGCATTCCCTTGCCTCGCCTCTCGTACCAATCCCCATCAAGAAAATCCTGAGTAGGATCGGTTCGCACATTAGCGGGATCGAGGCGAGCCTCGCTCCTTCGCAAGATACCGCTAGCTACAAAAGAATCTCTTAGCAGTGAAAGCCGCAAGCTCATCAATCTTCTGCACTAGGATGACCGGCATGGAGGAACCAATCCAAATATTTGTCGAGACAGAAGATGCTTGCATTAAAAGTCCGAAGGTTCGACCAACGGTCCCGATTAGTTCCTTCACCCAATGCTTGAGCTAGCACCTGCGCAAACTCTACACCAATATAAGACACTACACGAGAAGCTCCTTCAAAAAGATAAGTGTCCCGCCGGGCCGACCAAACTGACGGAGCACCCGCTGGGAAAGTAGAAGGAGGAATCTCGCAAACCCGAAGAACAACCCTGTCAAAACCCTTCGTATTGGCAACATACTTGTTCAACCTCCAATAAGGTGGACACCAGAGAATATCGGCGCTTCTTGCCTTCGCAATCAACTCGTGCCCCATTCATCCGCTGAAAGATCTTTGATCAACAACTTTCGTGTATGATATGTAAAAGGAGAATATTCCAATGGGGGACCTATCAACTTGAGATGCTCCCTAAGCCAAATAGTCAACAGGAGGGGACTCCCTTGAGTCATGACGCCAGTCCTATGCAGCTCATCAAGACCATGAAGGGTCTCACCCAAGATTAGCGGAATAATGTTCCTAGAACGTTTCCTAGCCTCGCAATGCACAACTTCCACCAACTGGGAATCGACCAAGCCGTCCCTACACGTAAACAAAACATCTCCGAAAAGAGAAAGAGCCAAAAAGTTCCGCTTATGGACATGAAAAGCATCATCATCAGAATCACCGCTGAAGCGTCCCGGAAAAGAAGAGCAATCAACCCACTTGCGGTGAACCAACCCATAGCAAGTATCAAGGGGGATCCCTAACAATTCGTTCAAAGCCTCCGAATGGTTCCTATGATACTTAGGAACAGCAATCTTACCAGTCAAAGGCATATCCAAAATAATGGCGAATTCCTCCACGGTAGGCACCATCTCATTCAAAGAAAAATTGAAAAGATGAATAGAGGGATCCCAAAATCGAGCAAAGACTCCCGCAACAACTTCCAATCCGGCTGGAGGTTCTTTAAAGCGAAAAGAATTCTAAATCCGAATTCTACGATAAACTTATTGCGAGACCGGTTGCGAAACGACCTTACAAAATCCTTGATGCTTGCTTGAAATAGGCAATCACTTCAGAGGACAAAGAAAAATCATCGACAATCATGGACGTCGGGGCAATCTCCTTGGAAGCCAGCTTGGATCACAGGGTTGAAGAAGAAGACAAGAGTTTCACTTTCTAACAGATATCTCTAGAGTTTGAAAAAGCTAGAATGAGTTATCCGGCCGGACTACAGGTGATTTTATAGGGAAAACTGTCAAAATCCTGCTTCGAAAAGGAAGAGATTTCTCGCCGGGTAGCGTGTCTCGTGCGAGACACCTTATCTCGCGCGAGATATCCCTACGGCAAACAAAGAACAGCTTCGGCTCAAACAAGAATCTAGCCCCGACTTGACAAAGCAAGTCTCGAAAAACCCGCGTGTACAATTCATAACATGCAATAAAACACCATATTCAGTGCTCAAAATTGTGGCCTTACGGCCATTCCCATTTCAAAAAAACACATGGAAAGTCGAGAAAGTTAATTAAACTAATTAGACCTAGGATTAGGGAAAAAAAAACAATTGTTTGTGCTACCTACTTGTTCCTAACAAAAATTTAAAAGAAAAAAAAATTGTCCGGGCCCACACGGCCAATATGTACGATCATCAAATCATCAAATAAAGAGAGAAAGGGAGGATCACGCCATCAAGTCGCCGAGCCGCCGTACCTCTACCATCACCTCCACGGGGGCTACCATCCCTCCTCGACCTCTTGGCTCCGCAAGTAGGGGTCATAGCCGAGGCCACTGTCGAGGCCGCCGAAGAAGCTGAATGCCTCTTACAGTCCGACACCAAAGCCATCAACCC